>OY728123.1:1682481581-1683046433 GCA_963277665.1 Viscum album | reverse complement strand
ATACACTCACCATCCATGCACTACTAGAAATGGTGGTTGTCCCAACGGATATATACCAATGGCTTGAAGAAACCATTAGTATATTGTAAAAAATACACATTTTCCAATGGTTTTCTCAAACTGTTGGAAAATGTGTTAAAATAGGTAATCTTTCCCAACGGTTTGATAGAACCATTGGGAAATCATCAATTACTCTAACATATACCGATGGTTTTAATAAACCATTTGTAAAGAGAGGATTTTCCATTAGTTTTTAAAAACCATTGGGAAAATTTTCCCCCAAATACACAGCATCCAGCTCCCAGTTTTCCCAACTGAAGACCTAATCCAACACCTCCCCCTGACGTCTTCCCAGCCTCGAAACACCTTCCAGCCAAACCCGTCGAAGATCCATCATCAATCAAACAAATTTTTATTTCTACACATCAAATTAGTAAGTTTTACGTTAGTTTTAGGGTTATTCCTATTTTTATTTTATTTTTGATGTTAGGGAAAATTAGAATTATTCACAAAACCCTTTGTTTTTTTTATTTGTTTGTTCGACACTTTATACATCCTTAATGGTCTGTTTAGTTGAGTTTGTTTAGTGCAGGGGTAAAGGGTTTGTTTTAGGTTTTTGTTTAGTGGGGTATAGGGTATGTTTTATGTTTTGTTTTAAGTTTGTTTGATGTTTTTTGTTTAGTGGGGTGTTATATATTATGTTTAGTGGGGTTTTATGTTTTTTGTATAGTGAAATGGCTAATTCATGATAGTTTGGATTTCTTAATGAATAAAATTATTTTAAATAAAAATACCCTAAGGGGGGCTGTAGGAGGGGTAGGGGTTGTCCAGGTGTGGGGGGCTGTCCAGGGGGGTGGGTTGTCCAGGGGGGTAGGGGGCTCTAGGGGGGCCATAGGGGTGTGGGGGAGGGGGTATGGGCTGCCCCAAGGAGGGGTGTGGGCTGTCCAGGGGGGTCATGGTGGGGTGTCCAGGTGGGGGAGGGGGGTTTTGGGTGTAAAGGGAGGGGGTGGGCTCTCCAGGTGGGGGGGGGGGTGGCTGTCCAGGTGGGGGGATGTCCAAGTGGGGGGGGGGGGTGGCGGTCTAGGTGGGGGGATGTCCAAGTGGGGGTGGGGGTGGGCTGTCCTGGTGGGGGGGGGGGGGTGGCTGTCTAGGTGAGGGGAGGGGATGTCCAAGTGGGGGGGGGGGGGGGTGGATGTACATATGGGGGGATGTCTAGATTGGGGTGGGGGTGTCCTGGTGGGGGGAATACAGGGGAGGGGGTGTCGGGTGTCCAGGGAGGGGTGTTCCAGTCCTGTGGGGGGGGGGGGCTATCCAGGTGGGGGAGGGGTATGGGCTATCCATGGTGGGGGTGTGGTCTGTCCAAGGGGGTGGGGGTGGGTTGTCCTAGACACCTCGTACCCCATGAAGACCCCCACCCCTGGAAATCCCCCACCCGCTCGACCCCCCGACCCCCTGGACAGCCCCGTCACCCTCATGGACAGCGCACCCACCCCCTAGACACCTCGTACCCCCCTAGACAGCCCCCCCCCCCCCCCCCCCCCCCCGTGGACCACCCACCCACCCCCCTGGACACCCTTTACCCCCCTGGACGGTCCTACCACCCCTGTGGACAGCCTACCCACCTACCTCGTACCCCCTAGACAACCCCTCCCACCCCTTGGACACCCCTCCCCCCGTGGAAAGCCCACGACCCCGTGGACAACCCGTCCACCCCTTGGACACCCTATACCCCCTCAACAGCCCTCCACCCCCCCTGGACAGCCCACCCACCCCCTAGACACCTCGTACCCGTGGACACCCCCACCCCCTAGAAAGCCCCCCCCCCCCCCCCCCCCCACACCCTAGGACACCCCCGATCCCCTGGACAGCCCCGCCGCCCCCGTAGACATCCTGCCCACCGACCTGAACACCCAGTACCCCCCAGGGCAGCCCCACCACCCCCTAGGGCAACCCCAACCTCCCTGAATAGCGCCCCCCCCGTGTACAGCCCACCCACCCCCTAGATAGCCCGTTCCACCTAGAAATCCCCCCCCCCCACACTCATGGAAAACCCACCCACCCCCCGGACACCCTCCCACCACTACCCGGACACCCCCATCCCCCCAGACACCCCCACCCCTAAAAAGCCCCCCCCCCCAACTAGACAGCACCACCACCACCGTGGACAACCCAACCACCCCCTGTGGACAGCCCGCCCACCCCCTGGATATCCCACCCACCCTCTGGACACCCCGTACCCCCTGGATAGCCCCACCACCCCCATTGACAACCCAACCACCCCATGGACACCTCGTACCCCTGGAAAGCTCCTCCCACCCCCTGGACACCCCGTTTACCCCCTTGGACTGCCTTCCCACCCCACCAAGATACCCCCTATCCCAAGACACCCCCTACCCCATTCGACAGCCCGACCACCCCTGTGGACAGCCCGGCCACCTAGACACCCCACCCCCCCTAGACAACCACCCACCCCATGGACACCTCTGACCCCCATGAAAGCCCTGCCACCCCATGGACACCCCGAAGCCACTGGAAACTCCCTACCCATTGGTAAATGTATGTGACCACTCAAATTATCTACTAAAATATACAATTTCATTGATCTAAAATTTAGTCAACTCCAGAATAATTCTCCTCCACAAGTTTACATGATCTTATACACTCATGTATAGTTCTTTAAAGATATTTTATTATAAATATATTATTATTTTTCTTTTATATTATTATTGTCATATAGAGTCGTTTTTCAATTATGGTTTCATATAAAGTGAAAAATTCTCATTTATAGAAATATATTTTCAATTAAACTTCAATCTTATTGAATTTCTTTTAAAGAAATGACTTACTTCAGGTGTTGGGAGATGAGCACCCTGGTAGAGTACGCTACCCGGCCTGGGAAGAGTATAGTTCTGATGAGGTATTGTCCCTCCTCAGGTATGAGTTGTTGTGCCATCATGTTGTAGAAGGATAAGGTACAGTTAGAACATGCTGAAAAAAGGGCCAAAGAGACAACAACACAATATGTTATGGAAAACACTACATTAATGAAACTGATGGAAGCTTTGCGTACATCACTTCCACCAGAGGCCAACACTGATTCTGAGAAATATATTTCATCGATGAATTCTATATATGGCGTACCAGGTGGTAGTTCTATTGGTGGCTGAGATGATGGTGAGGAGGAGGCCGAGGCGGAGGAGGAGGAGGAGGGCGAGGAGGAGGCTAAGGCGAAGGTGGTGGGCGAGGAAGAGTTCGAGGAGGAGGAGGGAGATGAGGTGGATGAGGCTGAGTATGATAGTGAGGAGGGTAGGGACGGTGATGGGGACAACAATGAGGACAAGTGTGAGTGTGAAGACGATGGTGATGATAGTGATATTGATGAGGGACATATTGATCCGTTACATTTTTGAATGATATTATTGACCTTTGATGTTTATTGATTTTTGGTGCCTCAATATATATGTGATTAGGTAGGTCACATTATATTTATTTTTTATCTATAAATAATAAAACTTGATTTGATTATTTGCTGTGACATCCCCTTATATTAATGAAATTGTAATTTTTTAGTCTAATTTAGAAAATTGGTGGTCCTATTAGAAGTTGATATAATGAAATTATTTTTTTCACCTTGAAATAATGTACTTAGAAAATATGTAAATACCATACTATGAACCCAGAAGATCCCCATGGACAGCCCCCCCCACCCTCCTCCCTGGACCCCGAACAGCCTCCCGAACAGCCCCCAGACAACCCCCCAGACATCCCCCCAGCCTCCTCCCTGGACCCCGAACAGCCCCCCCTCCCCCACCTTTTCCATGTACCCCGGATAACCCCCGAGAAATTCCCCCCCACCCTCATCCTTGGACATCGAACAACCCCCCGAACATCCCCCCAGATATCCCCCTAGACAGCCCCCCTGGACAGCCCCCCTGGACAGCCCCCCACCATCCTTCATGGACCCCAAACAACCCCCCTCCTTCCTTGACCCCGGACAGCCCCCACCCTCCTCCTACCATCCATAACCCCCGCCACATAGATCCTCATCCTCTACTGGGTACCTCACACAACTTTGTATCACCGACATCATCACACCAATCACTACATCATAAGGTCATTGAGCCCAATCTAATCTCTCTTCAAGATTCACTCGAAATACCAATCTAATTAAAGTTCCATTACTATTACATTAGTACCAAGCACTGATCACCTACACTGATTCTGGAGAAAATCACACTCTTAATTCGGCGTCTCGTATCCCAATCTATGTTCCCTTCAAGATTCATCCTAAATCACAACGAAAAAGAGGATTTTAGAGATTCAGAAGAAGATAAGAGAAGATTGAAAACCCCAATCGAAAATAGGAATCAAGAAGGGGATTAGACTCACGTGGATCTTCAATCCTCACATGGAGGAACTAAAAACACCCAAGTGACATGTATGAGTCAACCTCGCCTCAATCCGAGGCATGGTGTGGCCGGTTCCACTCAAGGTATCTCACTTTTAGTTGAAATGGAAAACATTTTAAGTGAAAATAACAACTTCCATAAGGAAGACTGACCAAACACATTCATATTGTGTTGATACCTTAACACAATGATCCATGGGTCATTTTTGACGTTTACGAGTCAACCCTACCTCAATCTGAGGCATGGTGTGGCTGGTACCACTCAATGTTTCTCACTTTTATTTGAAATGGTTAATATTTTAAGTGAAAACAACTACTGGAATACAGAAAATGGACCAAAAACACTCAGATTATGTGGATACATTAGGAAAAGGATCCATGGTTCATTTTTGATGTGTACAAGTCAACCCCGCCTCAATCCAAGGCACAGTGTGGCCGATACCACTCAATGTGTCTTTCTTTTGTTTAAAATGGATACTCTTTTAAGTAAAAACAACTGGCACATGGAAAACCAACCAAACATATTAATATTGTGTTGATACATTATCATAATGATCCATGGGTCATTTTTGACGTGTACAAATCAACCTTGCCTTAACTTGAGGCACAGTGTGGCCGATACCACTCGTAGTGTCTCAATTTTATTTGAAATAGACAACATTTTAAGTGAAAACAACAACTGACATATAGAAAACTGACCAAAAGCATTTATATTATGTTGATACATTAAGAAAACGATCCATGGGTCATTTGTGACATGTACGAGTCAACCCCACCTCAATCTGAGGCACGATGTGGCCAGTACTACTCATAGTGTCTCACTATTATTTGAAATGGACAAAATTTTAAGTGAAAACCACAATTGGCATATGGAAAACTGACCAAACGCATTTGGATTTTGTTGATACTCTACGAAAATGATCCATGTGTCATTTTTGACATGTAAAAGTCAACCCCGCCTCAATTTGAGGCACGGTGTGGCCGAAACCACTCAATGTGTATCACCTTTATTTGAAATGGACAACATTTTAAGTGAAAACAACAACTAACATAGGGAAAACTGACCAAACAGATTTTTATTGTGTTTTTACTTTAGACAAATGAGCCATGGGTCATTTGTGACATGTACGAGTCAACCCTGCACCAATATGAGGCACAGTGTGGCTGGTACCACTCAATGTGTCTCACTTTTATTTGAAATGGACAACATTTTAAGTGAAAACAACAACTGGCATATGGAAAACCATCCAAACACATTCAAATTATATTGATATTTTAGAAAAAGGATCCATGGGTCATTTGTGAAGTGTATGAGTAACCTCAACTCAATTCGAGGCACAGTGTGGTCGGTACCACTCAAAGTGTCTTTGTTTTGTTTAAAATGGACATCATTTTATGTGAAAACAATAACAGGCATACAGAAAACCAACCAAAAACATTCGGATTCTATTTATACTTTAGTAAAAGGATCCATGGGTCGTTTGTGGAATCTAAAAGTCAACCCCACCTCAATCTGAGGCACGGTGTGGCCGGTACCACTCAAAGTGTCTTTATTTTGTTTAAAATGGATACTCTTTTAAGTAAAAAGAATTGGAATACAAAAAAAATGACCAAACGTATTCAGATTGTGTTGATACTTTAGAAAAATGATCCATGGGTAATTTTTGACGTGTACGAGTCAACCCTGTCTCAATCTAAGGCACAGTGTGGCTGGTACTACTCAAAGTGTCTCACTTTTATTTCAAATGTACAACATATTAAGTGAAAACAACAATTGGCATACAAAAAACCGACCAAACACATTCAAATTGTGTTGATGATTTATCACAACAATCCATGGGTCATTTATGATGTGTATGAGTCAACACCACCTCAATGTGAGGCACGGTGTGGCCGGTACCACTCAAAGTGTCTCACTTTTATTTGAAATGGACAACATCTTAAGTGAAATCAACAACTAGCATACGAAAAACTGACCAAAAACATTCATATTCTATGGATACATTAGTAAGACGATCCATGGGTCATTTATGATGTGTATGAGTCAACCATGCATCAATCCGAGGCATAGTGTGGTCGGTACCACTCGAAGTGTATCACTTTTATTTGAAATGCACAACATGTTAAGTGAAAAAAACTATTAACATATGAAAAACCAACCAAACAGATTCAGATTGTGCTGGTACTTTAGCACAATGATCCATGGGTCATTTATGACATCTATAAGTCAACCCCGCCTCAATAGGAGGAACGGTGTGGCTGGTACCACTCAAAGTATCTCACTTTTATTTGAAATGGACAACATTTTAAGTGAAAACAACAACTGGCATACAGAACACTGACCAAACACATTCGGATTCAGTTGATACTTTAGGAAAAGGATCCATGGGTTATTTTGAATGTGTACGAGTCAACCCCAACTCAATCCAGGCACAGTGTGGCCAATACCACTCAAAATATCTTTTGTTTTTTTAAAATGGATACTCTTTTATGTAAAAACAACTGGCATACAGAAAACTGACCAAACATATTCGGATTGTGTTGATACTTTAGAACAACGATACATGGGTCTTTTGTGATGTCTATGAGTCAACCTCGCCTCAATTGGAGGCACGATGTGGACAGTACTAATCAAAGTGTCTCACTTTTATTTTAAATGGACAACATTATAGGTGAAAACAACACCTGGCATATGGAAAAGAAACCAAACACATTCAAAATGTCTTCATACTTTAGTACAATGATCCATGGGTCATATGTGACGTGTACGAGTCAACTAATACTTAATCCTAGGCACAGTGTGGCTGGTATCACTTAAATTGTCTGTATTTTGTTTAAAATGGAGTACATTTTAAGTGAAAACAATTGGAATATGAAAAACCAACCAAACATATTCGGATTTTTTGGATACATTAACACAAGGATTCATGGTCCAACCTCACACAATCCACTTCTCATGTGAGGAACTCCTACCACTATTATAAAACACATGAAATTTAATACGCCATGGACAACTACATTCCCTAAGTCACACAAGCTCATTGATACACACTCATTATCATCATCACTAAGTTCAAAGACACCGGTCCCAAACCATGGGACAATATATTTGTGTTTTGTTGAAGTCATTTTTCTATTTCCTTATTTTGGGTTTATTAGCTTCTAAATTCGGAATTCAACCATGTACGTGTTATTAAAAATTCAATTTTGTATGTATTCTTAATTCTGTATAACACATATAATTATGTATTCAGTTTTTTATGTATTGTATTCATAATTGATAATTAAATTATGTATGTATTCAATTCAGTATTCAATTATGAATTGAATTTTAGATTTCACATGTAATTGTCATCTCAATTATGAATTGAATTCAAAATAAAATATGTATGTTTATAATTACCTTATGAATTTTGTTTTAATTTTGTATTTTTATAGTTTCAGGTTGCATTATGTGTTAAATCTATAAGAATTAATTGTGTATATGCATGTGTTATAGTTCGTATTTATAGGTAATTGGAGTTGGGAACCTGGAAATGTAGAAAGGGAATCCTAGAGCAGGTTGTGGCCTGAATTGTAGCAAAGCCTATTCCAATGGTGGTAAATCGTTGGGATAAGATTATGAATGTGTTTTATACCAACGGTTCTCTATAAATGTAGGTAAAAACACTTTCCCAATGGTTTACAAACCATTAGGATATAGTGAAATTTCCAACCTTTTACCAATGGTTTGTATAAACCGTTGGTAAAGGCTATACAAAACTATATTATAATGGTTTCAAACCATTGGAATAGTGAGTTTAACAACAGTTTTAAATCGTTTCTGAAAAGATATACTAACGGTTTGACATAACCATTGGTATAATGGAAATTTCTTAACATATACCAATGGTTTTCTAGAAATTGTTGGCATATGTGTTTCCCTACGACTTACTTCCCTACGGTCTGGGTAACCATTGGTATATATTATACCAATGGTTCTCCAGCATTTACCAATGGTTTGGAACCATTGGTAAAGGCATGATTTCCAATAGTGTTGGTAACTAGAGTGTATGCATAGTTGGGGTAAACCATGTGGATAATATAAGGTCCCTCTCATTCAGGATCTAGAATTGGTGGCTTACAACTAGGTATCATTGGTGTCCTCATATCCAATGTTGTTTCACATTGAAGGAAGAATCATAGGTGAAATTTCTTATTGAAAGCTACGGCTATATTGTTCTGGTTTCTCTCCAGGTTGTGCAAGGCACAAATCCTGTTTCCATTGAGAGCATCCAGTTCATACAGACAAATTTATGCTACTTTTTCTAATGTCTTATGATCATATATGGTTTTTATGAGTAATGAAAATTGAATCTCTATTGGCAGGACTATGTATGTTCCATAGACCAGGGAGTATGGGTTCACCTAGGTGAAATTGCGAGTTATTGTTTGGTAATCCCAAAGAGTGTTGGGGATATTTTTTGGATAACTTTTCTTGTTTTGACCAACTATATTTTTCAAAATGTTATAGATAGTAGTATTGAATGACTAGATCTTTCCATTTTGTTTTGAATTATATTGGGATGTATGGTCAGACTAAATATGGTACTTGGCATACAATTTCATCTACTGAGCTACCTCTAAGTTGGTTCCATTATTAGTGAGGATGGCGTGAGGGACTCCAAACCAGTGGATGATGTTGGATCTCATGAAATAAATGATGGAATGGGCCTTGAATTCCTTTAGTGGGATTGTGTATAACCACTTAATAAAAATAAGTTTATGGTAGTCAAGATAAACTTGCATTGGCGAGCTATTGCTGGTGGATATGGTCCCATGACATCGATGCCCCATTCCAGAAAGGTCCAAGAGTACATGGTAGTATGGAGAGGATTAGGAAGCCAATGAAAAAAATTGGCAGGGACCTATAACATGTGGCACTTCTTGGAAAACATGAAATATTCATGGAACATGGTGGTCCAAAAGTATCCCAATCTTCAGATATGATGGGAGAGCTTCGGCCCTTCCAAATGGGCTTCACAAAAACTACTAATAACTTTCTGTATAACATATTGAATCTCGACTCCATGATTGTAATGTAATAGAACTCTATTAAACCCACATCTGTAGAAGATAATTTCAAGACTCGGGACACTCTGGAGAGTGTATTTTATTGTGCGCCAACAAATTCACTTGTGCTCAACTCCTTCTGTTGAGAGATTTCCATAACGGAGGCACTCAACAAAGGATTCGTCCAATCAGGGGTCTGTACTGCTACAAAAGGGGGACCTAAATGTCATGATGTTGATGCAGTGGCAGTAAGATAGCTTACTTATGGGCTATTATCATCATCTATAGTGACAAGAGAGATGACCCTTCAATACACCACATGGATAATTAGATTATCATGGGAAGGATTTTTAAGAGAATAAGCAGGGATGGACAAGGAATCAGCTCAACCTCTCTATGACTAAGGGACATGCATAAACTCCGAAAGGGAAGGGAAATGGGTTATTAGCTGGAAGGTGCATTCTAAAAAATGAATGTGCTCTGCCTTCCTAATGATAAAGTCACCATTGATCTGCATGATGGATAACTTAGAGTCCCCCTTCAGATACAGGTGAGGGATGTCAATATCAAAGGACTACTCGAGACTAATGATGAGGGCCTAATACTTCACCTCATTGTTGGTGTTGTATTCTAAAAACAATAATTAGTAAGGAATAACAGCCTGTATAGGAATGATAAAAATGATACCCAAGCCTACTCTATTGACTTTGGGATCTCTGATCCTTCTACCTATCAGACTTCAGGAAGAACCATTGAAGTGCATCATCCAACAAGGCTTGGCTTGATCTAATGAGAGGATGTCATCATATGGAAAGCCAATATCTGAGGATTTCTCTATAGGGGAGGGATGGGAAACATGGAAGTATGCCAGTACCTAACCCTTGTAAAAATTTCTAGAACAAAACTGATACCAATCTTATGAAATATTATTTCCCACCAAGAAAGATGGTCTGTTAACATTGTGCGGTTCATAATATAATTTAGTGTGTCTACAAGGGACACCATCTATATCTCATGGTTCTATAGATAATGTTGTAGCTTCTATACTACGAATACTAGCACAATGAAACTCTTCTCAATAGAGTAATATATGGTCTCTACATCTAGGAGCATGTGGTGAAGATATTATAAACTATTCTTTATCCCCTCATTATTCTTCTGGGTGATAAGGGCATATAGGGACCATTATAGGGTGGTCACATAATGGAATAACTTATATTCAGAGATGGGTGGCATCAGAACCAATGGTTATAGCATGTACTGCTTGATCTCATCAAAAGGGGCCTGACACTCTTCATCCCACTGGTAAATGACACCTTTCTCCAGGAGTAGAAAAAAGAGATCACACTTTCCGGACAGATTCACAATGAATCGGCATATGTAGGCTAAGTGGCCTTAAAATACTCAGAGCTCCCAAATGTTTCTTGGAGGATGAATCTGATTGATGGCCTTGATCTTCTTTGGATCAATCCCTATTCCTCTATATCTGACAATAAAGTTGAGAAAATTTCCATAAGTAACCTCAAAGGAACACCTTAAGGGATTAATTATGGAAGTATTAGAGAAAGTTGAACACTTTCTCATGATCTTTGAGATGGTCCTAATGCTTGTGGGATTTAACCACCAGGTCATCTACGTAGAATTCCACCAATTTCATTAGGACCGACTTGAATATGCGGTGCATGGCACGCTGATAGGTGGATCCCACATTCTTCATGCCCAAAGGCAATACCTAGTAACCAAAAGTTCATTGTTGTGATCTAAATGCGGTAGAATCTTCGTCCGTGGGGGTGATTCAGATCTCATTGTATCCGGAATACCCATCCATGAAAGAGAGAGCCCAGTATCTAGCAGTGTCTCAATTAATAATTCTGCCACAGGAATAGGGAAATCATTCTTCATTCAGTGATGTTTGGGATCCTTTAAGTTGATACAGACCCTCATATATCCATTATTCTTCTTGACATGTATAAATTTGGCTATCCATTTGGGGTACTGATCTTCCTTGATGAATTTGTATTTAATGAACTTTTCAACTTCGTCCTCAACCATGTCACTATGAGAGGGGTACATTTTAGTTAGAGGTTGTTTAAACCTATGATGGTTTATTGGGAGACCAAGTAAGGGGATAGAAACCTAATTATCTAGCCTTGTAATCTCATTATAGCTCTAGGAAAATACATCCCAATGCTACTTTAGGAAATCTATATATTGATGATGTTCTTCTATAAGCATAACTGCACTGATCAGTGTGGGTCTTGTATTTTCCTCATTGAAGAGGTTCACCGATACCAACTCACAAACCATGGTGGATATCCCCTCTTCAAATGTGGTAGAAGCATATTATAATTCCTCTCTATCATAAACAATGAGAGGATCATCGGTAGGGGAAACCCTTCTGAATGGTAAAATCCTGATAAAACCACCTATGTCGGCCAGAGTAGAAATGGAGTCACCAATATGAGACTCCTAGGCTACTGAATCCTTGGAAATTAAAGTTATCAATCCACCTCTATCAGGTCTCTGAACCAATGACCCATTCTTGATAATATCAATGCAATAGTGGTGTGTTGGATTTATTTGTTTCAACCCAACCCAACAAAACAAGCAAGTATGGTGTATTGTTGTTTCCATGGGGATAACATCTCAATACCTTTTAGGGGTAAGGGGCTCTATAATCACTTATGTTTGGTTCATACAGGATAAATAAGTGATATTTTGGCATTATTTATACCTAGGAACATGATTTCCACTTTTCCCAGAGACAATAAAAGCAGCGTCCCATGTCCGTGGTAGTGGATTCAAACTGATGTTTTGGGAGGATAATGGTATCGTCCAATTCTATCCATGAATTAGCCACAATAGAAGTGTGCTCAACCCTATTGTTATGTGCATGCTTTTCCTTGATCTAGTAATAGTCAGCATCTTTGTAGTGGTCTTCATAAGAGGAAAAGGTAGATACATCGCCTTGGAGTATGCCACATGACCATTAAGGGAGTACTTGAGAAACTGGTGATAGGAGGAAGTAATTTCTGTATGTAGGTGGATGCAAGATATAACCATGAATGCATTGTAGGTAGTTTCCTGTGATACAACAATAAACTCAGTGCTAGTGACTAGGCCACTGAATTGGGTCTTTGGACGGATTCTTCCCACCGGTGTATGATCTTTCCTATCATAACTCTAAATATTCAGGTTAGAGGGATCCAGATCTACTTCGAACAGTCCCAGTTTTTGGAGTGTCTAGGTTGGGATGAGATTGATCGCTGAACCTGTGTCGACAAGACAACTAAATACATATACACCATTAAACTGGAAAGTGATGTACAATGGGTGAATATTCCCTTGTATGGGAGAACCTTAATCCTATTTGAATAATGAAATGGTGTCCTTACATTCAACATTATCGACTTCCTCAACATGGAAGGCTTTGTGGTATCTACCGGTGTCTCAAAACGGAGGGGCTTCTCAAACCTCTATGAGGGATTCATACATATATGTGGATAGGCAGTGGGCCTTGAGGATCAAGAGATATGTAGGAATGCTGGTGATATTCTTGATTAAATCATACATTCATTCCAGGAACAACTTTCTACTAACAGTAGGTTTCTATGTGGTTAGATGTATGATGGGAACAACTTCTCAAACTGGCATATTATGGCTAGCACTAGGGATATACCATTATTGGCTAGTCGAACCATGAAAAATGACTAACATCAAATGGATGGATGACTAATTTCTTCCCACTACAGTACGCAACTAGTCATAATGCGCTCGTGAAGGCTCCTCCTAGATGAGCAGTACAAATGGTGGTGAGAGCAAGTCTGATGGGGAAGAACGATTGGGATGTGCATGCTGATCTCAATACTGATATCTTTTTCTAGTCTCTATGGAATGTAAGGTTTGGTTGGAAGAACTATATGATGCATTCTATCGATTCTCATTTCCAATAATTTTTCAATGTTGGCATCGACTAGGGACATTTGGAGTGTCTGCACAATGTTCCTTATTGTTGGGTACCCAATAAGGGTTCATCAACTCGATAGTGTTTACCAATAGATACTCCTGATCATCACATGAATAATGCTCCACTACTGGGTAGACCCTAGGGGAAATACCCATCTCTAGGTGCATAAAATATCTAATATTATGGGATTACATGGTCACCAGTGGGAGAATTTTCTTTCCTTTACATTGTCGGTGCCTGCCCTTCCAGGATGATAAAGGTTGATATGTGGATGCAACAGTGGAAATGGGGGAAGGTGTGGTGACCTCAGAAAGATCATGATAGATTAAATGAGCATGAATAATTCCATGACCAAGATATATTTTCTTATGAACTATCAAGTCGTCATACATCTAAGATCCACGACTATAGACATGCTCTCATTCACCTTCGCTATCACTATCAGGCATTGTAGAAATACATGAAACCTATGTCGAGGTCAGACCAAACCTGAATATATTGTTTTCAAACTATTCTCGGAGCCATTCCTTGAACAAATAACATTTATGGAGAGTATTTCCTTGGAACCAGTGATTGGAGAAATATTTGGGGTGATCAATAGGACCAGCCTCTTTGAGCCGCCTGCACTATGAAAATTATAGGATTCCCTATTCCATGACACACTAGAAGTAGATGGAGGACCTAAGACTATTAAAACAAGTATTTCTTGTTCCTTTTGTATTGAAAAGGGAATCATGGAGCTTATCCATAACTAGGGGTATGAGCTTGGAGAAGAGGAGAAACCTGGTTGACTTTCCTTGGTGGCGATAGTTGACGGGGTGGCACCTTCTGATTTTGAGGTAGTCATTACTGACCCAAAGGCTAAAGATGAGGTGAAGTTCCTTAGTGAGGTCATGTATTTGGCTCTATCATAAAAAAAATTCAGTGGTCTAAGGGCCTCTACCTGTGAGACGGTGGATGTTTTATCTTTATAGCTCCTTCTTGTAGGAGCTGAAGGATGCAACGAACATGTCTATTTGGCTTGCAACAAGATTTATTCTAGGCATTGATCCATCTCTAAGAAATCCAAAAAACCACCTGGGATGTTTTTAGTGATGAGGTAAGGAACCAATTTAGTCTTCAAATTCACCATACACATCATTATCAACTGATCTCGAGTCAACGTCATGTTGAGTGAATACGTGAGGCCCTTCCATCTATTGACAAAGTATGTGACATGATCTTCTGGCCACTGCTAACACATGAAGTGGTTTCGATTCTTGTATTGTGGGTAGTGAAGATAAACTGATATATAAATTTCATGCGGATATCATCCTAGCTAGCCATATACCTAGTGGGAAACTAGTTGTACCCTACAAATGTGATCCCCTCTAGTGTATGTACAAATCACCGGAGGTTGGCGGCCTCCTACTGCCCTAGAGACCCTAGCATAGGTCCACACCTTGAGATGAAGTGGGACAGTTGTTGCAGTGGATCACCCATCCTATTAAAGGGGGAAAATGTAGGGTTCACAAAAATCTAGGGGTGTCTCCATGTCGTCTAACCATGGCATATACAGTTTACCATCAGGTGGGATTTCCACCTGTTGGGTCTCAAGAGCCTCGAGATAAGAAATAAGAGAAGCCAACAGATCGACCATTGGAGGGTTCTTATCCTAATGAGGGTTCCTAAGAACTAGTTTCTTGGTGAGATCTTCAACATGGTATGTGGACCCATTAACTTGCAAAGAGACTGGTGGAATAACCCGTGGAGCTTCCAAAGGGTTGACCAATGGAGAAGATGGAGGAATAACATGTAGATCCACCAAAGGGGTTATTGGGGAGAATATTATCATGTAGCCGATGAATATTCGTTGATTCATACTATTCTTGGATTCCATATACTCTAGCATCTACCCTATCTAGATGGGCGGGGTTGTCGTGATCACTAGGAGGTAGCTCAGTAGGAAGGAGTTGTACCTACCCCTAGGACCCCAGTCTAGGATCACTATAATATGTCGTTGCTCTATAACACATTCAACAAGGATCTCATCGATTATTTTACTCTACTCTATGATCTGTTCACGCAACACAACCTTTTCGGGGGCATCCTCCATCATTGGAATTGATCCAGAAGGATCATATGGTTTATCCTTTCTATAGGGTCCTTTTCCCTTGTCAAGGTCTTAACCGAAAGGCAATGACTCAGTGGGGATGGAAAGGCCCATAAAATACATTTGTTGTTGATTGAAAATGCCTGGGGTAATAAAAAAAGTATCACTACCCCCCAAGGTTAGTTTCTCTTCAAGGAGTCCAACCTTGGCTTCCTTCCCTGCCAGTAAATCCACATTCACAACAACTGCACCTGGAGAAATTTCATTGATATCCCTGTGAGAATAAGGCTTCTATAGGATGGAATTGAAATGGAGGGCTACCAACTTCCCCCCAACCAAAGATATGTACATGTGGGGATTCATCAATAATTACTCAATAGAGCATCGTGAAGCTCTGGATGCATCATTGTTGGAGGATCTAATGATAACCTGATGATGCAAGATTCCAATTCACGAGAAGTTCACCCAACTTGAAAATGAAGAATTGTTGGAAGAGTCTTTCACCGTGCTATGGATATGTAGATAATTCAAAAAGGAGGTGGAAACATGTCCCTCATAGCATCCTATGGATGCATCTCATCTCCTCTTGGATGAGGGACTCTAGATTGCTGAAGTCTGGAGTCCTAGTTTTCTAGAACATTTTAGGGAATTGATCCACAAAGGGAATTTCCCATAAGCTCCTTTGCTCAACAGCATAATATAGGATCTGATTACCCCACTCATAAACTAGGTGGCTGAGGAACCAGTAATGACACTAACACAGATCATTGTGGTAGGGGACAAGTTAGTGGGGAGTTTAATTCGTGATCTCACAAACCAATGTATATTGGGCTGTCCCCCGAGGACTATACTGACTACATCACCACATCCTTATAGGATAGGTAAAAAATGATGCCTCTTATACCAGGGTGGAGGTCATTGGTGGCAGGTCATGATGGCATTCGACTTCTTCTAAACCCCATAACAACTCTTTGTGATCGTGTGTCAAGGTAGATAGTGAATCGTATGATGGTAGAGAACACTGCCTGGCACCACCCTAGAATGGATCCAGATCTTCCTCCTCATATAAACACTTGCAGAGAGATTCCATGATCTAGTGTATCTCACATTCTGGGAGGATGAAGTTGATATGATAATTTCGTACCCTAGATATTAAAACAAATGATCATGGTGAAGGTTCCATCATCAATTCACACTCTGGTTAATAATTCGAAAATCCTGCTGGGTTAACTACAACCTAAAGCTTTGCAGGGCTCTTTCTTCAGTGACGATGATTCACCCTCCTACCCCTGGATGGCTCTTCAAGGCAAGGTGAATCTTCGACATGGGGAGGCCCTATTTATAGATTAGTGTTAGGGAAAGGAGTTCATATACCTATGATATATGAGATATGAGGATATCCTTTATATCGATTGATTTGGGATTGAACACACCCTCCAATTTGGTGGGACGCGGTGTGAGGAGTACCCTGGAATATGTCGAGTGGTACACATGGAGAACCTCTAGGATGATTGTCAGATGTGAGGGGTGGAACTCAATTGTAGGGAGTGATTGAATGGGAAGTACCTTTACATTTATGACCTAAAATATAGAAAAAACATTAATACAAGGGATGATGAGAATGGGGAGTACCTCTGCACTGGTTGTCAACGAGGCGGGAAGGACCTCCACTTCAATCAACTATGGTGGCATGTAGAGGATCTCCATGCTGAGCGTGAGAGTGGGGAGGACCTCCACTCTGGCTTATGTAGGTATGGATATGGCCTCCTTACTAAACAATATTATCATGGGCCAATCTGCGACAGATGATGCTCACGCTAGCAACCAGAAGAGTCAACCTAGACCCCCAAGGGGTATCTGGGGCCTCAATCTCAATCAGGCCTAGAAGTCCCCCTTCTGTATAGTAACATGGGATAGATAGTGTGCACTAGTGGAAGAACGGGACACTAAATACATGGAAGACAACACCCCCTGAAGGGCGTCCACCTGAGCCTGTTCCTGACATTGGCACCAGGTTAGACGACCTCGAGCCAGTTGGGTAGGGGTGAAGTCCTGCTCCCCTGTCTATTGGACTAGGTGGTGGCATTGATGCATCTTTGTGGGAGCCCTCTTTTGTAGTTCCGTAGCTAAATTCGAAGATAGATTGACCCAAAATTCCCTCACCTAATTGGCATAATGGAGTGAATCATATGGGCATTTTGTGGAGAGACCCCTGAAATGGTTGGATGTTAGAGTGGGGAGTAGTGGCTCCCAATGTGGCCCTTGGGGGGGATCCATCGAGGCATAGAAGCCTCCATGTCCCAACCGACCATTTCCCTAGTTGGTATGATCCCATTATGCTCATATCATTGAACAAGAGTGTCGATCACACTTCTCTGAATAAGGTTTGAGGGTGTGATGCGGTGTGGGTGCTCAATAGTCTTAGTTGTGGAAGCTATCATGCAAGAGGTGGAGCTATGTGGGAATGTCGCAAACTCATTTCTCCTACCCCTGCATTAGTGGGCGAGTGGTGATTGGTTCCCTATAACTGAATCTTGGGTCATGCAAAGTAGAGAGATTTATCCATCAGTATTGATATGTGTAAATCAATACATAGTGCACCATTGTCGTTCAGTCTTCCATGGTTGGAGAGAATGATCCATGAAGACCATGCCACAAAATGAAATGATAGTGATTAACATCACTAAATTTTGGTGAGTTCCACACCAGGACAACTATTTATTTGGAAATAACTTGCACCAGATATATGAATCTAGTGACACGCTCATCTGCGGATGTATTGAGCACTAATAATCTTCACGTTGAGGTGAAGAGATTCATGTCAAGTTCAAAATTTCTCTTTTAAAATATTTTATACTAAGGAACACCTCACTATTCCATGTGTTGGACACTCACTAATGGTAATGTTGTACCCCGCATTCCCTATTTCCAAAGGTGGGTGGCATCCTTCACCTCTTGAGGTAAATTTGATCCTTCATCAAAATGGGATGATATCATGTCGATTCATCCTTATGTGTATTCCTCCTCAGTACTCGTCGTCTAGTACAGGTCTCCCTTAATGATTAAGATGTCGTTTTGGAAACTCTTACTAGTGGAATATCTTTGTCGATTCCAATTAATTAGGCTTCTTCTATCAGGACATTCCAAAGGGTCCAGCAAAGGCCGCAACCATCGGTTAGGATAGTAGTCATGCTAAGACATTTGTTGCTTTTCTTGACACTAGAACATTATAACACTTTTATTTCCCCCATATGATAGGTATTATCAAGGGTGTGGAAACATGATACATCCCATGTTTAATGCATGGAATCTTATGTCGGAGGCATGTCTCTGAGGTTTTACTCGACTTCCCATGTTCATCAGAGGGCATGCCACTAGTTTAACGTCTTGTGGAGATGGATCAGACTGATCAGAACACTAATTATAGTGGACAATATGGTTACAACCCTAAGAGGGAGCACCACTAAGATTTATGTGATGGGAATATCAGAACTCCCAATGAGAGCCTACCCATGGTTGTGTATTCCATAAAGAGAAGATATCAACTACAAAGGTTGATCTGGAAAAGGGGCAGATTAGAAAGGATGATGGGTCCATACAAAGGGGGAAAAAGGGTTTTCTAGTGGCTGGGATTGATCCTCTTGGAGGTTTGCTATATGCCCTTCTTAGAGGATAGGGATCAAAACCCATGTTGATTGAAGGGAGTGATGAATTGGGGTGTAAATAAAGGACACCGACTTGGGGACGTACAGGGGTATATGCATAGTTAGCAGCCCATCACAAGAGGGGAACACTTGGTTGGATGGTTATGGATTGTGTGTGGGGATTATGCACGGTTAGATTCCTAAGGAAATGGAGTGATCTCCCCATGATTTGGGGGCACAAGTAAGAATTAGGATGGATGATGGTTGATTTAATGAGGTGGTTGAGAGGAATGGGATGAAACTAATGTGAAGATGATAGTGATGTTAATATTAAACCTCAGGGATGATTTCTATGTATCTATGTGGTAGGGAATCAAAGTATATATAGTTCGGTGGAGAAATGGGACACCTAAAGTGAAATCCCAGAGGAATGGAGTGCATGGATGGGGACCTGATGGAAGTAGAAGATCTAGGCTAGGACATGATCCAACCAAAACACAAGTGATCAAGGGGGAGACCCGTATTAGACATGAGTGATGGGATTGAACCTCAGTGAGTCTTACTATGTATCCCCAAGGCAGGGAATCAAATTACACTTACTTCATGATAGGGTATATAATTGGGGTGTACATAAAGGAAAGTGACACAGAGACATACTGGGGATTACGTGTGGTTAGAGTACCATCACAAGAGGTACACTCTTGGTTGGAGGAGTATGGATTGAGGGTGGGGCCTATGCATGGCTAGCTGCACAAGAACTAATCTGACACCAATAAATGGTGGTTCGAGGATGTGGGTCCAAACAAAGGGGATGCTGACATTTTCCCATGTTTGGCAATGAACCTCAGGGAGGCTTCCTATATACCCTTTATAGGAGAAATGCATCAAAACCCACATAGTTCGAAGGCATACAGTTTAACATCATGTGGGACAAAATTGTAATTTACATTAACATCATGGGGGATGAGGGAGAACTGATGTGAATTGGTTGAGACTTATGGGTGATGGGCTTGAACCTTGAGAAGGATTCCTACGTACCTTTCTTCAAAATGGTGAGGATCATAGTCAACATATTTTGGAAAAAGGGGAATGGGGATTAAACACTATTAGCATACCAAGAGAAATGTATGGTCGATTCCCACTCTAAGCTCATGTGAGAAGTGCTCGCTATGAGAAAAAAGACAAATTAATGGACCTGGTGATCGTGTCATGAGAGATGCGAGAATTAGAGGTGATGTGGGGATTACGCATGGCTAGTGGCCCAAATAGGAAACACGATATTATGCTGGGTTAGTGCCCCATGGGGATGGATATTGGGACTTACTCAAGGAGCGAAGCTTTGGGAGGATGTTCAAATGTAAGAGGACATGGAACCATGTATAGAGGACACCATATCAAGGTGGGTCAAGGATTACATGAAGAATGCCGAGAAGGAGAATTGGAAGGGGGGAGTAGAAGGCTCCTAGTCCTATCCCCTCTATGATATTCTCAGGCTCTCCACACTTGAAAAAAAATCATAGTTTAACATTGTGTATTGAGGATGAGGGTTTCATGGTATTTTAATGTCCTTCATCCTAGATGGTGAGAAATTGCTTCTCACCCCTAGAACGTACATAACATGTACCAAACCAAACTTAGGGAAGGGAAGGCACAAGAAAGGCCATCAATATTTTATGTGGAGGAGTGGTCAATTGAGGGCTCCATGTTAGTGTGGCTTTGAGAAGAAGTAATAGTTGTTAGCATTCCTATGAAAAGAAGCATAAGGTAGGGAAAAGAAACATGAGGCACCACTCAGGGAACCATGAAGTCACTTCATACAAGACCGTAGGGCCTCACAAGAAAGGGGTTTGTGAAGGTTAATTTCTCATAGAGAGTGGCTTCACGAAGCTCAGGTGCTTCATGAAGAGTAGGGGCTTTACAAAGAAAAGGGATTCATGAAGCAGATAAAAGAAGACCCCCACAAAGGGAGGAGCTTCATGAATAATGGTTACCCAACCGAGCCATGGTACCAATATGTACTTGGAGGGTGATTTGAAAAGGTTGAATTCCTTGTAATGACCCGAGTACCCAAAAGGGATTCCGACCTTCACGATTGCCATAGGGGTTTGTAAAGGGCATACCCACTTATATTAGAGGCAAAATATAGAAAAGGTAAAGATGTTTTGTGAGGCTCAAGTACCTTGGGTGATAAATATCTCTCATTGGATTGTAGAACAAAGGGTAATTCAAGAATTAAGAGCTCAGAAGGAAAAAGGACATGTTGTTGATCCTTTAGGATAGTGGGGAGAAATTTATTTATAGGAACTTGAGATTGTGATTCTCTAAAGGCACACCATGAAGGAAATGGAAATTGATGATCAAAGGTGGATCTATCGTAATCGTGAAGGATTCCATTATGGTTCCCTATAGATCTCAAAAACTTATTTGTCATATAGCAGAGGGTTCCATCATGGGTTTCTATGGCGGAGGAAGAGGAGTCCATTCTGCAGCCTTGTCACCATTTTTGGTGGAAATGGGCTTCATGGTGGAGCTTCATAAGGCTGGAACATTGGTTATTTTTTATAATTCCATAGACCCATTTTAAGGAATGGATTTTTGTACCAACACGTACTTTTTATATACTCTGTTTGTGGGATATATGTATGCATGCATTTTTTCCAACATTGTTATCATTTCATTGTTTCATGGAGATGTATGTGGGTGTGTGCGTACAAGTACCTTAGGAAAATTCCTTCCATATGTTTGAAATTCATACTCTAAATTAGTATCCAAACATTTTAATATTGGATGTGGTTTAGGGGTAGTCGTGGATCGATCCTCGGTGGGTCAGGTCATGATAGAAGTATTGAGAAGAAGATGTTACATTTTATAAGATATGTGGGCTCTTGAATTCCCCAAAATTTTAATATAGATTAATTTTCATTTCGAAATGGATCCAAAGTGATTTATTAATAAGATAATATGATGATGGTCCTAAATAAACTCAAAAAATGAAAAATAAACTACATTTTACTATATTTCTACAACTATATTTTTGTTTTAACCCTTATTTAACCGCATTAAATCTTATCATGACTACATCAATTTTTATGCTTTAAGGGTTAATATAGTTACTGTAAAATGAGAAAAGAGCCCGAAATGGGTCATGGTTCAAATTTTCAACTATATAATAATAAATTTACCTAATTTATGATTTTAGGAATTTTATATCATTAAATATAATATTATTTACTATAAAATAACTATAATGTCAACATTAAGAACTACAAATTACTTTGACATTATTTATATCAAGATAACACTCATAATTAAAAATGACTATTTTCAAACATCCAAAAAAATTCAAGGTCATCTATAAAATTCATGTTTTACATTAATTGTCTCTAGTTGTATTTATTTTATTATTCTTAATATAATTAATTTTATTTTTTCAATAATTATATAATTACCACGTCAATGTTGTGTAAGCATTTAAGGTAATTATTTTTCAATAAAAATTAAAAAAAATTAACTAGATAAATATAAATCTTTTATATTTAAAAACTCTATTTATAATCAAATATATCCTCTAGATTACACCACATTAAAAATATTACACTTATTAAAATATGAGTGTTAGTTGTTGGACATTTCTTTAAATAAAATACCATAAAGGTCAAAATCACATCCAAGTGGCCCCAAAAGGTCCTAAATAAAATAATTAGATTATTTTTGTCAATATATACTCATAAAATAATATATTGGTATGTATTTTATTCATTTTATAGTTCTTATCATTTTTTAAAACCTAAATTACATGATTTACCCTTTACCATGGAAACAAAAATAAATACGTTTAATATTCATATGGTTTAGAAATAAAAGTGAACTATTTAATAATATAGAAACTATTGATTCCAAAAATATAATTCATTTTTAAAATAATAAAAATAGAAGTTTCAGAATTTAATTATAAATCACACAGGCAAAACCCAACAAAAAAACAGTTTTTTCGAAAAACTACCCTTTTAAATTTAAAATGTTTTATTCTAAATTGTACTAAAAATCCATTTGAAAAATAGAATTGCATTATTTTAAATAAAAATTAACTGATAAATATTTAAAATAATTCCAAAAAAATAATTTTAATTTTCAAATACTTGAAACATATAATTTTCCATAGAAATTGGTATTTTATCTATTCATTAAAAAATGAAATTTCAAAAAATATAATAATTTCACCATAGGATAAATTAGATATTATGATTTTAAAAATGATGTTAATTTTATCAAATTAATTTCATAAAATTTATAGAAATTAATTATATTATTTTTTTTTATAAAAAGAAAAAATAATAATTTTTGAGGAATATATGTTTTTGATTAAAAAAAGGACTTTGATAAAAATTAACCATATATTTTCTAAGAATTATTCAATTAATTTATATTGATTAGGAAATTTATATTTATTTCATAAATTAGTTTCTCTTATTCATACCCTCCAACTAAATAGCTAGGTTATAACGGTTACATTTAGAAAATAATGTTTCCTTCTTTGTTTAAGATCAGTGTTTTATATCTTGCAGCGTATCAAACATTTATTTTTCATTTTTAATATAATAGGATGATTAATACCCCCTTTTAATAAATTTTTTTATCTCAATTTGAAATTAGGCTTTGTAAAAATGGTTTAAATTTTTAAAATTCCTTTGTTGAAATTCCACTTCGTAAAAAGGATCAATAAAGATTCCTTTTGAAAAGATAGAAAGAAAAGTATGAAGGTCACATGAGATAACACATAATCAGTTTATATATTGGGGAACATTTGTGGAAATTTAAAACACATATATAGAATAAAAAAATAACTCCCATGTACTGATAGAGAGTGATAGAAAGCATGGTTATGAGAAAGTTAACCATTACAAAATCGTAAATTTGTGATGGGTTAAAAGGTCATTTGTTTCTCTATAAGAAAAGTAAACGGGTAATGTTTTTGTTTCAAGATCCTTTGCAAGATTTGAGGAATTCTATTATCATATATACTAAGAAAATAAGGAAATATACTCACTTTACAAGAATAATTTCATTATTTAATCAATTTCCATCACAATCTCATATTTTTCTCCAAATGATGAGTATTCAAGATGATTTTTTCATGCCTAGAACATTAGAATAAACATTTTCAGATAAAAAAATCTAAAAGAGAATAATTATCCATTCTTCTTGTCTTTAATAACTAATAAAAAACAAAATGGTTAGCACAAGATAAGATAATTTCCAAATTTAATTAACCTTCAAATAAAGAAAAACTACTTTTAATCTCCAAGATTCCACTATAAAATACAAAGGTCAACATTGATCAATAAATAAATAACATTCCCTAAAATTACTCAAAATCTTCCTAATATAGATTTATTCCCAAAAACCCAAAGTTGTTGATCACATAACATTTATCTCCAAATAACATAAATCATGATTAATTCCACATGGTATATGCAATGGTGGATTCCCTTGGGCACACTACATTTTATTATTTTGTTTGGGTTGGTCTGGCTTGTGTCTGCAATGGTGGATCCCCTTAGACATGTTGTCTAAGTTTGTTTCACTTTTTCGGTTTTAACTTAACAAAAAAGTGTTTTTTAAAAAATCAGAAAATGAATTTTCAGTCAGTCATTCTTAA
The DNA here is from genome assembly GCA_963277665.1 of Viscum album. Taxonomy (NCBI): domain Eukaryota; kingdom Viridiplantae; phylum Streptophyta; class Magnoliopsida; order Santalales; family Viscaceae; genus Viscum; species Viscum album. The sequence continues at coordinate 1,683,021,611 of OY728123.1, read as the reverse complement.
TTCCTCATTCCAAAAATTTAATTTGTAAAATCACATAATCTCACGAATTTGATAATCACTACTAAAACCAACAAAAATCACCATAAAACCATAATAAAATCACATATTCTTATAAAATATAATCCACCCTTTATTTATCAAATAAAATCCCATTTTATTCTATTTAATTTAATCCTATACTGTTCTAAAATATTACAGGGATCTTCTTCTAATATAGAATCAATCACTTAATCACCAAATCATTTTCCAAATACAAATATAATCTGTACGATAAAAATATGTTCCAAATTCAATTTATTCATCCCCCATCAAATAATTTAACTACAAAAAATATCATACTGACGAGGACTTCACATAGGCCAGTGGAAGGTGAGATAACCTTGTCTCCCTTTAGTTTTTGTTCCATACCTCACAACCATGCAGGATGTGACATGTTGTCACCTGACATGGGAGTTATCATTTAAATAAAACTATAATTCTTAAAACATTCCTAAAAATGTGATAAAATCCTCAAAAAACCTTTATATATATTAAATATTAAATAAAAATTTTAACCACAATGTTTATCTCTTATCATTCATTTTACATCCCAAAAATATAATAACCCATAATTACTTCAAAAATAAATGTCTCCAAAAATACCATTAGTCACCTTAAAAGTTCATAACATAAATCATAAAAAAGTGTTTCAAAGACATTGAAGTGATGGTAATCCTTAAAATTATAACCCCATGATGACATACATACCTCATGAGAAAACATCTTAATCTATAATGTTATATAAACCCTCATTAGATACCAACTATAAGGACCCAACTATAATCATTACATATTCTTATGACTTTAGAAAATAATTACTTTTCTTACAGTCCTAAGGATATTTTTGGTTTATAGTGTTATAGAATTAGGAAAAAATCTTACATAGTAATCCCATACATTACAAGTGGAAACTTATATTTTGTATCAATTTTTTCACCAAAGAAAAAATGAAAAAACATGGTTTCTATTCATGATAAATCTTCAAAATTTTCATATTAACCTCAAACTTATCCCCATTCATCCATAGAACCTATAATTTTTTTTAAAAAAAATGGTTTCAGTACAAAAAACACATTAAGGGACATATAATAAAGAAAACCATTATTCCATAGAAAAAAAATCCCATTGAAAACATTTTCTTAAAAACATACCTTCTACCTAGAAAAGGGAATCATATTTTCCAAAATATCACAATATTAACTTTTGAAATCATATGATATCCATCAAATATTATTTTCAATCATATAAAAATTATACAGGTAACTATTTAAATAAGTTTTATGTATCACTCTTATAAATGGAATAACCAATATCGTCAACTTCCATCTCTAGATTGCCCAATGCATTGGAGGTTATAGCGAAACCACTCATCCTTGGTTTATCACGGAACCAACTATCATTGGTTTATAATGTAAACAACCATCCTTGGTTTATCATTGAATCACCTATCATTATTTTATAAAAAAACCATCATTCATTATAAATAATTCCCAAGAGCCATAATATAGTCATAAAACATGAAATCTTACATCCTAAAAACATTCCTTGATAAAAATTACTCTCCCATTTTAAAACAATTTTTTAAAAATTGGGCACATACAATGGAAACATTTTTCCTTCAAAACAAAAATATAAAAATATTAAAGGAGATTTAATAATTAAGGTGTCAGGACATTACAAAAATAAACTCATTCTATATAAGTTAAAAAATAATTCTTGTTTTACTTTTGTAAAAAATAATGAAAGTTGAACTTTAAAGGAAAATTTTTAAACCGAAATTCCCTTAATTTAAGTCTGATTCATTTAATAAATTATTTACCTTCTTAAATAATATATTTATGTTAATTTTATACCTTCTTAAGAAACTTTTTCATCTTCATTATTCATTTATTTTATTTAATACCATGTTATATACAATTACTTAATCACTTAAGTTCACTTTGGATATTTTGGTGATATTCGGTTAATAAGTCCAAAATGAATTAGGTATGTGGACTATGGTCAAAGTGGTCATTATTAAACCCTATATAGAATAGTATTCATGAAATAATTATAATTTTTACATATCAATCATACTTTTAAATCCATTTATTAAATATGGTTATTAAAATGGAACTACATTACAATCATGGTGACAGTAGGTCGTATATACTTGTAAGTAGTGTTTCAATTTTGAAATGATAATTATGGAAATAAGTTAAGTATATTTTTATATTTACATAATGACATTAAAATATAAAATAATACCTACTATCACCATGATATATATTTTTATATATATCATTCATATGATTCAGTGATGAAAACATATTCATATCGCTTCGTGGAGGTGGTAGTCCATACCCAAAAACGAACGACATTATCATTTTATAATGACTGGAAAAGTAAGAAAATAAATGAAATATTATCTTTTAATAATGATAAATATGTAATAAATATCACATATAAATATAAATTCCATCATTATAATTGGTATTGAGAGACGTTGATTGAAAATGATTTAAATCAGTTCATATTGTTTTAGTCCGTCGTACACACAAATGATGAATTGTTTTCCCATTTGATGGTAGTGGAGATAGATATATGTAATGGAACTAGTATAAAAACATCTTAGTATATGGAGGTTACTTGAGTTATTATTTTATCATGGTTGACTAAGGTTTTAATGATATGGAAGAAAAATCAAAAATAAAACTTTCAGATAAAAATTTTCCCTTTTATTTGGAAAAATTGATTTTCTTAACATCTTAAGACCTGTAGGATTGATATTATTCCTATAAAAGGACTTATAGAATAGGGGTATGGATTTTAGGAAGGTATTATTATAGGTATTGGACATAATAAATGGGTTTTGTGGTGTGAAGATGTAACTACTTAGGTTTTTTCATGTAGGACATGGAAATATTTCTTGGAATATTTCTAAAGATAGGAATTGAGTTAACATGGGAATATTGGGATCGGAGAGCCTATGTATGGTGATATTAAAAATATAAAAAATATTTTATCATGAATTTAATGTTTCTTGTTAATAGTGGAATAACTCATGATCAAAGTCTTAGATTGAAAATCTGAGATCGTGATTGATTCCAAAACGAATTGTTTACTCGAGGCATGTCAAAACTTTTTCCAACATGGGGTGCTTAGTTGAGGGAAAGAATTAGAGGGGTGTTATATGGAGGTTTGTTTATTTAATAAGAAATATCAATAAATAATTCCCCTTTTGTGTGGTATATGATAGAGTAGAAGAGTATTACCCATTGTTTGATGAATGACCCGAGGTCAAACTATGGTGAGGAGGTACTTCCAGTATACATTATTGATGTTGATCAACACTGGATCAAGCTACGACCACTTCCGTGCATCATTTTGGACATTAATATTCAGTGTTTTGAAACGAGGTTGGAATATTTGAGTTTTATGTCCCAAACCCCCATTTTATTCATTTTTTAGTGCCCTTAGACAACCTCTAGATATTCCCTAGGGGTAGATCTATGAGTTTGGGGGGAAATCGGGGCGTTTCAAGTGTCTTGTAGGGAATTTCCATTTGAAATTCCTGATAACTTCACATATAGTGCATTTTGGAGTTTGTTTCTTAGGGCCAACTATTTTTACATTGATTACATGTATATTAGATATATTGAATATTAATAAAACTTCTTATTACATATTTTTCACTGTTATACATGATCTCTAATATAATAATAACTTATAGTATACATATCACAGATAAGTTTATTGAAGTTCTCTACTATGATGAGAACCTTGAAGTTATATGTTGATATTATTAAATAATGTTTTTCAGTTGGATAATGTATTATGATGGGGCACATAGTACATAAACATTTAGGTGTGAGTACTCATTGTAGGATGAGTCTTATTCTCTTGAATTTTACACATGTTAATATCCAAGATGTGAGATAATGAGAATATACCCACTAGTAGGAATTACACAAGTTTAGGTGACATTGTATGTTCCTATCTTTGAGCGTATGTGATGGTACTTATACATTAATATTATTATTAATTCATGTTGTAACTCACGTACTTAGATGTATTTATTAAACCACGATGATAACAATTCATGGTGAATTTGGATATGTTGGGTATATCATGAGTGACAATTCATTAATGGATAACTAGATGATGGTTTTTCCCCTTTCATCTTTAAGGAAGCTGATATCTTAACACATTGATTAGAATAAATACATCACATTAAATTCCATGTTCATGGTGTATCTATGTTTATTTTAGATAGTTAAAGAAAGATGCATCGAGCATATAGGATGATGAAACAGATGTGAAAACTAATTGATGATATATTTAGATAAATGAATTATATTATATAGCGAGTGTTCATATGTGGTTCTCATCATTATGATATTAATTTCTTTCTATGGGGTGACTTGACCCATTTGTAGATAGAAATCTCGGACGTTAGGCAAGCCCGCCTAATGCCAATGAGAAAGAATCCTAGAGGGTCACACACTAAGTGCTTTCATTCATCTCGATTAAATCATTTACGAATTTAATTAATAGCATCAATGTTATTTTCAACATCTAAAAATAATTTTATTCAAGTTAAATTTATCTCATACATTAAAAAAATTATATTTAATTATTATAATGGATATTTAATAAATATTTAATTTCTAGTATGTTAATAAAATAATTACTTATGAATAAAATATTTATTTCTATGTTCAATTTATTCAAAATAAGTTCAAACAAACCAATACTATGTCTGGTAAAAAAATATTAATTAACAATCATATTTAACAGTATTAGTTATCTCGCATGTTGGCATGTGAAAAAAAATAATAATATTATTATATGGATTGAGGAATATTAATGTTTTTAAATGTTATTTAACGGAAAGAATGAAATTAAATAATATTCTAAACTAAACCATCTCTCTATAAATATATGGTTATGTATATTGTTCATTTCACCAAATATCATGAATAGATAATTATTCCACACAACGAATAATCTCCCGACTCCTCCTTTATCTCCTCCTTTCAATTATAAGAATTCAATAGATATTTATTGAATACCAAAGAATGAGTGATCAAGGAATAACAATGAAAGACATTTGATTCACCATTCTATCTACCAAATATTGAGTGGCATAGCCTGTAGAACATTGGAACACATGTGGATCACTGCTATAAGTATTCTACCCTTGGATCCTCCCAAGAGCAACAAAGGAAATTTAAAAGGGTCTTTTTAGACAAGAAATATCATCAATTAATAATGGTATTTAAGACAAGGTAATTAATTTTTATGATATTATTTAAATTAATTATATATATTATGTGCAATATCCTACCGCTTTTTTCAGACATTGAAATATTAAATGATATTTTAATATATCTCCCACCACTAAATGCTTCTACTTCACCCAAAACCTCAAGTTTTATTAGAGGAGTCACATTTATGTTTATAATTATTTATTAGATTTTTGATCTATGTGAAACTGCTGTTAGATTTTCATTTCATTTCATTAATTATTTAATTAAATTTAAATTAACACGATTCAACATATTAATCATGATTTTTTAGAGTTTCATTTATCTAAAAGATTTAATAACATATGAAGAATGACTGGAGATTCTGTTCAATGTTTGGCTAGTAAGACTGGGTTACACAACATGTACTCAAATGTACACATTGTGTACCCTAGTGTGATTCATCTACATATGTTGAGGGATACATGGAATTACATTAAGTAGGTACACATGGAGTACACCATATATTGATTGGTCAACCTAGCACAGGGTTGTCCAATTAAACAACCTATAATATTGTACATGTTGTGAAGTCTATACTGGTTAGAGGTGTAAATCACGTAATCCTTGTGGTCATTATGAACAGTCAAAACTATATGATATTGAAATCATAGATCATTTATGGTTTACACCAAATTTATGCAGTGTACATAATGTATAGTTCATCAATTCCTGCATCTAAAAACACATTGAAGACCTAGGTGTGAATTTCAGACACATAGCAAGCGAAACACATGACATGTATCTAGCCTGTACACATCATTTTTTCTGACCGATGTAAAAGCCTCAGACCCAGGCTTGTACCCTAGATATATATAAATTGTGATACATGGAGTGTAGTCTCCCATTAAAGGATATAATTACAAATCTAATTAAATTGAATGTTATAGAATTAAAACCATCTTTTAATGATTGGGATGACAATGTGTGTTTGACAATTTAGAAATTGTTTTAAAGAATATTAAATTCTCAATTAATTTATTTTAATTAATATGTTATTATTTGTTCTACCATTTATTTGGAGTCTGTTTTTCGAATTGCTTAGTAAGTGTCTTGTCGTCTCCTTATGTAGCCTATGTTTTTCCTTCACTTCTATTTTAATTCCCAATTTTTTTTTCAATAAATATCATAAATATGTATGAAAAAAATTATTCAATGTAAAATTATTTATGGGAAATTGGTAATGCACAAAAATATTTATAATACATAGATGTCATTTTCTAGTCTAATTATTTTAATAAGATTTTATTTTATTGTCATTTTAATTTGTGTGAGTGTTTATATATATATATATATACATATGTTTTTATGTATTTTTGTATTTATGTGAATAATGTAGTTCTAAAATTTGTGTAGTTCTTATTATATTCAGTATAACTTTAATTTAAACAATATTTAAAATTAATATAAAATATCAATTTTATGGTTGAGTGACTCCTGAAATATTATCAAAATTTCCAATATGGGATACACTTTAATAATTTTTAATTTTAAAATAGCTGTCCATTTCCCTAATTTTCCAAAAAGAGACTAATTATTTAATATAAATAGAATATTTTATTTTAAAAAATAAATGATAAATTTTAATTCTATTAAACTAAAATAATTATCATCATTAATGATTATAATTGTTTTTTGATGACTATAATGTAAATCATTAAAAATAAAGAATACATCGTTATTATTCATAATTAATAATATTCATTTTATCAGTAAATATATCTATTTTAATATATATTAATTACCGTTAATATTGTTAATAAACTATTATAATAATAATTATTATTATTTAGTTTCTCATGTGGACTTGGTTAAGTGGTTCTTTAAGTACGAGAACCAATGTAAGTTCAAGTATTATCATACTTGAATTTAGCTAGGGTAGGATGATATATAATGTTGTATGTAAGGTTCAGTAAAGGGGTAGTAAGGTGTTTGTAAATACTCTTGTTACCCACATTTCATTTTCTTTCAGGGGACTACATGAGAAGTAATGTCACTCTATAATTTTGTATCATACCAAACATCAAATCTTGACAGCCCACTTTGTGGGGGAATTTATCAGGATATTTATGAAAAAATAGGGCCCCATATTATATGAATTTACAAAAGTATACATCAATAAACTTTGTGGGACTAGGAAAATGGAGTGGTGCCATATGAAAATGGTGTGACATAATAACATGCAGGCATCACAAGGTGGATGAATAAAAACAGTGATCACTGTATTAGTACCTATCAATCAGACCTCTACCCACTCAAACATTCGAAAAAGCGACGAGTGTGTTGACACCTATCAACTAGATATCCTCCTGCATGAATTTTTATTATGTAATGGAGGGATTCATTGCCTTCTTGATAGGGAGGGATTAGTAACCTTTAGATGGGTGATATGGTGGGATTATTATTAACAGGTGGGAGGGAGTGTGGAAGAATACTAATGAGATGGTGTGGGTAATGATACTCTTTTGGAACATCAATTCATATCCTCTAAAGATTTTATATCCCATAATTAGCTAGGCCTTTGATCCATCTAAAGCATGGGTGTTTGAGCCCCATAATATAATAAAATAGGTGCAGTGAGTGTCTACCACTCCTTATGGAGATTTATGTGACTTTACCCACGTGGGTGATTGATTATGTGTGTTTTTTGCAGTTTGCAATCTCCTCTACCAAATATTGATTATTATTATTTACCTGGGGACTATAAAACATCTGAGAGGTCTTGTGTTTGAGTCCCCCATGTGTCTATGTGTTTTATTTCTTTTTTACTAATACACACCATTTTATTAATTATTATTATCACTAAAATTGTGATGAATGGGAGATATGGATACTATAAGATCGTCACACATCGAATATCATATGACCATTGAGGGTTATTTATTGATGATGGGTTTTCCAATATATTATTACCTAAATTAGGAGCATTATTTTCTAGAAATTAGAAAAAGGTTGGTTTTTGGGATGAACGATTCTGGTTTATTATGGTTTTGAATGAGGCTGAGACTTTTAAGCCCAATATAAATAAAGACATGAGGTTTATATAAAGATTAATAATTCTAAAATGGACGATCAACTCTCTTATTCATAGATGTTAGTGAATGAAATAATTTTTTTTGATAACAAGAATAGTTTCAAAGCGTTATATAAGAGTATTATGAACATCGACGTCCAAAGCTTCCAATAATTCTTATTTTATGGAAAATAAAGATTTAATGAATATAAGCAATTTATTATTATGCATATGGTTATGCTGTAAAATGAAAATTATTAACTTTTAGGTGAGTTATAGAATATACATATCAAGATTTGAGGTTTTAAAGGTGGGAAACACCGTATATTGGTAGGGGTTCTTTTATAACATCATATTTATTATTGACCATAAATATTATATAGCAACCAGCCTATAATGTCCCTAGGGTGGGTACCCGGTTATAGGAGACTGTGTACCTCGTGATAAGGTACTTGGTACTCAATGACCCCCATTAATATTTTTAAAAAAAAATAGTTAATTTTTTAAATTATTATATTAAGTTATTAAATAAGTCTTTCTTTATTTTCCATCAAAATTCTGCATGACCCCCATTCAATCCTTCTTTTTTATTTATACAATTAGGATTCTCCATTGTTCAAGCTGAGATCAATGTGTCATATATCCTATAGGATATTCCTGGGATTTGTAATTTCATACAATGAAAAATGATTCTTCTGATGATCTTTGATGAGTGGGAAATCTATTAAGATGAGGCAAGTGGTCTATATGATTTCCCATTAATTTATGTCTGTTTTCATGTGACATGTGATATGTGTGTTGTGTAAAATGTGTGTGCTTGACCCAAAACCAATCTAAATACTTTTATTTGATGCATGAAGAGTGGGAAGAGTATATTCGGGTCTTAAGGGGCTCTGGATTTTCTGCTCTAGAAATAATTTTTCTGTACATTATGAGATCTTGTATTCATTGTTTCATAAACTCCTTATCACATCACGATTATTCTTCTACGTGATTTAGTATGTGATAATGTCCTAAGAGCAACTGTCACACTGAAAGATCACAACAGTTCCCTACTATGATGAGAACCAAGAATTTCCATGGAATTATTCTTAAATTTATGTTATATAGATGGGTGGAATTATTTTAGGGATATAACTAATATAGGAAATAAGGGGTGTAGACTCTTAGTACATTGAAAAATATTCTTATAGTGTATTCCCTTTATATTTTCCAATTCAAGAAATTATAAGAACAAGAATCGTCAGTTGTAAATCCACATTTACATGTTTCATTGGATATTTCTATCTGTATATTTTTATATGTCAGTATAGACATTAATGTTATTTTTAAATTATTTTATGAGTTATTCACTTTCGTGTACTGAATAAACAATTAAAACTTAGGTTCGTAGTAATGTATGATAAGCTGGGTGGGTTAAAAGTAATATTTCATTAATGAATAATGTGAGAAAATATATTCCCTTATATTATATAATGAAATTTGATTTATCAGGCCCCTTGACATAAATTATATATACTAAATAAATCCATGGCTATGGTGTTCTATAGGAAAGTTTAATTTCTATAAATTTAAAGAAAGAGGCATCGAGCACATAGATTGATGACACCTACATGCAACTATCTTGATTAGAGATATAAAGATAAAGGGATTTTATTTCACAGAAAGCTCCCACACAAGTTCTTATGTTGTTAAAACATTATCTTATTTATCTATGGGTGCTCTAGAGTGTTTCTATATGCTAACCTTGGACTTTCGGTGGCTTTTCCTAAGTCCACTAAAAAAGAGGTCTATATGGCCACACGCTATGTGTATCCATAACCCCAGATAAATAATTATATTATTTATTATTTCACATATTTAATAAATATTTTTCCCACATGTAGTTTAATAATTACTCATTTTTTCTTGATCACATCTATTCTATCCCCAGTTATTTAAGAGAATGTTTTTTGAGAAGAATATTTAACAAATTGTTTTCTCTATTTAGTGAATATAATATTTATTTTTTTATTAGATAGTAATTAAGTGATGTTTATTTATTAAATAAATTTTCATTATTTAAGGTCTGATAAATAATGTGGGGGAATAGTGGGCCGATATTAATAGTTCAGTAAAAAATAATATATATTGATTATTATTTAAATAAATAATAATTAATTTAATTTGTGCTTTTAGAACATGTCCAAATATATAAATAAAATTCTTATTTTTGAAATGTGGTCCCATGATAATTAAGAAAACTAATAAGGTTTCATTTTCAATTATTATTTTTTAACCATTATGGTAAATAAATTTAATTATGTTATTTTCTTTTGGGTTTCCAATTTAATTTGGTTTTGAATAATGACATTCAGAGAGAATTCTCTCAAAACCCTAGATATATTCTTCTATATAAACACTCTCAAAAATGGAGCGTAATCCTCCTCCTCCACAACTCTTTAGTCTATAAATATCAAAGATAATTCTTATTCATGTGATTCTCAGATAGATCTAATGAGAATGATGAAAGCATTGGGATCCACTACTCTATCACTCGGAGAATCCTATGGAGGGATTTGGTGGTTCATGGAACATGTGTGGATCAAAAATAGAGGGAATATACTTTTGATTCCAACAATTCAAGGATAATACAATGTAGAGACATTGTTAGATCCATCAATGAAAAAATAAATAATCACAAGGTTAATCTACAATTGTTTAAATTAATTATGAATAATATATGATGATCATGTGTCTTGGTTATTATGTTTAATAATTAATTATTATTTGATTCATTTTATTTGATCCTGTAATTTATCATCGTATAAATATAAAATTCATCCTGGATTATGACAAAAATATGAGTTCGACAGGCCCCATTCAACTCATCTGTTTCACCAAGAACATTTAAGTGGTATCCAAGCGGTAACACTAATATTTATAATTATTTAATTTTTATTGATTAATTGATATATTTTTCATTAGTTTTCAATTTTTATTTAATCGTTCTTCATCATGAATCATGAGATCTGCTCTATTTATTATTCATTCTCAAAAATAAAATGAAGACGATTAATATTATGAATGAAATACATTCAAAGAACTCATTTGTAGGTGCTAAAGATTCTGGCTAGATAGCACCATAGTACACATTGTGTAGCATGTTCATACAAATCATGTACCTATGTTCAGTACACCAAGAATTAATTAGATCTATGTGCATTTATTATATGTGGTGTGTATTTAAATACACCATGTACTTACTAGGCAAAGCTTGTGAATAGTCAGTTGGGCTACATGACGTGTAACATTTGTACACGACATGTAGTCCATTAGTTAAATAGGGTTCGTGTATTCTCTTAAACGTCTTACATGGCTAGTGACCATGAAACCCAGAGATCACACATCTTGTAGCACATGTACTCTATAATTTTTAATGAAATAATTACACACTGAGTTCCTAGACATGTGTCATGGATGTAATATGAGAAATATAGAAACAATGTATATGAGTAGTACACATCCTGTATATTAACAAATTATTCATAATTAAAATTAATTTATTTTACTACATAAACATTATCACAATGTGTTCTATGTGGTCATTAAGTTGACATGACACTCCATGTAAAAGGATATATATAGATATATATTAAATTTCTAACTAATTTTTGAGTCATGTTAGAAACTGCGTATCTTGTATAAGCTCTAATACAATCATTACTCTATGTGCATTGAAATATAACATAGTATATAAATTCCATGTGTTATGTGTGCTCATTAGGTTTATAGTACAAAACATGAAATTAAGTGTTAAGATGTTTATTCCATATTTCACATGTGTAAACAATATAAGAATCTAAGACAAGTTGGTTAGTTTGGTTGGGTACTCATCGTGTGACCTCCAAGGTACATTTTTATACAAAATTACTTTTAGATAAATTTATTTAATTTCATTAAAATTGTGATGGGTGAGAATCTCAATAAAATCTAGATGATAGTTAAAATAAAATAATTGGTAAAATAAAAATATATTATTAATTTATTATAGTGTGATTTATATTTAATATGAATTATTAGAATTGAATGTTATTTTATTAAATTGGTAATTTGTTGCATGTATATGGATTTCCATGACCATATAACAAATAATTGTATATGATTGGTTTCCTTTTAATTTATTATTAAATTAAAATTTTGTCTTTAACATCATATCTCCTATCATTAGGTAAGGTCCTGCAATCCCATTGTTTTTTTAGGTAGACCCCATGACCAATTGTTTGGTTCCCATCACCAAAGAGTGAGTTAAATCATATGTAATAGATGAGATCCCAAGCCAGTGGAGATGGTTCATGTTTGGAGCTATGGTAAAAAATATCCAAGAGGTATAGGGATAGATAAGTGTAAAGATACAACACAAACCATAAAATGGTCCAAGGTGTTTTTACCCTTGCTCAAGGGTTAGTTTACCATCTCTGAGATAAAATAACCATTAGTGAAGATATCATGATCATACCAATTTTTTTTTTAGGTTGCAGGGTTATTTCATTATGGATGTTTTTTTGGGATCCCATAAATCAATGAATTAATGAACATTCATGATAGAACTAAAATAAATTGTCTTATCTGTAAATTTTATATAAGACATTGTTTATCACTTAAGTAAATACATTTAATATTAAAAAGTAATAATGATAAAATTGTAAATTAACACATAAATATAAAATCATCAATTATATATATTAATTAAGTATATACATCCAGTACTTAAGTTAAAATAGAACTATATTTCAAAGTGATTGATCGACCAATGTAGGTGTGATTTCAATTATTAGGGAATTCTAACTTAATGTTTAGGATGACTTACCTTAGTTCACATCAAGGGTTGAATTCCAAAGTAGTAATTTGTTTAAATAAGAGGAAATGGTTGAGAAAATCCAATTTCAGGATTTTAGGATTGGGAAGTCCACTCAACAGATCAAGGAATCATTATTTAATTCAGTTAGAATTTGGAATGCCTACCTAAACCCCTTAAAATTTTCTTGACTAGACAATTTTGGGGTGATGATAAGGGAAATATGGTTCCTTTCACTAGAATTTACAAGAACAATGTTTCAATAAAATAATTTTAAATTAATTAATATAATATTTATTTATTTGTCTAATTTTATCAGGTAATGTACTAAAACAATATATTTATTATTTGAAGAAGTAACAATTAATATGACATCAAACATATCACTATGGTCCAAACATGAGAAAGATTATATTATCATAGGAAAAAAATTTCAAGAGTGGTAAAGGGGCTTATAAATTATCCTATTCCATGAAATGAAATTGTATGTACTTGAAGAACCTATTTAAAAATTTCCTTTTAAAGAGGATTTTAAGGATGAGTTACCTCTCTATGAGAAATATTTGAATGATGTCAAAGATTTTCAGTGTTTCATGCTATCGTCCATGACCAATGAGCTTCTGAAGAGACACGAGGACATGGATTAATATAGCATGATGGCTTACATTTTGGATATATATCAAGAGAATTCGAGACAAGAGAGATTCAATATTTATAATGCTCTATTTACAACCAATATTGGAGAGTCAGCGCCAAGTTGGCCTGATGTAGTCAAAATTATTGGCTATATTGAATTCTTATACATCATAGGGATTAAATGATTTGATGATTTGTGCATAGATATCATAATTTTCTCACCATCTAATTCCTTCTCCGGTTTTATTATTAATTATAATATGAGCTATAATGATAAAAGTCTTTCATATCTACTTACTTTGATTCTCCAAGTGGACTAGAACATGGTGTGTAACAAACCCATAGTTATTATGGTGAATACGAAAATCAAGAATAAGATAAAGGTTCCAAAGACTCATAAATCTCCCAAGAACCATACTTCCAGGAAGATGATGGTCTAGAGGTATGAAAATGAAAAAGGAAGCAGTATGTTTTATATGTGTCAAAAAATACCACTGAAAGAGTACCATTATACAGAAGAAATAGGAAGCTAAAGGTGTGTTCATTATCGAGTTTAATATTTCAATATCTACACATTGGATATTATATAAAACATTTGGGTCTCACATCTGTAACAAAATATAGGAACAAAGTATATTTTTAATGATTGATAGAGGAGAGATTGATTTGTTAGCTGCCGTTGGTCTAAAGATGGCTATTCTAGAAATTGGATACTACTACCTTTTATTTAAAACATTAATAATATTGTTTTTAAATGATTTTTATTATGTACCAACTATTTCAAAGAATATAATTTTTCTTCTACCTAGATATTGATGGTTTTATTTTGAAAATTGGAACTAAAAGTTGTTTATTTTCTAAATATGACATAAGTTATGGTGTGAAACATTTAAATAATGGCCTTTATATATTTAATTATGAAAAATAAGTATTAAAAATGATAATGAATCATTATTATAAGAATAAAATAACACCCAACTATGGAATGGTCATCTTGGACATGTAAATGAGAAGTGTTTGATAAATCTATTTCAAGGTGGTTATTTATACTCTTTTGATATAAAAAAACTTGAAAGACCTTATTATTTTTTAGAAGGAAGCATAACCAAACCACCATTTGGTGGATAGGGTGAAAGGGAAACATAGATTATAGGATTGGTAAAAACTACTGTGTGTATACCATTTCAAGTAGACGCTATATGTGGGTATTATAACTTCATAACTTTTATTTATGAATTGAGTTGACATGTCTATGTCTACTAGATGAGGTACAATTATAATTACTTTGAGAAATTAAAATAATTCAAGAATTAACTATAGAATAAACTTGAAACATAGATAAGGAAGCATCTATTAGATCTAGATTGTGAATATCTAAACCAAAAGTTTATCAATTTTCTATAGGAGTTTGAAATTCTATATAAACGCCATCAACCTTACATGCCACAATTAAATGGTGTTAGTAAAAGGAGTATATGTACCATTTAAGATAGGGTAATGTTGATGAAGATTCATATAGACATTCCATTATTATTTTTGTGATATTCATTACAAACTATGATATATACACTAAACTGAGTACCAAATAAAGTGAAACATATAATTACCTTAAATTTATTAAGTGGAATGAAACTCGTTCTATTGTATATATGTGTATGAGGTTGTGAGGAATTTGTTAAGAATTTATATGAAAATAAAATATAATCCCAGGGTACAAAGATTATCTTTATAGTGTATCCTAAGGAAACATAGGTATATTATGTATACAACCCATCAAACAATAATGAGATTGTCTCTAGAAAAGTTATCATTCTTATGGGGGGACAACATACTAATGAATGATAGTGGGAGAAAAATTGATTTTTATGAAGTTGACGCTCAACATATAAAAGAGTTGGTATAGGAATATATTCCATAGGTCCTCAGAGAAGAATTTTTTCTTGATACACAAGTACCAGATAGGATAACTAGGGAGGTATTAGAACTTAATAGATATAGTTTTCTATTCATTGAAGATGGTGAATCATTATTGGTTGAAAATAATGTGCCTCTCTCCTGCATAGTGGAATTAGTGAGCATAGAATTCTATTTCCTATAGTATCTTACCCTGAATATGAAAGTTGTCAGATGGATTTCAAAACAACTTTCCTTAATGGGAACCGTTAGGAAGATATCTACAAGACACAACCAGAAGGTTTCGTGACTCCAAGTGATTCCAAAAACATATGTAAGTTACATATATGAATTTATAGATTGATGAAAACATCCAGTTCATGTAATATTCGATTTGATGTATATATAAAATATATTGGTTTCATTAAGAATGAATTTGATCTATATGTTTACAAGGGTTTAGTGGGAATAAAGTTGTTATCCTGGTAGTATATGTTGATGAAATATTACATATTATAAATGAAATAACTGTCTTACAGTCTATTAAAGGCTAATTTTACAAGTGTTTCTCCCTGAAAGAATTAGGTATATTAGCCATTATTATAGGGATCAAGATCATTCATGATATATCCAAGAGGTTTGTTACACTAAGTCAAGGTACATACATTGACTAGATAATAAATATATTCAGTAAAGAAAATTAGAAGAGGGTATTGGTTTTAATGTCATACAGTATACATATTTCAAAAAAATGTGACCTTGTAAAAAATATAAGAAAGATAGAATAAGTAAGATTCCATGTTATTTAGGTATAGGATCAATCATATATTCCATTTTATGTAATAGACTTGATTTTTCCTATGCATTGAACATAGTATGGATATATCAAGATGATCCAGGTGAACATTATTTTTCTATTATTAAGGATATGATTATGTATATGATAACAACTAAGGTTATGTTCTAGGTTTATAGAGGATAGGAGGATCTATTCATCATGGGTTATACTAGTTCTAGTTTTCAAACAGATCGGAGTGATATGAATTGACCATTAGGACATGTTTTCTATCACAACATAAGAGTTTTGAGATGAAATACTTCAAAGAATCTAGTTGTGACTGACAATATAATGGTGTCACAATATATATCATCTTACGATATGAAAAATTAATCTATTTGGATACGAAAACTTTTCTAGGATCTTGATGAGGTACATAGTAGTAAATACCCTATAACATTGTATTGTGATAATACTGAAAATTTTGTTCTTGAAAAAGATCCAAGGTCACACTAATAGAAAAATAATATACTCCATATGTGTTATCTCTTGAAGGATTTTATCATAGGGGTGAATTTTTAGTAAGTATATTTTTCATGTAAGAAAACATGGTAAAACCCTTTACTAAATGCATATCGTAGCATAAGCATAAGTATTGTGGTGTATGCCCTTGGTAATTTAAATTATAAGAAATTATGAGAAAGGGACCATCTAGTAGAAAATAAATATTTATATGTGTTATTGGATGTTCTTATATATAGATGTTTCTATTGGTCCAAAGACATTAATATTATTATTATTGGATGGTATGCGTCATGTAATATTATTTATTAATGAAAACAATGATGACACCTGATTACAGAGAACTAGGATATGTTGGGTGAATCATGAGTAATAATTCATTATGGAATAATGTGAGAAATGTGTTTCCCTTATATTCTTTAATGCAAGCTAATATATTTAGTCATATTATAGGAATGATATAGCTTAAATATATCCATGTCCATGGTATTTAGTCGGAATGTCCAATTTTCAAAAATTCAATGAAAGAGGCATCAGTCACATAGGTTTATGGAAAACAACATACAACCATATTGATTATAAATATTGAGATAAAGAGATAATATTACTTAGTAATCACTCATATGTTTTATTATGTCATTGTACCATTAAATTATTTATCTATGGGTGGCTTAGAATGTTGTTAGATGCTAACCTTTGACTTCAGGATATTCAACTAATGCCACTAAGACGGAGAACAATAGGGTCACACAAAAAGTGTATCTTGAACATTAGTTAAATAATATTATTATTTATTATTTAACAAGTTGAATAAATTTTATTCATGCATGTGGTTTAAAAATTTTACATATTTTCGTGATCACATATATTATGTCACAAGTTATTCGAGATAATATTTTGTGAGAAGAATATTTAATTAAAATTTATTTTAAAATCAGTGAATATAATATATATTTATATATTGGTGAATAATATAGTGATATTTATTTATTAAATAAGTATTCATTATTCAAGGTATGGTGAATATTGTGGTGGAATAGAGGACAAAGACTACTAGTCATGTGCGAAATAATATATATTGAATATTATTTTAATAAATAATATTTAATTTAATTCCTGACTTTAGTGCATGTCAAAAAATATTAATATTATTATTATTATTGAAATGGGGTCACATGGGAATTATGAAAAATAATAAGGGAACATGTGAAATTACTATTTTCTAACCCTAGCAGTATATAAACCCAATTATATTATTTTCTTTAGGTTTTCCAATTTCAAATGGTTGTGCACAATGACAACCAGAGAGAATTCACTCGATGACCAAGAGAGATCCCTCTCTAAGAAAACAATCAATAATATAGAGAAATAATCCTCAACCACCACTCTTGAGTTTAGAGATATCAAAGGGAATACATCTTCAAGTGATTATCAGGGCAATCAATGGTGAAAGATACAAGAAAAATAATATAATGCACTGGAAACTGTAGATTTCTATGACAACGTTCAGAGGTTCATGGAACACGCATGGATCACCCCAAGGGAAAATATACTCTTTATTAATACAATTCAATGATGGTACAACATAAATATGTTGTTAGATCCATCAATGGAGAAATAATTAATCACATGGTAATTATATAATATTATAAATTAATTATAAATAACAAGTGATTATCACGTATCTTGGTTCCGGTGTTCGTTCATAAATTATTATTTGATTCATTTCTCTTGATCATGAAATTTATCATTTTGTGAATATCAAATTAATCATTGATTATGAAAAAAACTGAGTTGGGTATGCCCCATCATGCGCTTCCACTATACCCAAAACCTTTAAGTTGTTCCATGTGTGTTCAATTTTATTCCATGGTCACCAGTGACCTTGTACCTAAAATAAATAGTTATAAGAAACTAAAATGGGAACCCAATTCTAATCTCCTTGGGTATATTATAACTTAATGGACCCTAATACGTTCCCATAATCCTATTTTAAGAAATGGATGTGTGAGAATATAAGAGTCCCATTAGAAGATTTATTTTAAATAAAATTTTTAGTAACCTTATGAATTTTTTGTTTAAATTGAAATGTTATAGAGGTTTGAGATGTATAAATTTAGAATTAGATGGTTTCAGGTTGATTGTACATTGGGTTTAGGCATTGTAAAAGGGTTGTGTGTGTGAGAGATCTATCCTGAATTTTTATGAAACATAGTATGGAATTTGGAAAAAATTAATATTTAATATATGCGATATTTTTTTGGTACTTTGATATCAATTAATATGGTTATTTTTACAATACATGATTTCCAGTTATTGTTAACCTTATTTAAGTGTGTAATGAGATTCCACCTACTCTTACGATCTCCTTGAGTATGGATGGACATGCCTATTTACTATGGTGTTTACTAAATAATGGGATTACATGAAGCTTATTTTAAGTGGCTTATGGAAAGAGATGATATGCATATTTATTTTGATGATATTTATATTGTTGGAAGACGAACTCGACTGTTTTGAGATGGTTATAAGAATTTGACACATTGAACATTTGGCCTTTCTTTTATTATAAGAATGGGACACATTCCCCATTTTGACTTTTTGTTATTATAGCCAGGAGACACTATTCCCTATTTCCTAGTATGGATTTTATTAGGTATTCTCTACCTAATTTTTTTTATTACCCATGGAAGAGGGTTAGTCTTCCCAATATTTTATATTCCCATTGAATAGGAAGTTATTCCCACGTTTAAGTTATTTTTTATGACATGGAATGAAATTACTTATCTTTTGTCGGTGGTTGAGGCTAGGGAAACTTATCATTAACACTTAACTAAGGACACGATTCCCGCTAATTCATGTTACAGCTAGGAATGTATGCCCACTTTGGTGATGATACTGATAGAACATGATACCCATTAATATATACTACCCATTTACTAGATATTGTGATACAACAAGACAATATTCCCTTTAATGGCAAGACATGACATGATACATGATGCCCTATTAATATAATAAATTGTGTTTCGGTGGTCACCATGTTGACACTTGGATATTATAAGAGATTTTTTTACGCACCCCTTAGTATTGACTAAAGTAGGTATGGCCTCTCCCTTAGTTTTTTGTGGAACACCTAGGAATGTGAAAATTAATATAATGGTTGATGTTAATTGTTTTTTTAATTAACATAACCATTTTCCACACACACACACACACATATATTTACATATATATGTATGTATATTGCATTTGATCAGGGATACTGTTGGTGGGGGAAAACTAAGTTGTACTCATACCCTACACAGGCTTCTAGGTGCATGTGAAACTTTCATGATTAGGAATATAGGTAAGGTAAAGGGAACCATAGTGGATGGTTGATACGGTGTTTCATTTTCAGATTTGGGAGACAAGACAATGTAGGGAAACGAGTCCAGTTAAGAAGTTATATCCACACTTTGTTTTTATTTTACACAATATTTATTTATGATCACCCCGCATTTGATCCTATTTACTCATGTAGGACTTGTATGATATTAATATTATCCTAAATTTTTTTATAATAAGATATATTTTAGCTCACTTTTTGTATGACTTGTATTTATTGTTAATGTTTTTTATTTTTTCTCAAAAGTGGTCAATGAAATGACAAGATTTTATTGATGTCAATATATCGAAGAAGATAGAGAGAAAGAAGTTTCTGGAAGTATCCTAGATATCTAAGAAAAATATAATATAGATTATATGATTTCATAAATAAGAAATTAATCAAGTCTTATTCACTTAAGGAAGTTAGAAGTATCCATGATATCTAATATTGATAGAATATAACTTAGATTATGGATAAAGAATAAAGTACACAAGTATTATTCACTTAATGATTTTAAACGTTTTACAAATTTTGAACTGATCATAATTCTCAAAGACAAGTTTTATTGGTATGTCGAACATTAAAATAATCTTCTTCAATGAAAAAGGACGATGATCCATCAAATGGTGTTTCTTGATTTGATATTGATTTTAGAAATTAATGAGAGGTATAAAATAAGTTAATGAAATATTTCATTATTTCACAAGGAAAATTGAAGAGTTTAGGACCATGAAAAATAATAGTTTTCATGATAGGTAAAACTACCATGTAAGATAAACATATATTTTACAAGGAATTTTATTGAAGTTCATGCATATAAACACATGAGATGTTATATTTTTCATGAGGTTTTTTTGAAAGTTTGGTTTTGCATTCATATTTTAAATGGTATATGTTGAAAATTTGGATAACCCAATTTATGGGAGTATAACCAAAGACTGTTCCCAACCATATCCACCCAAGGAGGTCAGCTCAAACATATATGGGGAGTATGCTCAATCCATGTGGGAGTCATCCCATGCTTGGGAAGCAATGTGGGAAAGTTCAGAAGAATACATTTGATTCCTTATTAAGAAGTTCCCAAGTGAATACATTGTCAAAGTGGGAAAAGAACAGGTGTTTTACCATTTATCAATATTAAGAGATACAAATATAATGTATGCCACTATATTAAATGGATCTTAGTTGTCCAATCAATTTGTCTTGTTGTCTCCTTTCTCAGCTTTTGTTGAAGGACTGTATACCAAATTCTTCATGATGAAAGCTTCCATTATCGATCCAATTTTGATATTATTACATGATTGAGATCTTTAGAAGAAATATGTGAGTTTACATGCATGATATCTATGTCTATCATGAATTATGTTATTCAAAAAACGCAACAAAAATGATTGAAAATTCAGTTTCACGAGATGGTTTAGCCATTAAAATGCTTGTATGAGCTTGGAATTAGGAACGGTGAGGCATGCAATTATTCTATTATGCACGTTCACTTCACTATGACGGAAGAAATAATCATCGCATAAGAAAAGGGAATGTGGTTATCTACGTCACTTAGCCCACATTTTGAATAATAAATAGTAGAGATCTTGAATAACTGAATATACTAATTTACACAACATTATTATTACGATATTATGTCGATGAATGAATAATCCTAAAGCGGTGGATCTCACTTATAAAAGGAGAGAAACCACATTTGAGAATTTTTTTTCTTGTGATATAACTGAATGATCTCATTTTTATAAAAATAGAGCATCTTTAGGGTTTTCTATCACATGAATAAGTAAGATGTTCTACATTCCCTCTAGGATACATGATAAGGGGATTTCTCCGTATTTTTTACAAATAGAAAAGGAGTTTAGAGCCAGTATTGAGATACTTACTCCCATTATACATCATGGAGAAATAGTTCTATATTTTTGTGCAGTTCTTGAGCATTCAAAACTACATGATGATAAAGAGGATATGTGAACCGGTGTTCGTATAAACTCATATCTCATTATTGTATTAATAAAGTGACCCATGTATAAAACCTTATGTGAAGAAGTAATATTCTTCCATAAAGAACACTTTATGATGCGCCAAAACATGCATGAAGTATAACTAGTGTGCATCCCTTCTTAGAGAGAACAATATATGACAATACACATTAAAAAAGAATCTTATACATATAAATATTCAAACTGGTTTGACAAGAGTAAAGTGAAAGAAGAAGGTAGTGGGTGTTTCATGCATACATGCTTTCATACAAATTAAGTTCAACACATAGAAAACCAGTAAATGTTTGTGTGAGGGGTAGTGTGTGCATGATTGGGTGTGATAGTTTTCATTCTTGTATACAAATACACCCAAACATCTACAAGGTGTGATTTAAATAAAAAACCAAAGGTAGACTAAATTGAAATACTAAAAAGTATTAAAATTTGACATTAATAAGAAGAATGAAATTTCATATAAGATAAGATTAAAAAATATGAGATTTACCTGAAATACATGCATGATGTGCCTTTAAACTAATTGATAGAATTTCATGAGTTGAGAAATATCATTTTTTAAAGGATGGGGACGAAGCCTTATTTTATTATTAAAGAAAAGAAAAGTCCTCTTTAAACTATATAGAGGGAGACTCATTAAATATCATGAAGGCCGAGTGGGAATATATCCCATAGGCCCAAAGGTTTGGCCCAATGCCCATTCTGTGAATAGTACTACTATAGTACCCTCATGCTACAATACCCTCAACTTCTATAGTGTCCTACTGCCACTATAGTGCCTTCCATTTCTACTGTGCGACCACTGCTAAAATACTACTACATTACTGCTACAGTACCCTTCACCTAATGGGTTTTAAACCGTCATATTCATATAGGATTATAGAGAGCTTACCACTAATACTAACCCCAAATACAGTTGATAAATATTATTCTTGTATTCCATAATATTGAAATTGTGATATAATTCCTTTTCACAAATATTTATTGCACCAATAAGAACAAAGAAGAATTGATACACTCAATTATTAACATTTTATACTAAATAAATATAATATGACACCACAAATCTAATAAATTTTTTTTGTGTTATAGAAGAATTATGAGATAGTCAGTCTATTACACAATAATATCATTCTTATTGAAGTATCCACAATTATGACGATCCTTGCTGAGCTAAAATTTCATTATTTTGATAATCATAAGAGATGTTTGTAATTAAATCAATAGAAGAAGTGAGTATGATGAATATATATTTTTCATTGGAATAAGAAGAATAAAAAAAATTTGAATTCAATTTTATTCTATGAAAAAGAAGACGAGGTTCTTTCCTGCCATTTTTCAAGTAAAAAATTTAAGAATAAGAATGTGGAAGAACAAATCATCACTGTGACATCCAACATAAGACTCATCAAGTGGAACAATTTATTGGTTTAACAATAAATATTAAAAGGTTAATATTTTCTTCAAAGGACATATAAATAACCATTTTGGAGCTATAAAGTTGGAATTTTCAGTCAACTATAGTACAACACAAGTGAAAGGATATTCCTCTATAGTCGTAACCTTTATTAAAGGATTATTTTCTTGTGTTTCTGTGGAATTGGAATATTTCCAAACCATTATAATGAATGTCTACTCTTATTGAGCAGTGAAACTTGTAAAAATATCATCTAAAATATTTACCTACTTTCATATACGTGAATGTTATAAAGGTAAAGATAGTAAGAGAATCAATATCCTAATAACTCTAAGTGGTAAAAGATAATAATGTTATAATTGGTGAAAAAGTTCCCAAAACTAATTCACCCCCCACTCAGTGTTGAGTATATCCAAAATTGTTCCTCTTAATTTGTATTAGGACCAAGGTTCACCTATATTGGATTCTATGCATTGTAGTTATTCTCTTTTGGAGATTTTAGTGTCCTTCCTTTGTTAACAAGAATGTGAGGTTTTAGTGAAGATTCAATTATATCTGAGAGAAAATATACATATACCAAGACTATAATGAAAAATGTTAAAAATGAGACATGTAAGCTGAATAATTAACCCCTCTTATCAAAAGAAGAGAAAGTAATGGTTTCGCCATTCCTTACAAATAGTAAATACATATCAATCTTGGAAATTAAATAAATGTTGGATCATGTTTCCACCATGAAGAAGGAAACATTCCTACCTCAAGTTAATCAAGATTATAAAATAATCAACGGGTTTGTGAAAAATATTATACAAACTATACAAAAGATAATGATTATAGTAAAAGTGGGGATGGTGACCAATATACAACTGAAGGTTTATAAATTTATAGTTTAAGATATATTCTACCATGAATTCCCATAGAAATAGTCTCTCTTGTTTCTAGAGTCTTTCAATCAGTATATGAAGTCATCACCTATCTAAAATAGGAAGTTGATTATTTGAAGAAGGATTTACAAGGAAAAATTATATAATTTTTAATGCTCTCCATAAATATTAGAAATTTTGATGCAAAAAGATGTATACAAAAATAAGTGCCTGAAATGGGTTAATGAATTTGGAATGAATAATGATGTCAAGAATAATTTGGAAGACAAGATAAATGCACCTGAAGAAAAGTTGAAAAATATAATTAACATCAATGATTATAAATTAGAAGTAAAATCTAAGAAGATGGATTAACATGAATCTTAGTTACAAAATACAGTCAAACTATATAAAGAAGAAGTTAAAAGAATGAATAAAGTTTATGAATATAAAGTGAGTATGATTAAAGATAAAACAACACCCGTAAGATAAAATTTCTATAATTTGAATTTAAATTGGACTATATTGAGAAGACACATATTGAGACTTCTCAAAAGAAGGTGGTTTTACTACTGCTACTCAGTAATCACAAGAGGATTATAAGTTTGTAAAACCTAAAACATATAATAAGAAGATCATAACTTCATTCAATGATATTTCTGAAGAAGTCATGACGAAATAGGAACCATCCATACCATCTTTTAAATTTTTTTCTAAATCTCCTATTATCTATATTACAGGTCATAAAACAAATTTTTTACAATTATGGATGAATAAAATTGATATGAATCCTATCACCAAGATTATTATATATAGGAAAAATAATTTGGAATATGTTTCCCCATTAATAGAGAAACAAGTTATGAAGAAAACCTAAAAAATTAATACTAATGAAATTAGAAGATCAAGGTTTGTGAGTAAATGTTTGTGTTATAACATATTTGAGAATTTTTTACTATATTTTTGGTACAAAACTCTAAATTATAAATAACAAATAAACCCAATGTCAAGGGGGATCAACCAAAATAAAAAGAACAAACATCCACAAGTTAAGAAAAATATGTACACATAAAAAAATTGGAATGATTGAAAATATTTGTGTTATATTCAATGATAGTGGTCATAACAATTGAGTATTCCCATCTTAACATGTATCCAAAACCTATAATAAAATAATTCCATATATGTTAGTTAAGAAATAATAATAAACCATATGATTAAATTAGGAAAAAGTTAAAAATAATAATTCTCCCAAGAATGTACCAAAAAATAATAGTGAGAATACATTGGATTTCAAATACAAGAACATAAATAAAGGTAAAACATCTAAAAGGACTATTAAGACTTATGGAACTCAAAAGAATCCATCTGGAATATCCTAAATCATGACTAATGTTCCAAAAGAAATGTTAGTTATATAGCTAGAAGATTTGATGATAATGATGAAAATGGAAGAAGTGAATTCCAAGGATAGTGAAAAATGAAAAGAAATGATTCCATATGACGGAGAAAAAGTACATGGGATGTTTTCAAAAAATTACAACTCTTATGTTTAGGAATTTCTATGTGAGATATGTAACAAAGGTGAATATATTGAAAATGGTTGTTTAACCATTCTACAAGAACAAGAATTATTCCTTAATAAGGTTAATAATTCATCGATATTGGAATTTTTTAAGAAGAAAAAATTTCAAAAAAAAAGAATAATATAATGTTAAGATATCCATTCTTCCCCAATAAAAATTTGATAAAAATTTCCAATTTTCAAGAATGATTACTAGAGGAAATGAAAAAACATTATTGAGAAAATAATCTCAAAATTTTTGTTAACATTGAGAATCAAGGAAGGTCCACCTTATTCAATTAATATTTTTTTATTTTATTTGTTCTAATAATGATTTTAATTGAAGGTGAAGTACGTTCTGAGGGGGAGAATTGGTGAACCGACGAGTGCTGTCAATTGTTGACAGAAAAGCTACAAAAGCTTCCATCCTAGAATGATTCTACAATTAGAATTAAAATTAAAATATGATTAACTATTATCTTTTTTGATCTATAATATCATGATATCATATCATAGATGGCAAGGATAAATAAGATAACATCTTGGTTTGATCTTATATTTGGTATCTTGAAAAAACATTATTAGAGAAGATCATTTCTTGTGAAGTTGTGGAAGTATTCAAATATAAAAAATCACAAATTTTTGTCCCATTTTTTGTATCATTTATGTTGAAATATCTTTAAATTAATTCATGAATAGATCAACCATTATGAATATATTGAGGATTTTTCCATTAAGGGGGATATAAATGAAGAAAACTAAAGTTACTGATAGAATCATTTTTCCAATTGGTATCAAATATAATTCTAATAGAATTCTTCTGAAGATCATGTCATTGTAAAATGTAGGAATTTATTAATCTCTCATCCTTGGTTGTCAAAAATAATAAACATAACATAAAGGGGGTGTAATTTAATTAATAAATGATATTTGAAGTGTGGATGTGATCAAAGGACACTTATCTTGCTTATTTGAATTGAGTATTTTTGATTTATTTGGTGAAGTGAGTATAAGAGTTTTTGGTTGTTATTTATTATAAAAGTTTCATATTTAATTTAAGTATCGTCATCCTGGAATAAAATTGTATAACCCATTAATAAAATTATATGAGTTCTCATTTAATGGGGTATCATGATTAGTTGGTAATGAATATATTTGTTTTCTAAATATAATCATTTTATTTTATACACCAAGCATGACTCATTAGACTTAGAGTGAAATGATGAATTTCACCTTTCTTCTGTATGGACTGATACATTTTTTCCCATGAAATTTTTATTTATTATCAATACGGGGGAGAGAAAGTGAAATGAATGTTTGAAAAGTAAAGGGGGTAGATTCACATATTAAAATATTTATTTGGAAAGAAAATACAAATTATTTCCATCAAATACAGTGGGAGAGATTATAGCTACAAATTTTGGTATAAGTTTTATTTAATGTCAATGATTGCTATTTTTGTTCAAAGGTGGTCAATATAATAGAATTATTTCATTGATATAAATATTTTAAATATGTTAGAATGAAACAAGTTGTTATAAGAATCCATGATATCTAATATTGGTAGAATATATCTTGGATGACTGGATAAATAAGAAAGAACTCAAAATTGTTTACTTAAAGATTTTTTTAAAGACTTTGAGTTTAAAAGTATTATGATTTTTGAACTAATCATATTTATCAGAGCAATGTTTTATTGGTATGTGGAAAAAGAACATTGTCTATTTCAACGAAAAATGAAGATGATCCATTCAATGGTGTTTCTAGATTGAATTATGTTTAATGAAGATGAGTGAGAGACATCGAGGAAGGTGACGATATATTTCATTATTTCACAAGGACCATAAGAAAGATTAATACCATGAAAATAATATTTTGCAGGATGGAGAAGAAGATCATGTAAAATAAAATTCATTGCATGAGGAGTTTTTTCAGATTCCACACATATAAATGCATAATATATTATATTTTTCATGGGTTTTTATTGAGAGGTTGTTTTGGAATTAATATTTTATATAGTACATTGGATTTCTTCTTGGGTTTGTTTTGGTTTTTAGGCTTTTTACCACTTCTTTTCGGTGTAGTTGTGGTTTTTTGTTCAACTATGTTTGAAGATATGGTGTTTTTGTTTCAAGTAGGTTCAATGGTCTTTGAGTGTCTCTAATGTTCTAGTACGGGTTGGAATGGTGACAATGACAATGGTTTTTGGATGACGTTGGAAAAAGTGTGGTACATAACGATGTTGGTTGGTGACTTCGATGGAATCCTCCAGGCCCTGACAACCGGTTTGGTAGATAGCAACCTCGACAGTGGTAAAGATGGATACATCAATTGTGGGTTAATGATGATGGTTTTAGGAGATTGGACTTCGGATGACAGATCCAGATTTTGATCGTCTTGGGTTATGTGAATGTTCTAGGTTTTCAATTTTCAAATTTCAAATTGGGACATATTTCATTTGATATCCCACCAGTTATCACTTGTACTTAAATCAGTTGTTTTGAAATCAAATAAAAATGAATTTTCAGGCAGATGACCTCTTTGTGGGAGTTTACCAAAAAAATGATTCCAACCACAACTATCCAAGGAGGCCAACTCAACCACATATGGGGAGAAAGCTCAGCCAATGTGGGAGTCTGCCAACGAATGGGAAGAAATGGAGGAAAGTGCATCGACTGTGCAAAGACTAATGGGTGCACAAATACCATAGTTTGTTTGTGGGATACTACTTGTGTGTCGTGACCCATGAGGTGGTGTGTTTATAGGTGTGTTTGGGAGGCGACCATGGTATCATGGATTGAAAAAGCCATGGACATGGGATTCATTTATATTTAGTGCCCAACCAAAGCCACGACTGATGTGGGGTAGGAACACATACTGTAATATTTCTCTTGATGAAAGGATATTGATATAACATCCTCTAATGGATTAAATTTATCTAAACTATTCAATTGATATTTTATGTTTTCATCAACATTAGCCTTTTTCGGCGAACTGTATGCCAAATTATTCAAGCTAAGAGCTTCCATGATCCAACTGAGCTCGATATTGTTCTATGATTGATATATAAAGAAGAATTAAGTGAGTTGAAATAAATTTAATATTTATCATTCATTCATGTTTTTATTAGTAGAACGTGACACTGTCGAGTGTAAGCATGTTTCAAGAGGATATTTGGCCATTCGAATGCATGGATGATCTTAGATTTATGAAATGGTGAGGCATACAATATTACTCACATGAACATGAACTTTGTCCTAAAGGAAGAAATATTTAAGTCCCTTAATCATTGTTTTAATTAATAAAAACCTGAGATCTTTAGGTGTTCAAGATACTTATTTACATGAAATTATTTGTAGTATCTTATGTTAGTGTCAAGGTAAGTATTGTCACTTATGATACAACTGAGTGTTCTCATTTTTTGAAAAATCGAACATCCCTAGGGATTCATATTATGTGAAGAAGCAGAAAGATCCATTTACCTTTAATATTATTTGAATAGTGTAGTTTCATACACTTATTATAAGAAGAAGACGATCCATGATCCAATTATGAGTGACTTAATAATATTGCAATTCAATGAGAAATAGTTACATATTGTTATATACTGATTGAGCCTTCATGGATGCCTTATGATAATGATGATATCTGGACTAGTTTTGGTATAAAACCATATCACTAGGTTATAGGAAGATAATGACCCACATATAAAACCATTCCTAAAGAAGGAATATTATAATGTGCAATACACTTTCTTTCACAAACCATGAGATATGCCAAAAATTTTTTGAAGCATAACCAGTGCACATCCCTTCTCGAAGAATACAAAATTTAATCAATAAAATTAAAAAAAAACATATACATCTAATTTTTTTTTCACATAGAAAAGTGAAAAAATAAGGAAGTGGGTGTTTAATGCCCAAATACTTTGACACAAACAAAGTGTGACACATAGTATACAAATACAGGTTTTTATGAGGGATAGTGTGTGCATGATTGGGTTTCATAACATTCATTCACGAATACAAAGAAACTAAAAAATATAAAATGTGTTATTGAAACCAAAAAAAGAAATACTAAATTTAAATACTAAACAGTATTTAAATAAAAAATTAAAAAATAAGAACAACATCTTATATGAGATTAGTTTAGAAAAATTTTTATGTACATGAATGAAATGCATGATACGACTTTGTATTAATTGAGATATGTTCTTGAGTTGATAAAGATCATTCTTGAAAGATATAATACTGAAATTTTAATATGATTCCATTGCACAAATTTCTACTCCCACAAGAAGAATGAATAAGAATTGATGCACTCAATTGATAAAATTGTGTAATGAAGAAATGGAATATGACCTTCAAACACTAAAATATATTATTTTGTGTCGAAGAAGAATGATAAGAAATTCAGTCTATTACACATTCCTATCATTTCTAACTGAAGCATAAATAATCATGACAATGCTAGATGAGCTGGAATTTCATGGTTTTGATAATCACAAGGGAAGTTTATGATTCAAGGAGGAGAAAAAGAAAGTATTATGCATATCTATTTGGACATGAAGAATAAGGGGAAGAAGATAATGTATCATTTAATTTTTTACAGTGAAAAAATAATATTATTTTTGTTGTTGTTGATGTTTATGTAATAATGTAAAGAAGAAACATGTGTACAAAAAATGTGGCACTATGACATCCAACACAAGACTTGTCTGTTGGAAGAATTTATTGGTGTTATAAAGAATAATAATAGGTGAAAATTTTATTTATAGGTACTATAATGAACCATCTTGGAGCTATAAAACAAACACTTTTAGCTGAATATAGTGTAACACAAGTGAAAGGATAGTTATGTCTTGCTATAACCATGATTAAAGTAATATTTTCAAGTGGTTGTGTGGAATTGGATTATTTTCAAACCCGACTATGAATAAATTCTCTTATTGAGTAGTGGACCTTGTAAAAATAGTATGTTATATGTTTACATATTATTATATAATTTAATATTATAAATAAAAAAGATAAATAAATAAATAAATATCCTATTTAGTCTAATAGGTAAATAGGATAAAAGATATAATTGGTGAAAACATTCTTAACACTAATTCCCCCCACCACCCCCTCAGTGTTGAGTATATCTCAAAGTGGTCCTCTATATTTTTACCAGAGTCAAGTTTCACCTATTTTGAATACTCTAATTTGTAGTTATTTATTTTAATAGATCTGAGTATCCTTGTGGTGTTAATAATGAAGTGTTTTTTTGGTGAAGATTCAGCCATCTCTAAGAAAAAATATGTATCTACCAAGACTGAAATAAATTAGAGAAATAATGAGAAAATGAATCTGGATAATAGATCCCTCTTATCAAAGTATTAGAATCCATATTTTTATATCTACCATCCCAAAATTAAATACATATTTGGATTGAAGAGTAAAGAGGAGGTGACTCAAGTTTTCACCAAAGATAAGGACAACATTACTACCTCATGCGAATCAAGATTTGTAAGTGATCATGAGGTTTGTGAAAATTCTTTTAAAAATTGTCTTAAGGATAAATATTCTATCACAAGTGGTGATTATGATCAATAAAAAATCATTATACAGTAGTTGATCATTTAAGATATATTTTTAATTGTATTCACATAGAAACAATATCTCTTATTTGTGGAGTATTTCAATCTATTTAGGAATACATCACCAATCTAGAAGAGGAAGCTGATTATTTGGAGAAGTCCATTCAAAGAAAAAATTATATAATGTTTAAATATATTATGATATTTTGGATCCTTTTATGCAATAATGATGGACCATGAGAATAGTACCTAAAAAATATCGATGAAGTTCATGTGAATGAGGTATTCAAGAAGTATTTAGATGAAAAGATCCATGATATTAAAGAATATTTGAAAAATAACAATGATTTCAATGATTTTAAATTGGAATTAAAATACATGATGATTAAGGAACATGACACTTTATTACAAAACAATGTTTGGCTTCATGAAGGGAAAGTTTAAATAATGAATATGGTTTGTGAAGAGAAGGTGAATATGATTGAAGATAAGAAAAATACCCTCAATAAATGTCTACAATTTTGAAATTTAATTGGAAAATCTTGATAATAAATTATTTAGAATTCACAAAAGAATGCGACATATTCTTCTAATACTCAATTCTAACTATAGGATTCTTAGTTTATAAAACCTCCAATATGGGATAAGAATATATTGAATTCATTCAATGATCTATCTCAAGTAGTTGTAAAGAAACCTGTACCGTCCATATCATCTCATAATAATGATTCAAGATATATTTTCATAAATAGTACATGTCTAAAAACAAAATACAGGTATATATGAATAAATGTGATTAGAATCCTACTACCATGACTATGGTGTATATGAAAAATAATGTGGAATATGTTTTTCCATGAAGATCCAAACATGTAATAAAGATAACCTAAAATTGCAATTAATTAAATAAGAGGATCATGATTTTTGATATCATGAACTGAACCAAATAACTTGGCACCTTGATAATTGAGTCGATCCTGACATATATTGAAGGGTGTTCTCGATCCTCACTGGTAAGAGACTAGAACCTAGCATCATACAATACAAAATATAGGACAAATATTCACTAAACATAGTGTAATATATAGATACATATTAGTATGCTCACAAAAACAAAGGGAGACAGTATCAGAATCCAATAAAGTATAACAAAACCCCAAAAATAAATCAACCAAGTACCAGAGTCACATAGGAAAACCTAACATCCTAATATACACGTTACTCCAAACCCCAAAAAATCAAGAACAACCACCTCCTCTCAGAGGTGATTTCCTTTTGGTAAAACTTGGTATAATAAAATCTAAAATCACCCAAAGGAAAAAGGTATGTTGTGATCTCAAAATCCTAGTATGGTCTTACAAATTGTTCCATAATAAGATTCCATAATTATAAACCAAAATAGGTATTGGAGTAAAATTTCATATTTTAAAACAAAAAATGTTTTACATTTCAAATGATGGAAAACATTTCAAACATGGATTAAAAATAACTCTATATAAAAAACATTTTATATTAACCATTAGGTATGAGTAAAGATGTTTTGAAAAAATGGAATAAAAATAAATGAAATCAAAATAATCACAATGGTTATCTTCCCTATGGTATGTTTATTTCTGGTTATTGAATCCCCACACTCTAAATATAGTAATCACAGAAACATTTGCGCACACATCCCTCGGGATTAGGCTAAATAGTACTCATTGAAATCCCACTAGGGATAATCATTTTGAACAAGGTATTTGTTAGATTTAGAAATATAAATCTATTGTTATGGAATTACCATACTAGTGTGTTTTTTCCTAAATAACCCATTAACCACCAAGGTTCACATGTTCTAAATCAATCAATAGAAAATGGGAAATCATATAATTTCAAAATACTTTATAATCACCCAATTTTCCTTTTTAAAATGTCAATTAACGTTCAAAACCAAACCATATGTTTTTCAACATTTCATTCTATTTCAATTTAAAACTAGTAAAATGTTTTTATTAAATCAATTTAATACTTTTTTTGGAAATAAATTCTCAAATAAATTCTCAAATCAATTTAGAAATTCCATAAATGTAAAATTTACACCCCAAATTCCAATCCCATCAAAATTAGGGTTATTTACCAAAATTTTATGCCAAGTTAAGTATATGTTTCAATTTACATCACTTTGGTTTCTCATAATTCAATTGATAGAAATTTAAAAACACATGATATTAAATGTTTTAACAATTGTACAATCTTAAAAGTAACCCCTAACTTTTTCACAGAATCAAAACATCCATAATGGGACTCTCCAAAAAAATATGTTGGTGGAGAAGATCTACTAACTTTAACTAGAAAAAATATTAAAAATCATGGCTTTTAGATCCATCTACTCAATTACGATCTTAAAAAATTCAATGAGGAAAATAGAAACAGACAAAATATATTGGGAGAGAACATACCTAGATAGGAGAAATACTACAAAAATAATGACAAATCACCGAATGGATGATCCTGAGGGATTGGAGGTCCCCAAAATATTCTAGGAAGATATTATTGGTTGAGAGTAATGAAACATATAGAAGGGAAATAATATTTTCTTCCAAGATGCTTGCATAGAACCAATAGTATGGATTTTACATGGTGTGTAATTCGATTACACATTGTTTAATTTTTGAGACCAACATATGCCATAAAACCCATAACATTTTATTAAAAATTAAAACTTTAATGTTTACATGGTGTGTAAGCTATACATCACAAGTAACCTTGCATGTTGTGTACTCATTTCATGGCATCTATCGGGAAATTATTAGACATCAATTAATACCACTACATGGTGTGTAAATCCCCAACATACTATAAAAACAAAAATCCTTATGCTGAAATTTTAAAAAACTCCCCGACTTCTGTATTATAGGTTTCATCCCAAATTTATAATTGGAACTACAAAAAAAATGAAAAGCGAAAAACCCAAAAAATAGATGATGAGTAAAATCTTAAAACATAACAGGATGTTACCACCTCCCCACAATAGAAACATCCAATCCCTATAAAGCCTATCTTGAAGCTTCTATGTAAAAAAGGTGAGGCCACTGATCTCTCATCAGTGCCTAATGCACCCAAGTCTCATATGAAATAGAACCATGCTGTCATAGCACACATACCACAGGTACTATCCAACCATGGTGTACCTTGGCCTCAGAATCAACATCCTGACTGGATGCTTCATCATAGATAAATCAGGATCAACATCAAGATCACCCCCTCTCAAAACATGATATGGATCATAAAGATAAATTCAAATCTGTGATACATGAAAAAACTTATGTATCAACATAAACTATAGTATAAGTGATAAATGGTGTGCCACTTTCCCCATATATTCAACAAACTAAAAAGGCCCCACAAAATAAGTAGCAAGAATCCCTCACCTCCCAAGACATTAATGACCCAAAAAAATTGAAAATTTGAAAAACACAGTATCACAAACTAAAAACTCCAATGGTCTACATCGATGACCAGTATAAAATTTATAATGGATCGGTTCCATAAATATCCTCTGAATAATCAACTGAATATATTCTATCATCTCTTGGACCAAGCTCGATCCAACCACGGAACATTCATTGATCATTTACAATAACATTGGAAATTTATAAGGTTGGATATAAAGGGCCTCAAAAGGTGTAATTATGATCAAGGAATGGTAACTATTTCTATAGGAAAAATAAACCAGTCTTGAATTATCATCCCAAGCACAAAAAATCATCGATATAAGAAAAAATCATATCCTAAGAAATCTATATTACCATCTCAGTCTGGCCATCTATCTATGGATTGCATGTCATACTCAAATGAACATTATATCCCATTTCCTCATGGAGGCCACTCAAAAATTAAGAATTAAAATGGATATCACTATCATTTATGATAGAAAATGAAACTCTATTAAAACTAACAATCTCTCTCACATATACATTTTCCAGCTCCATAACTTTCATTATATCATGAATGGATAAAAAGTTATTTGTTTTTCAACCTATCAATCACAAATCATATCAAATTTTTATTTCCCTGTGTATATGAAAAGACAACAAAGTAATACTATATAAATCTCATCCCACTTCTAATTCAGTATTGTAAGTTTATGAAGAAAACCCAAATCCTTCTAATGCTCAGCCTTAATCTTTTGAAATTTATAATAGCACAAACATAAATTAAATAATGTCTCTCCTCATACCTAGCCACCAGAATCCTCACTACCTATCATAAAACATCTTTTTGGTTCTTGGGTTCACTACTCATTAAAATTTATGGAAATCCACCTTCAAAAAAATTTAAAAGTTAACAGCAAAATAGATTGATTCTGAAAACATACAACACCCTTAATGGATAATTACCACTCACAAATAGTCTCCCCAATCTAAATAGAGTCTCTTGTGTTATGAAATTAATCATCAATATATTATTCCTAAAGAACCATCTTGAGTAGAGTTGAGGTCAACCGAACACATTCCAAAACAACATCTGCACCTATTTACCAAACTCAATATGAAAATTTTCAAAATATATCAATCAAGTGGCACTCTTCTGATGATTCTTTCACAACACTGATCAAAAGTTTCCTTCTTAATGCATGACAAAAACATTCCATTTCCCTTGGGTATACGTGATATTGAAATAAAAAGACTATAGGTACTCCACCTAATGCTTCTAATGGAGATTCAAATCTATTGTGAGAATATTTTACTCAATCTCTTATATTCAGAATACATTGTAAAAATTTCTCTGAAAAGGTAATTCCACCACCTCTTAAACGCATGCATCACAACTTCTAGTTCAATATTTTGATAACACTTTTTTAGTGATAACAAAATCACAATTCTTATGTTATAAAGGAGTTTTATGTGTTGTGACAACATTTTATATAATAATAATTATTTTAAAAATTGGAAAAGTATGAATCATCATTTAAAATGAGTCACTTCCAAGGCTGACCCGCCATTAAAGTTGTGTAACTTCTAGTAATGACTCACCATTGGGGACAACTCACTTTCAAGGTGAAAATATGGTTACGTGTTGGAAACAACAACCAGCAGCTTTGTCTCAAAACCAGAATGGAATTATATTAGAGTGTGGGAGACACCTACAATTAGAATGTGACTCATATTTGAAACAGAAATTTG
Source organism: Viscum album (assembly GCA_963277665.1). Lineage (NCBI taxonomy): Eukaryota > Viridiplantae > Streptophyta > Magnoliopsida > Santalales > Viscaceae > Viscum > Viscum album. The sequence continues at coordinate 1,682,984,651 of OY728123.1, read as the reverse complement.
GAAAAATTTGGAAAAAACCTACCATTATAGGTGACCTATATAAATCTGGATAACTGTCAAAAATACCTATAGTAAGAGAGAATTCAACATTGAAGATGACCTGCTGCCAAAATGGAAGCATAAAAAATACTGGAATGAAACACCTCCATCCTAATTCACCGCTATCCTGAGTCACCTCTAGATTAAGTCACCACCATAGATTTTTTCATCATTCAAGAGGACTCACTACCACTATTATGTTTATTTTTAATTAAATATCTCTGACATATATATTAGTGAATTTAATTTTGTGGCTTATTTGAATTATTTTTAAAAAACTATTGTTGATATACATTAAATAATGTGTCATCTGTAAGTACAGGATGCAAGATATCTGGATGATTTTTCTCCACATGGATACTCCTACATGCTGTTGTTAAAATGAATTAGAAGACTCCTTCATGCAAGTGCTATGAAAAAAAAAGAACACAGTGAGATAATCATGTACACATATAATGTTACACTTTTTTAAGAGATTACCTGTTACATATTTCTTACACATGATAATGTAAGTATAGAGTCTTACAAAACAATCAATTACTTATTATTGTCATAAAAAAGTGTTTTGGACACTCAATATTGCTGTAAATTTTAGTAATTCAACTCGATCTCCATTTCAAGATTCTTTAAAGGAGTCAAAAGATATAGAGAATATCAGATATTGAAACACATCCATTCTAAAAACAATTATTTTCATTTTTTATCTATTTTATTTACATTATGAGTAGTGTGGTTTACTCTGTTTATTTTACCAACACTATCCCATTTTCTCTAAACGGATGATACTAGACATCTTCTCAAACTCTATTTATTATTGTTGTATTCGTATGGTGTTATGGAAGAGGTACTGTAGAGACCCAAATCTTTACATACGTAGGCATTACATTACTTTTGCGAAATACTTAATAAATGAAAAAAACAGATGCCGAAAGACAGTATTAGTTTATTGTCTTTGGAAACATGGAACATAATCTTCTAATCATGGTGAATGATCTTCAACATCTCCCATAAAGATCTTCCCTTTTTTTTTCTTACCTAAAACCATTATTTATATCCTGGGGAAAATAAAACATAAAAATGGTGATCTCAAATGCTCAGTAAGGGTAAACATGGAGAACATAAAACAATCCATAGACATTTGAACGTAAAAATCATAAAGCATAAAAATCATGAGTAGTGACATAAATCATGGAAGTACATAAGGAATAGATCATAAATGAAAATTTATCATGGTAAAATAAAACTTTTAATAGTGGAAAACCATTAAGCACATGATATGATTTCCATAGTAGCCAAGTCATTTCTGCCAAGACCATCATAGTGGACAATGTCCATTACTGAACCGGGTTTACTTGACATTCCAGATCTATATTACTGAACCAGATTCTACTTTCCATTCAATCCATTCCCATCTCATGACATATGAATCATTACCCAATGCATTAGAGGAAGATATAGGTCCCACCAATCTCATAATGAAATCATTCCTTCGTGTGTCATAAAATAAACATAAATTATTCATCATAACCCAATGAATAAAATGAGATTCATATACATTATCCCATCATAACATAATCCATATAAAACAATGGATATAATTTAATAATAATAAAAATAAAACCACTTAAATATTAGGGACATTATACATGAGAAATATCCATATTAAATAATGTCATCCTAGAAGTAAAATAGTTTTGATAAAACACTTGAAATGAAATCAAGAGGAAAATATCCTTTCTTCATGAAAATCAGTTTCTTTTCACAAAAATTCCATGCAATTTTAGAAGAAAAAGTTTTTATTGAAAATAATCAAGAAATCTTGTAGTGGAATCTTCATGGAAATAAGGTGTTATAAAACTGTAAAAATCCATTCATGCGTATATGTTAAAAAAACATTCTTCTCATACTTTTTCTGGAAAAGTCAAAAAGTACATTGTATGGTAAACAAAAGAAAGATTCCTTCCATACCATGTGGTAGAAGTCAAAAAGAGTAAAAATGACTTCAAACATAAATGGAAGAATAGTAAACATTTTATGAAAACATTTTTAGAAAACATGAATGACAAACATAACCCCAGTAAGTACTTACGAATAAACAATCCCAGATAAGAACGAGATTGGAATAATTATCCCTTACCTTATGCCCAATTTCTTCCATATGTGTCAGAGACTCCTATATAGTGGGTTTAAACATATTATTAACACATAACAGAACCATAATAATAGTTATGATTTCATATATGATTCACTTACGACTTTATATTACTCGTTTATTTGTCAATTCCATGTTGAAGCAGCGTTTTGGGTAATAATCATTTCATTTATCATATGTGTTTAGACTTTTTGTAATTAATATTATCCTGATTTACATAATTAAAGAATGTAAAACATGATTTATATATCATATATACATTCATTATATATATATATATATAATATATATATAAATGAAATGAAATACACCGTTCATGGAGACGGTAGGCAGTACATATGCATGCACACTATTTTCCTTTCCTTATTGACTCGAATAGAAGTAAGTAAATGACATATATATATATATATATGTGTGTGTGTGTGTGTGTATGTGTGTGTAAATATATACAGTAGCATTATTATGTCATATATCTCATTATTATTCATAATATATACTTTATAATATTCTTGAATGGTGGACATGGAGAATGGATCTCATCACATCGTGGAGACGGTAATCCGTACGTACGCACGAGCGATGATATCATTCCCATAATTATTTAATGGAATTTGAGTAGATGATATAATATATTAGAATAAGTATGATGTTATAATAATTATATATAGTTATTATTTCCACCATTATACCCATCCAAGTATGGTGGTGGTGGAAAAGCAGATTACACCACGGCGTGGAGACAGTAAGTCGTACGTATGCACGCGCGGTGATTTCATTTTTCGTAGGATGGATATAAGGTGAAATAGGGTTGTTTAATATTTATAATAAAATATGAGTATATTAGTGATACTGATTATATTACTTTATAATGAAACAACTAAATAAGTGGAAGTAGAATAAGAAAGAAACTTGAAAGAATCGGTTGAAGAGATTACCTCTTCCTCGATGTGCCTCTTTTAAACTTTCTCTTAGGGCACTAGAGTTGGCCTTTTGAGAAGACCAGAAACTCTATAATATAACTAGAGAGGTTGAGAATATTAATTGTATGGGTTTTTCTGATATTGAAGGCTAAAAATGTAGTGAATACAAGAGGGAGGAGGTTCCCTTTTATAAGAGAGGGGAGTGACACTTTTTGAAACCTCCAAAATATTAATTTATAATAATAAAAAATCCAACTTAAAAGCTTCAAAAGTGACCCAAATTTAAAGATGAGATAAGATAGGGTTGTTATAGCCTCAACCAATAAAATTTAGACATGTTTTCGTTTTATTTTAAACCTTATCATTTTGATTTATCCTTATTTAATGTATTTGATTTTATTTTTGTTAACAATATTCTAAATTTCAAATTATTATAAATACTTACATATGTGTTGTTAATTATCCATAATTGGATAATTTATGACATTTTAGACAATATAAATATAAATTTATGATTTTTAAATATTTTGGTGATTTTTAAAAAATTTAACAATATGTTATTCTTATAAAATATCAATAGTATCAATTTTGACACTATCCATTAATTTGAATTTAAATAAAATCAACACAGAGGATATATTCGAACCAAAATATTAAATAAATTTATAACATGTCATATTCATCTATTAAATTAGTGTAGCACATTAATTAGTTTATATAATATTTATTTTAATAGTTTTAAAACCATTTATTTGATATTTTGTTTAATAAAATAATTACTACAACATTTTCGTATAATTATTTAATATACTTATTTGTTGCATAAAAATTAAAAATAAAATACTAAGATGAATATAAATCTGATATATTTTATAATAATAATTTTAGTCTAATTTATCTTCTAAAACAACTAACTTTTAAAATGTTATATTTTTTAAAGTATGAAGGTGACAACTTTGACATCATTTAAAATAAAATAATATATATGTGATAATCTGTTTAAAAGGCTCCAAATGGTCCAAAGGTCAACCCTATGATGATTAGGGTATATATAGACTAGAAAAATAAGGTTTGGTCATGTTTTAGTTCCTTTTTATGGGAATTATTATTTTAATAATAACTATATTATTGATTTTTCACTAAATAAATAATTTCTGCATCATTAATGTATAAGATATTAAGGTAATTATATATTTCTTAAAAAAAAAAATAAATTACCATGATGAACAAAAACATTTTATCTTTAAAATGAGTATTTATAATCGAATTTATATTATGTATATCCTTATATTAAAAATACATTAATCAATAATGTTTGAGTGAGACATATTTCACTTTCTTTAAATAAAATAAATTAAAGGTCTTAATCACATCCAAGTGGGTTCCCAAAGATACCATTCCTACCCAAGTATATTTTAGGAAGAAATATAATCATCCAATTATATTAATACAAGAGTTAGGGTAATTTTATAATATTATTTTTACCCTTAATTATCTAATTTACCTTTAACTGTTGTAAATAAAATTTACTGTAGTTACTTTTCATAATACCTTAAAATAAAAATTATCTTATTAACATTATTTGGACCTAATAATTACAAATATGGAATCCATTTTCCCAAATTTAAAAAATAAAAGTTTCAGTATTTAATTTAAAATTAATCCCACTGTTGAGAAAATGCGTTTCAAAAGTTAAAAAATTGCAAAAGATTGAACTTTTTTACCAATGAATTCAATGTAAAATTAATGCTAATGACATAAATTATATTAAATGGTTTAAATATATTTTTTTATACTTTAAAACCATTCAATAATATATTTTAACCATATAAATTATTTTGATGAAAAAAGTTGTTTTCAATTAAAATTTAGCGTATTTTTACTATTCATCAAAATAAGAAACATATCAAAAAAATATAAAAAACTAACCAAAGTAAATTTTTATATACTTATTCTAGGGAATAAGTATAATTTGTCAAATTGAACTTATAAATAAGTCAAAAACTATATTTAATGTGGGTGCTCCATTAAAAGGCGGCAAAACAACATTTTTTTAAAAATACTTATTTTACCTGAAAATGTTATTTTGTTCTCATACCATGTTCTAGAATATGTGTTAGATGAATGATAATGTTATAAAATTCAAAATTTGGTTAATAATATTAATAAAAGATAGTTTATAATAATATTATAAAAGTATATAATTGTTTAGTGAAACTTGGTATTGCGTACAACACAAGCTATTGAGGAAGGTCGCTCTTGCGTGAAACACAAGCCAAGAAAAGTGTTTGCGTATACTACAAGATAATATGGCATTGCGTATAGTGCAAGATAATCTTAGTGTATCGTACAACACAAGACATCCAAGAAATTAAAAATGATATTTATCATAAAATCTTAGGGTGTTATTTTCTACCCCCGTTAAAATGAATTTCGCCCTCAAAATTCATCGAGGGATATAAATCGCTTACTACTTGAAAGTCTATTTCATAGAAACCCTCATCGTAAAAAGGAATACTAAAACTTAATATTAAAAATTGAAGTAATAAACGTAACAGTTACCCAAATTAACTCGTCATTAGGTTTCCATATAGGAGAACATAGGTGAAAATATGGATATGGAAGATGAATCTATCCATCATGTTCTGATGAAGAGTGGTAGAGAACATGGCTATGAAAAATCCAACAATCAAAAATCCATAAATTTTTCATGATCTAAGGTACCATCTGATTCATTGGATATGAGGGTACTAGGACAACATTTTTGTTTTTCAAGATCCTTTCCATAAATTTGAAACTTTTGAATTAGAAGAAATACTTACTTGATTTTGGTACAATCTCATTGTTGGTCATTCCTTGAAAATTTTCCACTTCATATCTTAATGAAATAATGTTTAATTTTTCATTCATGAAGTGTTAGATGATCATGTGATAGAATGATGAGTCATTCCATCTGTCTCAAACAAAAGGTTAGAAAAAGTTATTAAATATACAGAAGTCCATATATGGTGATAATAATCATATATGGATTCATATATCATACCACATAATAAAATAAAACTAATTTATACTAACCAGGGACTTCTTGTAGGCCAATGGTAGGCGATAAAGGCCTGTCACACTTCAGTTGTGGGTTTGATTCCTGCATCCATATTCAACACGATGGGTTGTCGTCCATCCAACGGGTTGACTTTTTTCTAAAACTATACTATTATAACATTTTAGAAATAATATAAAAATGTTCTAGCCTTAAACAATACGATATGAGGTCTAACATAATCCATTCCAATCTTTAGTCTTATCCAAAATACTTTTGTCCAATCTCATAGTATAATGAAAAATATTACTAGAGAGGTCATCTACCAAGCATGTGAATACCATCATCTATCCCCGTATATCATAAGATATATCTTGTTGGTCACATTCCAAAAATGTGAATACCTTAATCATGTATTCTATTGAAACACGAATTACCATATAACCTTAGTGAAAACAAGCATGCGGTCAAAGGTTAACTCTTTCCACATACCAAAATCCCAAAATTTATATATACTCAAACCATGATTTCAATTTGTCCTTATATCAGTCATTAGCTCATTAATACTATCAAACATATTATTTTCTCCTTATCCCTTCATTATGCGTATATCATCTTCTTTCCAAAAATATTTCAATCACTTTTCATGGTTACTAGTACCATATAATTATTGAAAACCACAATAATACATAGATATTCCAATATTCGAAAATACTATAAATGAGATTTCACAACACTATTTTGGAATCCCGTTATATAAATACTTAATCATTCCACCACTTATTTGTCATATTCAACATCGCCAATAGTGATCGCATGTGACTTCCCTTTTTACTTTTCCTTAAGAGGTTGTTGATTTAGATCATCATTAACCCTTGGATTAGGGAAATGGTTATCATAATTCCCTATTTCTTTGCACTTGTAGCATTGAAGTGTTTGTGATGCGTTCTCTGTAGTCTTTTCTCTATTCACATCATTATCTACCTTTTTTCCATTAATTTGGCACTCAACTGCTCGATGACCTTTTCCACACTTAAAATATATTCTAGTCCCTTTAAGACAATCTCCACCATGATTCTTTCCACACATTGATCATAAAGAAACATTCGTCTTCCTTTCACCATTTTTTTGAGATTTTTCCTTGAAATCCATATTTCATTTCTTGTCAAAACCATGAGATGGATATGTAACACCAACTTCCAGTTCTACTTTGATATCACAACGCACAATTTCTTCATAGCTATTGAAGTCTCTTATCACTAATTCCCTTCGAATAAGCGGTTTTAAGCCACTAAATAATCGATCAACATTACTTTCAGGTTGGATGATATAGCCATATGCATACCTTGAAAGCCTTGTAAAATTCACCCCGTATATAACAACAGATTCATCATCCTTTTGCTTAAGCTCAAGGAACTCCTTTTCCATCATTGATTGAATAATATGAGGGAAGAACTTATTGAAAAACATTTTCTTGAACTTATCCCATTCCATGGATTCAATTTCATCTTGAGGCCTTGTATTCTTAATTAGAGTCCACCACCGGTCTGCTTCACCTTCTAAATAGTAAATAGCCAAAATGACTTTTTTGTGTTCTGAACTGCGATGTATGGAAAATATTTTTTCAATGGTACTGATCTATTTTTCAGCAATAAGTGGATCAGAATACCCATTGAAAGAAGGTAGATGTTGCCTCATGAATGACTCAACAGAATATTGTTCCCTTCTCTGCTCATTTGGAAGTCTAGAATGATTCATATCTTGTGTAAGTATAGCAATAATATTTTTCACTCCATCTCCCATAACAATGGTTTGTTATAGAGGACAATCATTGAATTTTCCATTACATTGATCAACACTGTTCTTTCGGGTTCCATCCATCATCTAAAACTTAAAAAGAATAGTGTGAGAGGAAAAATTCATGCTAAGAAAACAACATAATAAAGGTGGAGTACCTGCAATATCTTACATATTAGGTTTAATTAAAAGATAGTTACTATAATTCTAGGACTATAACCTATACTTATACTTAACCTTAGGGACATCCCTAGACATACCTTATAAATATCTCTTGGGATCTCACTAAAGTATTCGCATCCATGTTTCCAAAGGATTACTAAACCTTCGCTCTGATACCAACTGTAGAGACCCAAATCTTGAAATACATAGACATTAAAATAATTTTGTGGAATAATTAATACATTAGAAAAACAAATTCCCAAAGACCGTATTAGTTTAGTGCCTTTGGAAACTCGGAACATAATATTATAATCATGGTGAAAGATCTTCAATATCTCCCATAAAGATCTTCCACTTTTGTTTTCTTACCTAGAACCTTTATTTATATATTGGGGAAAAGAAAACATAAAAAGATTGAGTTCAAATGCTCAGTAAGGGTAAACATGGAGAACATAAAATAGTCCATAAACATTTGAATGTAAAAAACATAAAACATGAAAATCATGAGTAATGACATAAATCATGTCAGTACATAAAGCATAGATCATAAAGGAAAATTAATAATGATAAATAAAACATGTAATTCTGGAAAACCATTAAGCACATGATATTATTTCAATAGTATCCAAGGCATTTCTTCCAAGACCGTCATAGTGGAAAATGTCCATTACTGAACCTGGTTTACTGGTCCTTCCATCCTTGTATTACTAAACAAGATTTTTACTTCTCATTCCATCAATGTATATCTCATGAGATATGAATCATTACCCAATTCATTGGAGGGAGATATAGGTATCACCTCTCTCATAATGAAATCATTCTTTCATGTGCCCCAAAATAAACATAAATCATTCATCATAACCCAATAAATAAAATGGGTTTCATATACATCATCCCATCATAACATAATCCATATAAAATAATGGATATAATTTCATCATAAACAAAATAAAACCATGTAAATAGTAGAGACATTATACATTAAACATATACATATTAAATAATTTCAACTTATATGGGAAATAGTTTTGATAAAACACTTGAAATGAATTCTTTAGAAAAATATCATTTCTTCTTCAAAATTTGTTTGTTTTTAGAAAATTCCTTGAAATTTTAAAAGAAAAGGATTTTGTTGAAAATAATCATGAAATATTTTAGATGATGATTCATGGAAATAAGGTGTTATGAAAATGTAAAAACCCATTCATTCCGTATAAGTTAAAAAACATTCTTCTCGTACTTTTTCCAGAAAAGTCAAAAAGTACATCGTATGGTAAAAAAAAGAAAGATACCTTCCATACCATGTGTTAGAAGTCAAAAAGAGTAAAAATGAATTCAAAAATACCTGTAATAATAGTAAAAATTTTATGAAAACATTTTTATAAAACATGGATGATAAACATAACCCTAATAAGTACTTACGAATAAACAATCCCGGATAAGAACGAGATTGGAATAATTTTCCCTTACCTTATGTCCAATTTCCTTTGTGTGTGTCTAAGACTCCTGTATAGTGGGTTTAAACTTATTTTTAACTTATATTATAACCACACTAATAGTTATTATATAATATATGATTCACTTATGACCTTATATTACCCATTTATTTTTCAATTCCATGCTGAAGCAACGTTTTGGGTAATAATCATTTCATTTATCATATGTGTTTGGACTTGTTGTTATTGATATTATCTTGATTTACATAATTACACAATGTAAAACATGATTTATATATCATATATAAATTCATTATATATATATATTTAATATATTGATAAATGAAATGAAATACACCGTTCATGGAGATGGTAGGTCGTACGTACACATGAACGCTATTTTCCTTTCCTTATTGACTTGAATGGAAGTAAGTAGATGATATATATATATATAAATAAATAATGGAGCATTATTATTTCATATATATCACTAATATTAATTATATATACTTTATAATCATTCTTGAATGGTGAACATGGAGAATGAGTCTCATCGCATCGTGGAGACTGTAATCCGTACGTACGCATGAGCGATGATATCGTTCCCCTAATTATTGAATGGAATTGGAGTGGATGATATAATATATTAGAATAATTATTATCTTATAATAATCATATATATTTATTATTTCCACCATTATAGCCATCCAAGTATGGTGGTGGTGGAAAAACAGATTACACCACGACATGGAGACTGTAAGTCGTACGTACGCTCGCGTGGTGATTCCGTTTTTCATAGGACGGATATAAGGTGAAATAGGGTTGATTCATATTTATAATAACATATAAGTGTATTAGTGATACTTATGTTATTAATTTATAATTAAACAGCTAAATAAATGGAATTAGAAGAAGAAAGAAACTTGAAGGAATCGGTAGAAGAGATTACCTCTTCCTCAACGTGCCTCTTTTAAAATTCCTCTTACAGCACTAGAGTTGGCCTTTTGAGAATACCAGAACCACTATAATATAAATATAGATGTTTTTAATTGGAATTTGTAGGGATTGGATGATCTTTAAGGCTTAAAATGTAGTGAATATAAGAGGGAGGAGGTTCCCTTTTATAACAGAGGGGAGGGGCACTTTTGGAAACCCCCAAAATATTAATTTATAATAAACACAAATTCTACTTAAAAACATCCAAAGTGACTCAAATTAGAATATAAGATAATATAGGGTTGTAATATCATCATAAAATAAAATTTAGAAATGTTTTTATTTTATTTTAAACCTTATCATTTTGATTTATTCTTATTTAATTTTTTTAATTTTATTTGTGGTAATAATATTCTAAATTTTAAATTTTTATAAATAATTACTTATGTGTTGTTAATTGTCCATAATTGGATACTTTATGAAATTTTAGACCATATAAATTTCAATTTCTAATTTTGAAATATTTTTGTGATTTTTAAACAATTTAATAATATGTTATTTTTATAAAATATCGACAGTGTCAATTTTGACACTATTCATTTATTTGAATATAAATAAACTCCACACAGAGGATATATTCGAACCAAAATTTTTAATAAATTCCTAGAATTATATATTAATCAATAAAATTCATGTATCACATTAATTAGTTCATATAATATTTAGTTTAATATTTTTGAAATCATTTATTCTATATTTTTCTTAATAAAATAATTACTACAACATTTTTGTATAATTATTTAATATACGTATCTGTTGCATAAAAATTAAAAATAAAATACCAATATGAAGCTGAATCTAATATCTTTCTTAAGAATACTTTTAGTCAAATTTGTCTTCTAAAACAACCATCTTTTAAAATGTTATCTTTATTAAAGTATGAAGGTGACAACTTTGACATCATTTAAAATAAAATAATATAAACGTCATAATCTGTTTTATTAGGCACCAAATGGTCCACAATTCGAAAAATGTATGATTAGCGTATAGATATACTCTAAAAATAAGGTTTGGTCAAATTTATGGTCCTTTTTATGGGTATTATTATTTTAATAAAAACTGTTTTGTTGATTTTTCACTAAATAAATAATTTCTGCATCATTAATGTATAAGCTATTATGGTAATTATATATATCTTAAAAATTACCAATAAATTATGATGATGAATAAAAAAATTATATTAAAAATGAGTTTTTATAATCTAATTTATATTATGAATAACCTTATATTAAAAATACTTTAATTATTAAAGTTTTAGTGAGACATATTTCACTTTCTTTAAATAAAAAAAATTAAAGGTCTTAATTACATCTAAGTGGGTTTCAATAGATACCATTTTGACAAATGTATATTTTAGGATGAAATATAATCATCCAATTATATTAATACAAGTGTCAGGGTAATTTTATAATATTATTGTTACCCTTAATTACCTAATTTACCTTTAACTGTTGTAAATAAAATTTACCGTTGTTACTATTCATAATGCCTTAAAATAAAAAAGTATCCTATTAACAAAAATTGAACTTACGGCTTCCAAATATAAAATCTATTTTTCCAATTTCAAAACACATAAGTTTCATTTTTCAATTTAAAATTAATCCCACTGTTGAGAAAATTGGTTTTAAAAGTTAAAACATTGCAAAAGATTGAAATGTTTTTACCTATGAATTCAATGTAAAATTAATGTTAATGACTTAAATTATATTAAATTTTAAAAATTTATTATATTTATGATTTAAAACCATTAGTTAATATATTTAAACCATATAAATTATTTTCATGAAAAAGGTTGTTTAAAATAAATTTTAGCGTATTTTTACTATTCATCCAAATAGGAAACTTATCAAAAAAATATAAAAAATTTATCCAAAGTAAATTTTTATATCATGATTCCAAGGGAAAAGTTTAATTTGTAAAATTTAACTTATAAAAATGTCAAAAACAATATTTAATGTGCATGTGCTATCAAAAGACGGCAAAATTACATTTTTGGAAAAATACTTTTTTACCCGAAAAATTTATATTGTTCTCATACCATGTTATATAATATGTGTAAGATGAATGATAATATTATAAAATTCAAAATGTGGTTAATAATATTCATAACGTCTAGTTCATAATAATATTATAACAATATATCATTGTTTAGTGAAACTCCGTATTGCGTACAACACAAGCTATTGAGGAAGGTCGCTCTTGCGTACAACACAAGCCAAGAATAGTGTTTGAGTATACTACAAGATAATACAGTGTTGTGTATAGTGCATGATAATATTGGTGTAGCGTAAAACATAAGAAATCAATGAAATTAAAAAGAATATTTCTCATAAAATCTCAGGGTGTTACAGGTACCAGCATGGCCAGTAATTTTTTTATTAGAACAATTGTTCATTAATAGGTTCTTGTGTGGTCTGTTCATATTTTAAGTTCTACATTGAATCATGGTTATGTATCATATATTATTTTATATAATCTTTTTGGAATTAGGTGATTTCTACGTTGTGAGGATTAAGTATCATTTTGATACTGAATCTCTTGTATTCATTCTGTGGTGCGTTTTGTTTTATTTTTAAGGTTTAAACAGAAACTATATTGAACTATATACAAAACCACTACTTTGATAGTAACTATTAATTAGTGATTATATAGGGTATTTATTATGTAAATTGGTTGCAAAAGTAAAAATTGTTTTCATAATTTTTTTAATTGGGACATAATCATATTTGATAAATCTATTAAAATATAAAAACATATACTAATATGGTATTTGTATTAACTAGGATTTTTTTATTTAAACTGGTGGATTTTATTTAAACATATTTTGGACAAAAAAGTTTATTGGGTAATCAATTCACCCCCCCCCCCCGCCCCGCTCTTGAGAAACTAACTCCAACCAACATTTTGTATCAAAGTATTTTCAAACCTTATTAACAATGATTTTTGTTGTGTGATAAAGATCTTAAATATCAGTTAATTATAAATTTAGTTCCATGAATGGGTAATAGAAAATATGGTTCTTCTAGCAAAATACCACCTTTATTGAATGTTAATAACTATACTTAGTGAAAAAAATAAGTTAAAGATGTATATTTAAAGTATGTTTTTTGAAATCTATTATTCTATAGAGGATCAATATTAGATATCTAAGAGTCTAAGAAATGGTTGGGATAAAGCTACTAATATTTTATATAACAATAATTATAAATTAATGAATTTTCTTTGCTATTCATTAAAATTTGAATTAATCAATGTAACATCTACTAGTAAAACAACCTATGACAATTGGGTTACTTTATCTATTTCACAAGATGGAACCAAAAATGTTATAGAAATGATAATGAATACATATATAATGAAATATGTTTCATTCAAGATGAAACGTGATGAGTTAAATTATGATAAGTATCTCAGGTTTAATGTGGTTATCAATATTATGATCTCTTTAAGAAATATAGTGTTTGAAAAGAAATAAATCATGAGACAACAAACATTCCTTCTAGAGATGTGGAGAAGGAAATCTGCATCAATAAAAGGATCCCGTAAAATCAGTAAACTTTGTGTCAAGGAATTTATTGGGAAATTTATTATGTATAAATAAATATGAATGTTAATCATGAAGATGATGATGAACTAAATAAAATGTCAATTTCTTTATAGTCTACTACATCCAAATAAAAAGAGAAAGGAAAGGTACATTTTGAAAGCCCAAGTGATGAGGAATCACCGTCAGATAGTGATGACGAAATGGCCCATCAATATAAAATGTTTAAGAAGTTATAAAAAAAATTAATCAGGAAACCAAACTACGAAGTAAATTATGATAGTTCTGGAACTTCGAAATTGGATTGGAAAAGAGATGAAAACATCAATAAGATTACCGATTATGAATGAAAATGAAAATAACATGTTAAGGCTGATTTCTCAAAGTTGAAATACAAGAAGTATGAGGATAAGTATAAGAAGTAAATTAAAGGTATGAAAGGCGCATTGAGTGCCTATGATCACATCTTTAGTGACTCTGACTTAACTCATGGAGATAAGCCTAACAATGCCAATATGTTCTTTAGGAAAAATGTTTCTGAGGTACCTACTGTATCTATAGTAGTTATTCTGATCACTCCAAAAATGAAAATTATTATTACATGTCAAGAGAATAAATTTTTGAATATTTCATCATTATTGAGGATAATTTAAATGAACTAAAAGGCAAATATAATGTTTTGAAAAAAAACATGTTTTTTCTAAAAATCTTAAATCAGACATCAGTAAGGAAAAAATAATTATCTATTATTAAAGTAGAATACTGAATTGAAAATTTCAAATAAGTAGCTTAAGAAAGACTTGGAAAGGTTTATTAATGGGACAGAGACACTAACCCAAATTCTAGGGAAAAACATTTCTCCTAATTATATTACAAATAAAGGTTATCATCCAGGATAGGGGAGAGTAGTTAAGAGAACAATTGTTCCTATGTCTAAATCTCGAAATTTTTCTACTATTTATTTTTCAAATGGACCTAATAATTTTTTTTTAAAATGTTGTAATCTAGTTATAATGGAAATATAAATAAAATATGGGTTCCTAAGGCTTTAATCTTTATCTTATCTAGACCCAAGAAAATCTAGTTACAGAAATCATTTTTGGAATAAAAAGTTTTATATAGTAATGCTGCTTGAATATATCCTATATAAATATATCGTACTTGGATAGTGAGTGTTCTATGTGTATGATATAATATTAATCAAGCTTTAATAAATGAGATTGTTTATCTCATTAATATTGATTCTTTTGCAAAATGTTTCTTTCAAAATCTCTCTTCAAAAATAATCATAGATTTGTCATAGAATAAAAGGACACTATAACATTCACTCACATAGAAATCTTACTATGAACGGTTTATTCAATGATCTATGCAACCTGGTGTTCATATAAAACAAATTCTATAACCATTGTCAACAAGAGAAAGAAAACAAGATTAATTTTAAATTAAAGAAAGATGTTTCTTCTTATCAAAATCTTGAGTTGGTCCACATGGATCTGTTTGGACCATCTAGAATTTCTAGTTTAAATGTAAATACTATGTTTATGTACTTATATATGACTTTTATAGGTATACTTGGTATTCTTTTTAGATTAAAAAAATTAATTTCTTCATATTTCAACAATTATTTTAAATATGTAGAAAACCAAAGTGGACATAGAATCAAGACCAAATGAAGTGACCATGACAATGAGTTTTAAAATGAATACTTTAAATAATTTTTTCATAAACAATGGCTATATTTATAACTTATCTTTTCCTAGGAATCCTAAGAGAAATGGAGTTGAAGAAATAAAAAAATAGAACACTTCATGAGATAGCTCAGACTATGCTTAATTAATAAGACTTACCTCTCTACTTTTGGGAGGAGGTTGTAACCACAACCAACTATATAATTAATAGAGATTTAACTAGACTTATATTGAATAGATCACCTTTGAAATTTTTAATAGTAAAAATCCTATGTTAATAACTTTATATTTTGTTGGTTGCAAGGTCTTTATTCATAATACTAAGGATAATTATTAAAAGTTTTCCTCCAAAAGTAATGAAGGAATTCTCCTGAATTATTCTATTTCTAGTAAATATTATATACTTCTTAATAAAAGAACAAATACTATAGAAGAGTGTTTTCATATAAAATTTGATGAAACAAATCCACATGAGCTTAAGAACCCTTTATAATACCATGAGGATTATTTATCCACTTTGAAATTAAGTTTCAAAACTTATGATTTAGCCGTAAAATAAATAGAAAAATTATCCAGTATTAAGGAACAATAAGAACTTGAACCCGAACATATAGAGGACCGTACTTTAGTTTGTATAGATATTTTAGGACTCTTAAATACCACCTTTTAGATGTTTTTGTTGGAGACCTATAAAGAGGTACAACAACTAGATATTCTCTAATAATCCTGATTGAACATCATGCATTCTTATCACAGTTTGAACTAAGAACATAAATGATGCTATTAATGATGAATTATGGGTAATTGATATGGTATAAGAACTAAATCAATTTTAAATAAAAAAATTATGGTAACTCATTGATAGGCCCAAAGACACCATGAATATAGGCACTAAATTGGTGTTTAGGAACAAGTTTGACGAATCTGGCATAATATTAAGTACTAAGGCCAGAGTAGTTATATAAGGGTATAATTAAGAAGAGGGAATAGAATATAAATACACCATTGGAACTGTGTATGGAATTTAATCCATTAAAATACTAATTCACTATACAACACATCTATATTTAAAACTATATCAAAAGGATGTCAAAGGTTCATTCTTGAATGGGTTTATAGTAGAGGATCTTTTTTTTGGGAAAGCTCCTGGTTTTGAAAACCCACATTTTCTAAATCATGTCATAATGTTATCAAAAACTTTATATGGTTTAAAACAAGCTCCTAGATCTTATTATGATAGGCTCTACTTTTTTCTTGTTTCAAAAGGTTTTTCAAATGGTATAGCTGATCCTACCCTATTTATAAAGAGATTTTCAAATGATTTTTTTTGGTTCAAATTCATCTATATGATATTATTTTTGGATATTCTAAAAATTATTAATCTACTAATTTATCAAAAATGATGAAAAATGAATTTGAAATGAGTTTAATGGGTGAACTAAAACTCATTCTTGGTTTTCATATTTTTTAAAATAAAGGAATTATTTTAAATAAAATTAAATATACTAAAGGAATTTTTAAACTTTCAATCCTTGATAGCACTAAGAGTTGTGATACTCCTATGAGTACAACCTATAAATCAAATCTTGATGAATCTGAGAAATCAATGGACTAAAATATGTATTATTGGAAGTCGTCTCTACTTAATAACTAGATAACCTAACATTATGTTCAGTGTGTGTATGTGTTCTCATTTTCCAGAAAACCCAAAATAATCACACTTGGTTATTGTAAAAATAATTTTTAAATAACTCAAATATACTACTAATTTACGATTATTTTACTCTAGAGGACAAGAATTTGATCTTGTGACTTATTAAAATGATCAATTTTGATGGTTGTAAGTTGGATAAAAAATAATCTCGAGAACATGTCATATTTTGGGAAAGTTATTAGTTTTTTTCTGTAGTAAGAAACTAAATTATGTTGTACTATATACTGGTAAACATGAATACATACATGTAGGTCGCTATTGTGTAAATTTTTTTTGGATGAAACACACTTTTATGGACAATAGATTTCAGCTCCGACATTTCACTATATATGTGACAATAAATGTTCTATAAACATTTTTATGAACACTATTTATAACTCAAGAAGAAACCATATTGAAGTAAGATGTAACTTTTTGAAAGACCATTTACAAAAAAGTGATATCAATCTTGAATACAATGGTACTTAACATAATCTTGTTGATATATTACATAAAACTTTTAATTGTGAGAGAATAAACTACATCAAACAGGAATTAGGCATGATTAACTTTGGTGGAGACTAATTTTCTCTGACCCAACATTTAGTTTTACCCATCATTATGCTTTATCACCATTGTAATTACTCACAATGGAATTACTCACAATTGTAATTAATCATTGTGGCTTTTACCTCCTGTTGGAAATCTCTTTCCATTGTTAATTTTTTGCTATTAATTTTTATGCTTCTATATCTAATTTAATTATAGGTTATTTATTTATGTTTTATTTGGATTAAAATTTTATTCCATTTTTAAATTTTCAAATTATATTTCTATTTTGAAATTCACAAATCCCTAAAATTCACATATCATAAAAATGATTCATTTTTTAAATTCCAACGCTCACCCTCCTCATGCCTTTTCTCTCGAGTTCTATTGTAGCCCTTTCTCTCCCGACCGTCGAGCTTCCTTCTACTTCACCCAAAACACTCATACAGTTATCCATTTTTAGAGTAAATACAGCCTTAGTTTCTTCCCTATAGGATTCACATCCTTCAAAAAAGAATATAGTAGAGTTGAGTAATACTGATTTAGAACATGTGAATCTCAATCATGTGAAGAGAGTGGTGATACTTGAGAATAAGTTCAATATGAATAGGTACTTTCAAGAAATTAATTGGTTTTAAAAGTTTTATAGGACCAAGGATACATGGAATGGTTCTTTCATAACCAATGAACTTTATATGTTATGTTTGTGTAAAAGTTTTATTAGTATATTGAGTGATGTTTTGAATAAAATGATAACCTGGTAAAGAATAGAATTAATGTATGAAATATTGTATTTTATTCAAGTCAATGGTAAAGTTGTTTTAAAGTTCCTCATGAGGGAGTTAAAAATTACTATCAAGGGACTATTATATATTACAATAAGACTATGGTTAATGAAGATTATTTAGATGATTTAACAAGAGATATAGTTTTGAGAAGTCCAGTTTCTACAGAACTTGATGGAGAATATTAGATGCTCTCCACATTTATCTAACATATTATTTTCCAAAGGAAGGATTTTTAAAAATGAGGTATCCAGATGTGTATCTTCCATGTCTAATGAAAAATAAGCAATAAGATCAACCCATGTAGATATCTGATGTTTCAAATTTTGTAAATAACCAATCCAATTTCAAGGTCCAAATACCTAATCTACCCTAAGTTTATCTCAGCTATGCTAGAGGCCAAAGATCTAGTCGATGAAGGGAAATTATTAGTAGTGGACTATAGAGGGTTATATATCACTATGGTGACTTGTAAAATTATCAAATGTAGTTGGAAACCCTAGAAGAAGTAGTTGGTTAATGATAGTGAAAGAACTTATGATGATTTGAACCTTTTTCATCATCCTTCAAGATTGAAATATCTTATGGACCTTAGAATCAAGCCCTATGAGGTTTTTGAATATTCTAATAAAGAGGAAGAGGAAGATACTACCTCTAGTGATGAAAAGTAAGAGTTTCCTAAAGATGAAGGAAGTGATCTTGAACTATAAAAAATATCCCCTATTGTATCATATGGTGCTCATAGTCCTCCTAGGACACTCCCTGTTAGAGAGAAACTCTTAAAAGAATGAACTGAGGAGGATGAAATCAAAATTTCTAGTGAAGATCAATTAAAAAGTTATTCCAAATCTACTAAGGAAATGGAAATGGTGAAAATGAAGAATATAGAAAAAATATGGAAATGACATAGATTATGATCGTCCTGATGGTTGCATTAGAGCCAAGGATGATGAGATTCCATATGCACTTGTCCCATATCCAAGAGTATCCTTCTTTATATATAAATAAGGGAACAATCATATTTTTGATGTCGGTAGAATATATAGATAAGATAAGAAAACATTAGTTTTTAGGGGGGAATCACCAAATCTAGAAAATCATCTAGTTGATACGATTATTGGTAGTGATCTTAGTGTGCCTTATGTGGTTGTTGAGAAAATTATTGTTGAAAAGTCATTGGTTGAGTATTTGAAGGATTTTTCTATTTTTGAGTAGTCAGTTATTGAGAATATGGATGTTGATCCTACTATTGTTGATCAATGAGTTTTTGTAGAAAGATTTATTGAGACCTCTGGTGTTGTTCCTTTTGTGGTTGTATCTAAAACCGTATTGCCTACTGCTTTTAATACTCATGATACATCCTTTATCGAATTTTTAGAACCTATGTTTGAATAATGGTGTAAGTGTTTTGGAAGTCCACCACTGAATAGTGGACCAAACTTTTGAGGTAAAAGGGATATTAATTAATCTTTGGATGACCATATTGATATTTATTATTTGTTTTAGATTTTTAAATATGGGAGATTTGTAGCACCTTTCATTTGTCCAATTCCAATGGATGTTGTCACAAGAGATGATATGGATTCATTTATTTAAAATATTCTATAAGAAGTTGTTTTGATGTTGAAAATAAAACTACCTTGGTTACCAAGCTCAGTGAGAATGATTCCAAATAACGGATGTCACATCTGATTCAGCACTTTTTGCCTAATATGATGATGTATATTAGAGATGTGTAAGTGGAAAGAAGAAGGATATAAAGTGAGATGGAAGTTTTGAAATATACTATAGAGGAGATGATATCTTCTTTTTCTAACTCCATGGTAGATTTTCTAGAAAGGACATAGAATATTTTTTCTATAGATTCTAGTTCGAGTACTTGTCCTCCTACTTTTGATGTTGATATATTTAGATCTGTTGTGAGAGAAGATCATTGAGCTACTTCAACTGATGTTCTTAACGTTCCTAATGATAACTTGAGAAAAATTTGGTATAATAGTGACCATGATCATATGATGGTCAAGGAATATATGAAAGATATGAAATCTGGACAAGAGAACATTACTAAGGACCAGGATATATATTAAGCATGAGTTGAATGCTCATTTCATGTTTCAAGATTAAAATCATAGGATTCCTTGGGTGTATCAGATGTTTAATGAGTAAGTAAAATAGTTGAAGGTTATGAATTTGTTGGATAAGATTATTATGGAAGAGAATAAGGATTTCATTAGTTCCATGGGGATAGGTATAAACATCATTATGGATTTTATAAATGTTATAAATCTCTTAATTCAGGTATTTGGAACTATTGTAATGGCTCAGAATTCCATACCAGTTAAAACTCATTTGAACCCTCCAGTTTTTTCTCCAGAGTTCTTCATGTCTAGTTTATCTAGATATCAGAATGCTCTCTTTCCAACCCATTTCCATCCATTTTCTCTCCCTCATAGGGAATCAGTTTAGTAACTCATGAAAATCATCATTATAGAGCCTCATTCCCTTGATGATGTTCCTATATATATCCCTCGAGCTCCATCATATCCTAATTTTTATCCATATGATACTTATAAATTTATAGGAAAATCTTCTTTGATTCCTTACACATAGCCTATGAAGCATTGATGATTAGACACTTTTTGTCTGTTATGGGGTTGTTCTGTATGAATTTTGGTGTAAATTTTTCGCTTCCTTTTGAATTAATTTTCTTTAGAGAAATTCTCTATTATATTTATTTTGTTTCTATGCATTTCCTATTTCTTGTTCACTTTTTTTATAATCCCAAAATATAGATAAGGGTCTATGTAATTTATTTACTTCTTTTATTTTTATTCATATTCATTTATTATCAATACTTTGATTCTGATTTTCCTTGTGATGTCATATCTGATAAATTTTTCATTGATACTATTTACTATCTAATATCCTCATAAATTTCCTTTGATTCCTTGTATATCCTCTTTACCTCTTATTCCATGGTTTATAAGATGCCAAGATTTGTGATAATTAGATAGGGGTACATTATTGGAAACCTTATTTTAATGATTACCAAATCATGTTTCTTTTGTTATTAATGAGTTTTATGTGTTCTTACAACATTATATATCTTAATATGGATTGGAATTTTTTTTCAAAGTAGGAATCACCATTGAAGATAATCCACTGCCATGGTTGACTCGCTATTGAATTTGAGTCATTGAAAACAATGAATCATCGTTGGGGACAACTCACAGCTAGGGAGAAAATATGGTTAAGTGTTGGAAACACCTACTTTCTTCTATGACTCACTACTAGAATGGAATTTTTATAAATTAAGGGAAACACCAACCATCATAAGATGATTCACCATTGAACCAGAAATTTTGAAATGTATAGAAACACTTACCATTGTATGTGACCTATGGAAATTTTACTAATTTTCAAAAAGGCATACCATAAGAGGGTAGTCACCATTGAAGATGACCGACCACCAGAATGGAAATATGAAAAAGTGATAGAATGACTCACCACCAGCCTGACTCACCGCCAGGTCGAGTCACTGAATTCTTAAGCCACCACCCGAGATTGTCTCATTATTTAAGAGGAATCAACACCACTATTCTGTTTATTTTTAATTACAAATTTCTAATTTATTATATTATCGAATTTAATTTTGTGAATTATTTAAATGATTCTTATTAATCTATTTAAAATATGCATCATCAAAGTAGGATAATTTTATTAAGCATAAGGGGGGACAACAAATTAAGGATGGGAAAAAATTATGAATCCATTTGACATCATCCTTCACAAAATTAAAACAGTCAATGGGATAAGATCACAAATTAGAATAAATGATACATAGATTACTCTAATTCCCCCAAGAGGAAAGGATATAGGTAATGTTTTTTCATCCCACCATGTATGCTTTAAGGTATCATGACCAATAAACACCATTCATTTTCATATAATATAAATGATAGGCCATGGGGGTCACACCTCCCTTGGAGGGAGTTGCATGTAAGAGATGAGTTGATTTCAATATATACGCAAGAGATACTATTAGAGAGACAAATCTCAAACTTATTTAGAAAATTTGTTTCCTCTATAATAACAGAGTCTCAATGAGCATTAAAACTACTAAAATCAATCATCACTAACCTATAAAAATCATGGACATTGCATCCACCTCTCATGATTCCAAGATTACAGGAGCTGTTAATATTGATCTTCAGGCCATCACAAGATGGGTTACATTAGACATATTGGCCTAATGAAGACCCCTGCTAGGAATGGGTGCACTTATCTTACCATTGAGGACTATTCTCCTGGATTGGGAATTATCCTGGCTTTCAGAAGAACCACCAGATCCACAAAAAGACACCAAACCCACATTTTCATTCCTAGACAAGAGCTATAAAGGCCATCCATATGAGATTTGTTTCTATTATTATAGATTCTCCCATTGCCGGTGGGGAGAAAAGAGACCCTCTCCTTCCTCTCCAAGTCATTGCCTTCCAAACCATGAGTCCATGAGATGTAGAATACCTCATTCTCACCCACCTAAATATCGATGACAATAAGGCTCCCAAGGATGTGACCATTCTTACATAATTTCCCAGAAAGAAAATTTACATAATTGATTCATCCATAGATATACAGCAAAAAAACATTTGGAAAACATATTAAAACCTTTACACATTATAGTGTCTCTGGGTGGAAGAGCACAGTTCCAGATATGCCACACAAAAAAATTACTTAATCAAATTTTCTTTGCACCAAAGAAAACTTTCTCTTCCCAATTCAGGATTAACTTGTAATGATCGAGGGTATTATTTGGCTGAAAAGATCCCCGACACTGCTCTAGTGAATAAAAGTTTTTATGATTTAGAATAAAGTTAAATTCAATAAAAAAATCTCATGTTGTTCTATGTCAAGGGTGGTGTGCATAAAAATCAGAGGAAGATTTGAGTGTTACTGAACATTCAATTCCTCCCTAAAGTCAGAAAACAAAAGAGTTTACGCAACTCTTTTTTTATATGATTTTCAAAATTTTGACTTGAGTTTGTTTAAAGATACATTTAAGGATTCAAAATCTATATAACATATCAGATATAGAAAGAAATTCCTTCTAGATATTTTTACTTTCTCTTTATTTCTATTTTATTTACATTAGGAGTAATGTGGTTTAATCTATTTGTTTTACCCACACTGTTTGTTGTGATCTAACTGGAATATAATTGATATCTTATCAAACTCTCTTTATTATTATTGTATTCCCACAATGTTGTGGAGGAGGTCCCTATATGTCTTGTAGTTTATTTCATTTCCATGGTTGTTGTGTAAGAGGTCCCCATGTGTCATGGATGGGTTTTCTCTTATACACATGGTTTAGATTGTGGATCATAGATTATTTTTTATAATCTTCTCGGGAGCAGGTGATTTCCAAGTGGAGATTATTAAGTCTTTTCTTAATACTGAACCTTTTGTATTCATTATACCGTGCATTTTTTTTGTTTTGATTAATTTTTACGGATTAAATTGAAACTATTTTGAACTATAAACATAAAAAATAGTTTGATATTTAGTCATAATTTTTGTTTGAATAATGTTTTGAATAATTAATGTTTTTTTAAAAGATGAAATAGTTTTTACAATTATTTTATCTAAGAAATAATCAATATTTGAGTAAATATTTTAAAATATTAGAACATATATCTATCCATTATTTTGATTAAATGGTCTATTCTTATTTAACATGTATTCTTTTATTTAAACCAATTTAAGACATAAATTTTTATTGGGTACTCTACTCACCCCCACCCCCACTTGAGATACTCACTCTGATCGAAAAAGGCCATGGGTTGGATGATTCTTCTAATATGGACTAAACTTCCAAAATACATAGGCAAAAACATGATCACCCAGTATAAGAACACAACCCTATCTCAAACCAGATGCATCAAAGAAGACCATATAACTTAGACCATACTCTGAAAGATTCAACACTTGTGAAGAATCCAAAATACATTTAAACTCAAACAAAATAACTCTGACATTTCTCATCCCAAATGAACGTCACCCCTTCCGAGTTAGAGTGTCTATCTGATAAGACAACTTAAAGAAATAATTTTCATACCAGAAATAATATATTGTTAAATACAAGAATCATCAAATCTTAAAAACATTACAGGGCTACTCCCATGTCATATCAACTTTCACATTCTCATGATCAAATGAAATACCATGTTTTGATACCACCTATACCAAGAACATCAATTCACGATTTCATAAATTACATATCGATTTCATGGAATAAATTTAGTGATCTATCAATAATTCCATAACTTCTCTAAGATAACGCACATGATCCTCCTCATACATAGAGTAAACCTATATATCAAGCACAAAGACCACCAAGAACATATCGAGATACCTAAAGAAGATCATATTTATCAAATCTATTAAGATATAAGTATCATTGGTTAGACCAAATGGTATGACAAGATACTCATAATGGACATACATACTTCAGAAGGTGGTTTTTGGAATGTCAGATTATTTTATCCTCCACTGGGGATAACCAGATCGAAAATAAATCTACAAGAACAACTTTATACATTTCAATTGGTTGAAAAATTCATAAATCCATGGAAATAGATACTTTTTCTACACCATAACCTGGTTGACTTTTTAGTAGTTGACACACAAACGAAGTTCTCCTTTAGTTTTCATAGCAAAGAGAATAGAATCCACCCAATGTGACACACTCAGGAACATAAATCCGTTCTCTATAATATCATTGAATTGTGTCTTAAAATTCTTCATTTCATCTAGTGACATATGGTAAGAAGGTATAGATATCAGTTGAGTACCATGAACTAAATCAATAGAAAACACTACCTAGATTACTGGTGGAAAACCATTGGAAAATTAAGGAAACACATTAGGAAAATTAATTATAATAAGAGGGAGAATATCACTCAAATATTCCTACTCCAGATCAAAATAAAACATTGATATTAATTTCCCCAACTCTAGATAAGAAGGACTCACACTACTCAACCTTGGGTCCCATTATACAAGAAAGATATTACCAACCCCGTCATGTGCCTTAAAGTAGACTTGTCAAAGATAAAAGAAAATTGGTTTTATTATAAATGAACCAATCCATCCCAAAAATTACATGAAGAAGATTACAGTAGAGAAATAGAAAATCAAAATAAAGATCAATTTTATATAAATATAAAAAATCAATCAAGAAAATGAATCTCATTCTTTCTCATCATTCTAAGGGGTGTAGTATTATCCATCACATAAGACAAAAGATGCATGTGAAGAATTAGACGGATGAAAATACGAGTTAAAATAAATGAATGAGATGCCCTGATATCAAATAAGGTTATAACTAATGACAGAGAATTGGTGATAGAACCACTTACTATAGTTGGACCCATATCTTCTTCCCCTAGAAACTCTTCCACTATGTGAGGATGCTTTGTTCCAGATGCTTGTATTTGGAACCCCTTGGATCCTAAAGCATATGATTTAACCATAGTACTTTTTTTGCGATGATGAGCCCATTCCACTACATGGATCAAAGGTGATATATAAAAAATTATGCATGTTTCTCGAACAACCACAGGAACCACAAATCTTGGGTGCCTCAATCAAACCCTGTTTTGAATTACCAGTATTTCCACACTTGTAAAAAATTAAAGAACCTCTTCCTAGAACTATAGATGGTTTGGAAGAACACAACTATCTAGATATACCGTGATTCTCATCACACTTTATCTTTACATTATGGGAACTCATTGAACTACCACTAGAATAATAGGGAACTCCCATAAACCCCAACTTACCTTCCTGATCAAGCACAACCATCAATTCTCTATCCATCACACTATAATAAGAAGAGTTACAAAAATATAACCTAAGAACGAATAACTGATAGAAGTCCCATATCAGAACTTCTAGTATTTATATTCTCATTGGATAAAATATTAGGTAAAAAATGCATAATCTTAGTGAACTTGTTCTCATATTCTATCATGGTCCTATCAACCTTCTAAATTAAAAAAAACTCCACAACCATAGCCATCAACATAAAATCGGGATAGAAATGGTAAATGAAAATAAATTTAAATTCCTTCCACTATAGACCCTTGTGATTCTTCACCATCACCATCAATTACCACCATATCTTTCTAGGTCCCTCTAGTTTAAATGTAGCTCACTTTACCTTAATAACTATAGGATTTTCTAGGAAATAAAAGATAATCACTATCTTGACCAAAAAATCCTTCGACTCTTTTTGTTCATTAGATCCTTAGAGAGAAGGTGGTTTCTTATGAAAGAATTCTTTAAACTTAATCTGGGATTCGACCCTCATAGTTTCCAAAATAGAGCCTAATTGGGTATGAGTGCAGGAATCGGTCCTATAGCTTGGATAGAAAGCACAACAACCCCAACCAAAATATACTCCATGGGAGGATTCACTTATTGTGGTTCATTAGATGATTCCTTCTATATCATATTCACACATATGATGGGATTAATGAGACTACACAATATCAGCAAACAACATTTAATGCAACAAAATATTACTTAGATCAACAACTCAAACAATATCAAATGGGAAATTAATCTCAACATATTGATAAATAAGATTTGGATTCCAATCTATCCAAATCCATTGTAAGGAAATGACTAGAACTAATCCTCAAGACACCTTTCCCAAACCACCCATGGTTACTTAAGTCTCATTATGATGAGATATGACTATTTACCCACTTGTTACTACCTCCTAAGTCCCGAAAAGATCTCAAACTATATACTGATATCAATGTAAGATACTTAACATGAACCTCTAATACCACTTTTTGACAAAAAGACTCAGATTCCCTGAAACCCTGATACCCTATCTAATCCCAAAGTAGACCAAAGGGCATTCCCAATCCCCACAGGTTGGAGAATACAAGTTGGAATCATACAATACAAAATAAGGAAAACAATTTACAAAAACACAATAGAAGATAAATAAACATATCATTATGATAAAAAATATCCAAAGGTTGATAGTAATAGAAACAAAAAATGTATAAAAAACCCAACAGTACATCAACCAAGTACCAGAATCCGACAGGATAACCCAATTCCCCCATAGAAATGTCACTCCAAGCCCCAAATGATCAAAAACAACCACCTCCTCCTAGAGGCTATTTACATTTTCTCAATCCTCGAAGAATAAAATCTATAAACACGTGAAGAAAAATGTATGGTGCATTCTCAAAATCTCAGTAGGGTCTCACAAAGTGTTCCATAATAAGACTTCAAAATAGTAAACCAACATAGTCCTTCAATTTTAAATAAAACAAACATTATAAGAGAATTGAATATTTTTAAGGAAATGATGTTTTTTATTTTAAATGTTGGAAAACATTTCAAACAAGCCTTTAAAAATATCATTATACAAAATAGTTTCTATAAATCATTAGAAAAGAGTAAATCGATTTCACAATCAATGAAATAAACATCAATGAGATCAAAATAATCCCCATGGTCATCGGACCAACGATATGATGGTTTTTGGATTTGGTATCCTCGCACTCTAAAAATAGTGATCATGAAAACATGCATTCACATTTCCATCAGGCTCAGACCAAATTGGACTCATCGATATCCCACTCGGGATAATAACTGTGAACAGGGTTTTTGATAGAATTGTAAATCGTAAATATACTTCTAGGGAATTACCATTATAATGTGTTTTCCCAAAATTACCCACTAACTACCCAATATCACATCTCCTCAATCAATCAATATAAAAAATAAAAAATTATTTCATTGCAAAATACTTCAAAATCGCCCACTTTTAATTTTAAAAATTTTAATTCATGTTCAAAACCAAAACATATGATCTTCATCATTTCATACCTTTTCAATTCAAACCCACCCATTTATTTTAATCAAATAAAATCGCGTCATTTTTTCCAAAAAAAATTTCAAATAAATTTACAAATTCCATCAATTTCAATTTGAAATCCCATATTTCAATCCCATCAGAATAGGGGTTTTTTCCCAAAATTCCATTCCAAGTCAAATCCAAGTTCTAATTGACATAAAATTTTATTTTCACAAATTAATTGAAAGTAATTTCAAACACAAGGAATTCAAGTTTCATTCAATTATCCAACCAGAAATGAAACCGCCTATATTTTTAAAAGAATCACAACACCATCAATGGGACTCACCAATAAAATAACAAGGCATAGAAGATCTAAGAACTCAACCTAGAAACAAGATTCAATAGAAAAATATTTAGATCCATCATTTCTTATATGATCTAATAATATCAATGTAGAAAAATGGATATAGAGAAAATAGATAGGGCTACTGCTTACCCAAAGAGAATAATTAAAACCAACATGATCATCAATCATCAAACGAATGATCTAGAGGGATTAGAGATCTCTAAAATTGCATTGAAATAAATTATAGGTAGAGAGAAGGAATCCCTGGAGAAGGGAAATAAGATTTTTATCTAAGACGCCTACGTAAATAAAATATTCAGGATTTTACACATCTTGTAACCAAATTATACATCATGTAATTTTAGAGTCCAATATACAATAAAAAACATTGACTTTTATTAAAAGGTAAATTTTTAATATTGAAATGATTTGTAATTTTTTTCTGACATATAACCTTTTATATTATGTATTCATTTTAGGAAATCATTGAGGTGATGATTATACATCGTTTAATACCATTACATGACATGTCAATCCTAAAAATACCAAAAAAATAGAATGCATTATGCCAAAAATTCAGATAAATCCCTGACTTCTCTATTACATATATCCTCCCAATTTCTTCTTGTCACTAAAAAACCAAAAAAAGGAAAAACCAAAAGAAAAAGATGATGAGGTATACCTTAAAGCGTAACAATATGTTAAAGGTGAGTTAATGATTTTTCTGTAATATATTTGGCCATTGTGTAGAATATTTTTGGTATAATCCTCTAAATGATAAATCAAAAAAAATATCATCTAAGGGGTGACCAAGCCAAAGAATATGAAGCAACAACTACATGTTAATAAAAATTGGTATAATTCAAACAAATTTTGGAGGATTGAAAATATTTTTTATTTATGCAATGGTATTGCTAACACGAATGGTGTATACTTATCTAAACATGTATCTAAAGAATATATAAAAAATAAAACCACAAATGTCGGCTAAGAAAGAAGTAACCTTGGTAAGAAATACAAAAAAAAATTATAAATAAGATTTATCCCAAGAATTTATCAAATAAGAAAAGTGAAATGACCTTGGATTCCAAATACAATAACTTGATGAAAAGAACATCATCCAAAATAACATCAAATATGGATGGAACTCAAAAAAATACTTTTGTAAGATCCAAACATATTTCTAATGTTCCTAATGACATGCTAGTTATATAGCCAAAAATATTTACGTGAATGATTAAAATAGAAGAATCAGAATACAAGTCTAGTGAAAAAGGAAAATAAAATTATCCAAAAGATGAATAAATATTTCATTAGATATTAATTACAAAAAAACTCTTATTTTAAATATGTTTTGTGAGAGAGATGTAATAAAGGTGGAATATTGAAATGGGTTGTTTAACCATTCTACTTGAACAAGAAGTGGTCCTTAAGAGGGTTAATAATCCATCATCTAAGATGTCTATTAAAATGAAAAATTATCCTCACAAAGTAGAACATAATGTGAAGAGATCCACCCCCAATAAAATTCTGAATAAATTTTCAGATATGAAATCATGAAGACCAGAGGAAATAGAAGAACTTAGTTGAGAAAATCATTTCAAACTTTCTATTCACATTGAGAATTAAGGAAGATCCAACTTATTGTATTAATCTTTATTTTTTATAATGTATTTAATCGAAGTTGAAGTATGTTTTTATGTGTAGAACCTAGGAAGCATTGAGTGTTGTCAATTCTTGATAGTAAATCTCAAGAATTCACCCTCCTTGAATAATTCAAAAATTGGTATTAAAATAAAAATATGATAGATGATCATATTTGAATAAGCTTAATATTGTGTAATCATATCCTTATATCATAGAAAAAAATGATAAAGAATATAACTTCTTGGTTCGATCCTATATTTGGTATCCTGAAAAACAATTATTGGAGAAGATCATTCTTGGTGAAGATATGGAAGCTTTATAATATTAAAATCCACATGTTTAAGATCCATTTGTAACATCCCAGGTAATTAAAGAATAAATAATTTTCATATTTATTAATATTTAAAAATTAAATATTAATTTTAATTAAAAGGGTTTTCTACGTTCGATAGCGTACTCTATACGCAACAATGAGTTTCTTTGAAAACTTACGTTGCACACAAGTAATAAAATAATATTATTTTAAATGTTAGTTAACAAGTAGCCGTTGTACTGGTGGGAATGGATAGAAATAACTAAAATATGATTATATATGTTTTTAAATGTTTTCACATTTACCCAATAAAAGATAAAGGCTTAAAATACGGAAAGAGTTCAATTTTAGGCATTTATACCCTAATTTTTACTAAGGGTTCACTTATCACCTTTTGACGGCAAACCATCATTAAATGTAGTTTTTATCAATCTTATAAATTATATTGGACCAAAAATAACTCTTCTTTAGAATCGGGACATCAAAATTTACTTTGTGTAAATTTTTGGTACCTTTCCGATAAAGTTCATTTTTTAATGAATAGTGAAAAATGTTGTATTTTAATTCAAAACATCTTTTTAATATAATTTATTTATATGATTAGATTATATTTTGAATTGGTTTTAAAGTGAAATTAGAAAAATTTTTTACCATTAAATCCAATAGTGGTCGTTGGAATTAATTTCACTTTGAAATCGGACTTAAACTAGTGTCAATCTTTTGATACTTATTGTTTCATAAAAACATGTTATTTGCTCTGACAGCGGGAATTAATTATTAAATTAATTAATGTGACTTATATGTTTTGAATTTTGTAAAATATACTTCATTTTTGAATTCATAATATCAAATATAGCTTAGGGTGAATTTTTGGTAATTTTCTGAAAAACTTCAATTTTTGATGAATAGTGAAACCACTAAGTGGTACTTATAAAAACTGATTTTTCGTTTAAATGAAATTTTGAAATCATTGTGTTTTGATTTTCAAAAATCCGACATACATGGTTGTCATTAAGAAGTAAAATGTTGTTCAATGAGATTAAAATAATTTTTTGGTGAATTGTAACTTATTAAGTTTTTAATCGCGATTAGTGGTAATTAGTGTAGTTTAAGGTAAAAATAATGCTTTAATAAAATGAGATGAGCTTGACACATGTCATAACACTATTGTTTGTGTCATGGACGACCAAGACAAACCATGGGTCGATTTAGGGGACCCCATGGAGCCACTTGGGTGAGATAATGACTTTAATGCCTTTTTTTTAAATAAAAGTAAAAATGACACAAACATAATATGTTTTACGAAAACAATTTTTACATGGGGTTATAAATATCAGATTTTTGATTATGAATAGTCATTGGAAAGCTAAAAAGATTTACTACATCATAGTATTTTTTTATAATTTGTAGACTTTAAATAAATTAAATTATTTATGACATCATTATGATGCAGCGATGACTTCATTATTTAACGATTTAAATAAAATGGAAAGATAATGTAATATCTAAAACCTACACATGTCCAAAACCTATTGGATGGGAATATTTAGAATCTTTATCATCTTATATTCTAAATATATCAATGCGGGACCTTATAAATTCGAATCACTTTTGAAAATAAAATAATAGTTTCATGATTTCCAAAAGTGCCCCTCCTCTCCTCTTATAAAAGGCCCCCACCTCTACCTCATTTCAAAAACTCCTCAAGCCTTTGGATCGGCCATTACCTGCCCATTTACTCTCTCCACATCCCTCTCCTCATCCTAGAGGATTCCCTTTGGGAAGAATCCTTTCAAAGGAAGCCTTTAGGCTCAAATCAAAAGGAGTTACACTTTTAAAGGTAATTCATTCTCTCTTGTTCATTTGTTTTATTTTGCTTCTCCAACCCCCCTAATCTCTTTTTATTTACATCTTTTGTAACAAAACCAGTATCTTCAATATACTAGGATGTTGTTATAATATTTATTCGAGCTACACTCTCACAGAACTACATCAAATGGTTAAATAACATACGGTTTCCGTGGATGGCGAAATTCTACCTCCCGAAATGATGATTGTTCAATACTCATTTACCACCTTCAAAGGTGGCCATTATGATGTCACTATTTTTATATATGATATATAATAAGTTTATGCTTTCCTTAAGCTTCTGTATTTCTCATTTATGGCATACCATTATTGTTTCCATTATGGGTAAACACGATATCTTCATTTTAGGAAGTGCGGACTACCGCCCCCTGAAAGTGATTTGATTCGTTAATACCATATGTGGGATGTGTAAAGGATAATGTTAATGATATTATATATGTTATTATACTGGAATTATAATATACTCTTATATAATTATGATTCCAATATATAAAATACGAAATAGAAATGAAAGTAGCGTTCATGCATACGTACGGCTTACCATCTCCATGAACGGTGCATTTCATTTCTTACCTCTAAATGATTATGTAATATTATAAATACATGTATATGCTGGATATATATGATATATATGATATCAAAATCAGGAATGTCATTCTGGATATAAAGAACCTTTGACCACACGAACAACATGTAATTGTAAGAAGTCCACTTTCGACATAAGAACCAAATATTGACAAAACAAACATCATTAACTTAAATGGTTACATAATGTTTATAACATGGCAATAAGTGATATAAAAGGAATAATGAACTTTAAAAAGGTTCTTAATCAAGTATAAATTAACTCAAGTTTATTATTCAGGACGTTAAAGAACGAGCGAGTCAAGTCTGACCCGAGGTAAGGGACTTCTTCTCAATCTCCTTTCATTGAGGCATATTTCGTTTTATACACAACTTTCTTTTATACGGTGTATAAACCCCTTTGAATTTTACTTTTATACAAAAGGAATCTTTTTCTACAAATATTTTTACCAAACGACAAAAAGGAATGTTTTTTTAACCTATGTGGTGACAACGACCTTTTCCGCCACCGCGAGTATTATTTGATCTTTGGCTTCCTCAACAAGCCGTAATGTTTTTAAAATAAAATAAATACCATATACTCTTTTATGTATTTTGGTATTGAAAATTGTTTTGATAAAGGATTCTATTATGTCAATATATTTATGATATATTGTGATTGAAATGTGGAAATGTTATCATTACTTTATATTGGTTTTATGTTTTATGATTTTATATTGGTACTTGGACATTTTAACGGGTGGTTACGTTATAAACCATATTACGAGTGGTGCCGTGAATACCAGGACGGGTGGTTACGTTATAACCTCCAATGCATTGGGTATGGAAGTCGGTCGTATGGCTATTCCATTAAGTATGTATGGAAATTGGCCGTATGGCTATTCCATTAAGTGATATGTGTGGAAGTTGACCGTATGGTTATTCCACTTAAGTATGTTTATGTCCCAAGTTACCTTTATATATGTTATGTGTTCTTTATATGGGTTTTATGGTAATCCTTTGGTTACAAAAAGGTAAGTAATGATACTTTATTCAGTGAAGAGTTTTTACTACTTCATGAAGGTGAAGGTATTACTTTGATAGAGTATACATGGTTTACTTGATTTTGAAAAACTAACAGTTTTCATTCTTTGTATATCCTCTACTGAGCTTTTTATGCTCACCCCAAGTTATTTGAAATGTTTTTCACAGGACTTAATGTGGAATAAGGTCAAGGATGGGATCAAGGGAATGTCATGATATATAAATCATGGAACTAGACATGTTTCTTTTTAAGAGTTTTTTTTATTATAGAAACTTAGTAGAAGTGTCTACTTTGTAATATTTTGAGATGTAATAGTTATGTTCTAATTCCCTAAAACTCAAAACCTGAAAAGATCCTCATTGTGAATTATTCATTTAATTCAATATTAAGTAAGGTTTAAGGCCGGGGCCTTATATTTGGTATCAAAGGTCGGTTTAGACAACTTTTGGAGTTAGAAAAGTGTTAAATTATAATATGATTGAAATGATATAGCATTTACGGATTACCATGTTGCTTCGCCTAAGATATTTCTTTGTTCAGAATGGTTTTCTGCAGAGGAAACAGAGCAACTATGTTTGGAAGACATCAGGAGGAAGAAAACCTTCCAAATCAGCAACCTGAGATGGTCGGAATCGGAACTGAACAGTTTGTTGCAGTGATGGCACATTTGACTCAGGCTATAAATGGTGGTGGTATCCATGCACGAGATTATCCAGATCAACTGCAGAGGAACATGTCAGTGGTGGAACATTTCATGAGGCAACATCCCCCATCATTCAGAGGATCATCTGACCCTGTGCAAGATGAAGGGTGGATTAAAGTACTGGAGAAGATTTTTGATGTCATGGGGTGTTCAGAACATCAAAAGGTTAGTCTTGCTATTTACCGTTTTGAAGATGAAGCTGATCAGTGGTGGTCGATGGTGAAAAATATCAGGGATAGTGATGAGATTGAGGATCTTCACTGGGACGAATTCAAATGTATGTTTCTTGAGAAATATTTTCCTAAGGTGGTTCGTCTTAGGATGGAAAAAGAGTTCCTAGAATTGAGGCAGGAGGATGATTCAGTGGCTGTTTATGAAGCAAAGTTCACTAGATTGGCAAGGTATGATCCAAACTTCATACGAGATCATGATAGTAAAATAAACCGTTTTTACTCAGGGTTAAAGCCAAATTATCGAAGGGCTTTAGCTTCTCGTGAGATCAAAAGTTTTGAAAAACGTGTTCGATGTGCGGAGAAGGTGGAAATGGAGTTTGCCGATGATCAAGTTTTCTAGGACAAACAACAAAATAAGAGGTCTAGTTGGAAGGAAAAGGGGAAGAATTCATCAAATAATCAAGGAGGTAAGAAAACCAAATATCCATCTTGTGAGAAGTGTGGTAAAATGCATCCTGGAGAATGTTTATCCAATTCTGGTAAGTGCTTTCGGTGTGGTAAGTCTGGTCATATTGCTCGTAACTGTAAGGAAGATGATCAAGAAGGAAATGAAAAACCAACGGTAAGATGTTTTAAGTGTAATGAAATGGGTCATTATGCAAACAAGTGTCCAACGAAGAACTCAACTGGGGGAATGCAGCCAGACTACAAGCAGAAAGGGGTGGTGAAATCCTTTGCAACAACTTCAGCAGATGTTGGGCCATCGAATGAAGTGGTATCAGGTACACTGTTTGTTTGTTCAGATTATTCCAATGTGTTGTTTGATTTAGGGTCTACACACTCTTTCATTTCTGAGAGGTTTTCTAGTAAATTGGAAATTCCATATCAAGATATGAATCCTGAACTTATGGTAAAAACACCTGGAGGGAACGTTGAGACAAAAAGGAATTATAAGAACCTTTATATCCTTGTGTGTGGAAAGAATATACCAGAAAACCTTATTGTTTCGCCTCTAGTAGAGTTTGATGTTATTTTGGGTATGGATTGGCTTTCTTTTTATCATGCTAAGATTGACTGCAGAGCTAAAATGGTTTCTTTCCAGAAATATTTTAAGTTTGTGTACAAGAATGAACCTTTGATTTTGATAACATATCAGGAAGTTGAGAAACTAGTAAAAGATGGAAATGAATTTTACCTTTCACATATTGTTGAAAATAAAGGAACTGTTCAGATTAATGATGTGCCAGTGGTAAATGAGTATCTTGATGTTTTTCCTGATGATTTGCCTAGTATTATTCATGATCGGGAAGTTGAATTTATTGTTGACTTAGTTCCGGATTCTAAGCCAATTTCAAAACCCCCTCATCGAATGGCTCAAGTTGAACTTTTATAGTTAAAGAAACAATTGCAGGAGTTATTAGATAAAGGTTTCATTCGACCTAGCACATCACCATGGGGTGCTCCTGTCTTGTTTGTTAAAAAGAAAGATGGATCAATGAGACTTTGTATTGATTATAGAGCCTTGAATAATAATACTGTTAAGAACAAGTATCCTTTGCCTCATATCGATTGTTTTTTTGATCACCTCCAGGGAGCTCATTATTTTTCGAAGATTGACTTGAGGTCGGGGTACCATCAGTTGAAAGTAAAAGAAGCAGATGTTCCGAAGACTGCGTTCCGTACTAGATATGGCCATTATGAATTTGTAGTTATGCCTTTTGGGTTAACCAATGCACCTGCTGTATTCATGGACCTTATGAATAGAATTTTCCATGAGTTCTTGGATAAGTTTGTGGTTATTTTCATCGATGATATTTTGGTGTTTTCTAAAAGTAAAGATGAGCATGAAAGTCATTTAAGGGTTATCTTGCAAACCTTAAAAGAAAAGAAACTATATGGAAAATCCAGCAACTGTGAGTTTTGGTTACAACAAATTTCTTTCCTAGGTCACATTGTTTCAAAAGATGGCTTAACTGTTGATCCTACTAAAACAAAAGTTGTTGAAGAATGGCCAAGACCCACAAATGTAACTGAGATCCGTAGTTTTCTTGGTTTGGCAGGTTACTACCGAAGGTTTGTTGAAAATATTTCACGGTTATCTAGTCCAATGACTAAGCTAACTTGTAAGGGTGTTAAGTTCATCTGGACAAAACAATGTGAAGATTGTTTTCAGGAGTTTAAGAGAAGATTGGTGAATGCTCCAGTTTTGGCACTTCCTTCCAGGAATGGTGAGTTTATTATATACAGTGATGCTTCGTTGAAGGGACTTGGTTGTGTCCTTATGCAGAATGATCATGTAATTTCTTATGCTTCACGACAGTTGAAAACTCATGAGGTAAATTACCCTACACATGATTTGGAATTAGCTGTTGTTGTATTTGCTTTAAAAATTTGGAGGCATCATTTGTATGGAGTAAAGTGTGAAATATATACTGATCACAAAAGTTTAAAGTATATATTCACTCAGAAAGAATTGAACATGAGACAGAGGAGATGGCTGGAATTAATCAAGGATTATGATTATACAATTCATTTCAATCCGGGAAAAGAAAATAAAGTGGCTGATGCTTTGAGTCGAAAAAGTAATGCTTTATTAGCAATGTTGCGTTTGGAACGTGATCCTTTGGTAAAAGATTTG
Organism: Viscum album; assembly: GCA_963277665.1. Lineage (NCBI taxonomy): Eukaryota > Viridiplantae > Streptophyta > Magnoliopsida > Santalales > Viscaceae > Viscum > Viscum album. Next base: position 1,682,946,663 of record OY728123.1, on the reverse strand, counting down.
ATGAACTTTGGCATAGAAGTTGTTGGTACAGGATGTTCTTCGGTTTTGTTTCAGGTATCAGTGAAATCTTCTCTATCAGACAGAATCAAGAAAGCATAGAAGCGAGACAGTGAGTTGCATAAAAAGGTAGAGCTGGTTCATAAAGGTAAGTTGCATGAATTCAACATTGATAGTGATTGTGTTTTGAGGTTTGGGAAGAGATTATGTGTGCCTTGTGATTCATAGTTGAAGAATGAGTTGATATGTGAGGATCATAGTTCCCCGTTTTCAGTTCATCCTGGCAGTACTAAGATGTACAGAGATCTGCGGGAGTATTACTGGTGGGATGTAATGAAAAGAGATATTGCTGATTTTACTGTGAAGTGTCTGACTTGTCAGCAGGTTAAATCAGAGCGGTAGTTACCGAAAGGGATGCTTCAGCCTTTACCAGTGCCAGAGTGGAAATGGGAAAACATATCCATGGACTTTGTTGTGGGATTACCGAGGACATCTCGAGGTAATAATGCAATCTGGGTTATTGTTGATCGCTTGACTAAGTCTGCTCATTTCCTTGCTATACGAGATACTTTTTCCCTAGATCAACTTTCCTGTTTGTATCTTAAAGAGATAGTCAGGTTATATGGAGGTCCCCTCTCCATTGTATCTGATCGTGATCCCAGCTTCACATCTAACTTTTGGAAATGCCTTCAGAAGTCGTTGGGTACTGAATTAAATTTTAGTACATCTTTTCATCCTCAATCAGATGGGCAGTCAGAACGAACAATTCAGACCTTGGAGGATATGCTACGAGCTTGTTCTATGGATTATCAGGGAAGTTGGGACCAACATCTTTCTTTGGTTTAATTTTCTTATAATTACAGCTTTCATTCCAGTATACAGATGGCACCATTTGAGGCATTATATGGGAAGCGGTGTCGAACTCCAGCATTTTGGGATGAAGTGGGTGAAAGGAAGCTGATGGGACTAGAATTGGTAGAAGAGATGGCAGAAAAAGTTCAGTTGATTCAGAAGCACATGAGAACAGGTCAGAGCATGCAGAAGAGTTATGTAGATAACCGGAGGAAGGATCTATCTTTCGAGGTAGGTGATCATGTTTTTCTCAAGGTTTCTCCTTGGAAAAGTGTGATGAGATTTGGTAAGAAAGGAAAGATGAGTCCAATGTTTATTAGACCATATGACATTATGTAGATAGTTGGATCAGTTGATTACCGAGTGGCTTTACCTCCAAGTTTATCTCAGGTACACAATGTTTTTCATGTTTCAATGTTAAGGAAGTATTTGCTAGATCCATCTCATGTTTTGAGTCCAGAGGTAGTTCAGCTGGAGGAGAACCTATCTTATGAAGAACAACCAGTCCAGATTCTTGACCACAGGGAGCAGGTGTTACGGAATATGATGATTCATCAGGTAAAGGTTTTGTGGAAAAACCATGTGATTGAAGTGGCAACGTGGGAATCTGAAAATGCTATGACGGATAAATACCCCCACTTATTTTGATAAGTGAATAAAATTGCAAGGACGCATTTCCCAAAAGGGGGGAAGGATGTAACATCCCAGGTAATTAAAGAATAAAGAATTTTCATATTTATTAATATTTACGAATTAAATATTAATTTTAATTAAAAGGGTTTTCTACGTTCGATAGCATACTCTATACGCAACGATGAGTTTCTTTGAAAACTTACATTGCACACAAGTAATAAAATAATATTATATTAAATGTTAGTTAACAAGTAGCCGTTGTACTAGCGGGAATGGATAGAAATAACTAAAATATGATTATATATGTTTTTAAATGTTTTTACATTTACCCAATAAAAGATAAAGGCTTAAAATATGGAAAGAGTTCAATTTTAGGCATTTATACCCTAATTTTCACTAAGGGTTCACTTATCACCTTTTGATGGCGAACCGTCATTAAATATAGTTTTGATCAATCTTATAAATTCTATTGGACCAAAAATAACTCTTCTTTAGAATCGGGACATCAAAATTTATTTTGTGTAAATTTTTGGTACCTTTCCGATAAAGTTCATTTTTAATGAATAGTGTAAAATGTTGTATTTTAATTCAAAACCACTTTTTAATCTAATTTATTTATATGATTAGATTATCTTATGAATTGGTTTTAAAGTTAAATTCGAAAATATTTTTACCATTATATCCAATAGTGGTCGTTGGAATTAATTTCACTTTGAAATCGGACTTAAACTAGTGTCAATCTTTTGATACTTATTATTTCATAAAAACACGCTATTTGCTCTGACAGCGGGAATTAATTATTAAAATAATTAATGTGACTTATATGTTTTGAATTTTGTAAAATAGACTTCATTTTTGAATTCGTAATATCAATATAGCTTAGGGTGAATTTTTGGTAATTTTCTGAAAAACATCAATTTTTGATGAATAGTGAAACCACTAGTGGTACTTATAAAAACTGATTTTCCGTTTAAATGAAATTTTGCAATCATTGTGTTTTGATTTTTAAAAATCCGACATACATGGTTTTCATTAAGAAGTAAAATGTGGTTCAATGAGATTAAAATAATTTTTTGGTGAATAGTAACTTATTAAGTTTTTAATCGCGATTAGTGGTAATTAGTGTAGTTTAAGGTAAAAATAATGCTTTAATAAAATGAGATGAGCTTGACACATGTCCTAACCCTATTGGTTGTGTCATGGCCGACCCATACAACCCATTGGTCGATTTAGGGGACCCCATGGAGCCACTTGGGTGAGATAATGACTTTAATTCCTTTTTTTAAATAAAAGTAAAAATGACACAAACATAATATGTTTTACGAAAACAATTTTTACATGGGGTTATAAAGATCAGATTTTTGATTATAAATAGTCATTGGAAAGATAAAACGATTTCCTACATCATAGTATTTTGTTTATAATTTTTAGACTTTAAATAAATTAAATTATTTATGACATCATTATGATGCAGTGATGAGTTCATTATTTAACGATTTAAATAAAATGGAAAGATAATGTAATATCTAAAACATACACATGTCCAAAACCTATTGTATGGGAATATTTAGAAGCCTTATAATCTTCGCTTCTAAATATATCAATGTGGGACCTTATAAATTCGAATCACTTTTGAAAGTAAAATAATAGTTTCAAGATTTCCAAAAGTGCCCCTCCTCTCCTCTCATAAAAGGCCCCCGCCTCTACCTCATTTCACACACTCCTCAAGCCTTTGGCTCGGCCATTCCCTGCCCATTTACTCTCTCCAAATCCATATACTCATCCTAGAGGATTCCCTTTGGGCAGAATCCTTTCAAAGGAAGCCTTTAGGCTCAAATCAAAAGGAGTTACACTTTTAAAGGTAATTCATTCTCTCTTGTTCATTTGTTTTATTTTGCTTCTCCAACCCCCCTAAAGTCTTTTTATTTACTTCTTTTGTAACAAAACCAGTATCTTAAATATACTAGGATGTTGTTATAAGATTTATTCGAGCTACACTCTCACACAACTACATCAAATGGTTAAAGAACATACAGTTTCCGTGGATGGCGAAATTCTGCCTCCCAAAACGATGATTGTTCAATACTCATTTAACACCTTCAAATGTGGCCATTATGATGTAACTATTTTTATATATGATATATAATATTTTTATTCTTTCCTTAATCTTCTGTATTTTTCATTTATGGCATACCATCATTGTTTCCATTATGGGTAAACACGATATCTTCATTTTAGGAAGTGCGGACTACCGCCCCCTGAAAGTGATTTGATTCGTTAATACCATATGTGGGATGTGTAAAAGATAAAGTTAATGATATTATATATGTTATTATACTGTTATTATAATATACTATTATATCATTATGATTCCATTCTATAAAATACGAAATAGAAATGAAAGTAGCGTTCATGCGTACGTACGGCTTACCGTCTCCATGAACGGTGCATTTCATTTCTTACCTCTAAATGATTATGTAACATTATAAATACATGTATATGCTGGATATATATGATATCCAAATCAGTAATGTCATTCTGAATATAAATAACCTTTGACCACACAAACAACATGTAATTGTAAGAAGTCTACTTTCGACTTAAGAACCAAATATTGACAAAACAAACATCATTAACTTAAATGGTTACATAATGTTTATAACATGGAAATAAGTGATATAAAAGGAATAATGAACTTTAAAAAGGTTCTTAATCAAGTATAAATTAACTCAAGTTTATTATTTAGGACGTTAAATAATGAGCGAGTCAAGTCAGACCCGAGGTAAGGGACTTCGTCTCAATCTCCATTCATTGAGGCATATTTCGTTTTATACACAACTTTCTTTTATATGGTGTATAAACCCCTTTGACTTTTACTTTTATACAAAAGGAATCTTTTTCTACGAAGCGTTTTAATAAAAGACAAAAAGGAAGGTTTTTTTAACATACGCGGTGACAACGACCTTTTTCGCCGCCGCGAGTATTATTTGGTCTTTGGCTTCCTCAACAAGCCGTAATGTTTTTAAAATGAAATAAATACCATATAATCTTTTATGTATTTTGGTATTGAAAATGGTTTTGATAAAGGATTATACTATGTTAATATATTTATGACATATTGTGATTGAAATGTTAAAATGTTATCATTCCTTTATATTGGTTTTATGTTTTATGATTTTATATTGGTACTTGGACATTTTAATGGGTGGTTACGTTATAAACCATATGACGGGTGGTGCCGTGAATACCAGGATGGGTGGTTACGTTATAACCTCCAATGCATTGGGTGTGGAAGTCGGTCGTATGGCTATTCCATTAAGTGATATGTGTGGAAGTCGACTGTATGGTTATTCCACTTAAGTATGTTTATGTCCCGAGTTACCTTTATATATGTTATGCGTTCTTTATATGGGTTTTATGGTAATCCTTTGGTTACAAAAAGGTAAGTAATGATACTTTATTCAGTGAAGAGTTTTTACTACTTCATGAAGGTGAAGGTATTACTTTGATAGAGTATACATGGTTTACTTGATTTTGAAAAACTAACAGTTTTCATTCTTTGTGTATCCCTTGCTGAGCTTTTTATGCTCACCCCAAGTTTTTTGAAATGTTTTTCACAGGACTTAATGTGGAATAAGGTCACGGATGGGATCAAGGGAATGTCATCCTATATAAAACATGGAACTAGACATGTTTCTTTTTAAGAGTTATTTTTATTATGGAAACTTAGTAGAAGTGTCTACTTTGTAATCTTTTGAGATGTAATAGTTATGTTCAAATTCTCTAAAACTCTAAACCTGAAAAGATCCTCAACGTGAATTATTCATTTAATTCAATATTAAGTAAGGTTTAAGGCCGGGGCATTATACCATTACAATGTATTATACATATTTTATTTTCTTGAAACTAATTCTTTAAGATATTTGACATCAGGAAGATATTGAGTAATGTTCCCTTAAGGGGGAGAAAAATAAAGAAAAATACATTTTCTTCCAAAATCATTATTCCAATTGGTATCAAATCTTATAATTCTGGAATGTGCCTAAAGGTCATGTCATTAGAAGAGGTATTTATTTATTAATCTCTAATACTTGGATATCAAAAACAGTAAATATAACAAAAAGGATTAATTGAATTCATCAATAACATAATATGTATAGAATTACTCCAAGTCCACTTATCCTGCTTGTTGTACATGCATTTTTTTGATCAATTTGTTGAAGTGAGTGTAGAAGTTTTAGGTTGATCTTTCTTAAAAAATCATATATCATTTATATATCATCATCCTATAATAAAAATAGATAACACTTGAATACAATTATATGATTTATAATTTCATGAGGTATCAATATTAGTTGTTAATGGATAGCTTTGTTATCAAAATCCAATCCACTTGATTTCTACACAAAGTATGACTCACGTAGAATTAAAATAAAATATGAATGAAATGCTGCATAAGTATGTACTAATACCCATTTCCCATGAAACTTTTATTTATTATCAATATAGAGGAGATAAAGTGAAATGAAAGTTTGAAAAGTAATTGGGATAGATTCACATGTTGACATATTCATTTGGAATGAACATTGAATATATTGAAAAAAAATACAAAGCGAGAGATTATTAAGACTACTTCATGTATGAGTTGTATTTATTGTCAATGATTTTTATTGGTTTTAAATTGTGGTTAATGAAATATAATGATTTCAACGATTTCAATATGTTAAATATGTTATAAATAAAAAAACCTTTGGAAGAATCCAATATATATAAGCATGATAGAATATATATGGGATGGGAGGATAAAGAAAAAGTACTCAAGTATTATTCACTTATAGAATATGGAATTATACAATATATCTATTATTGATATAATATATCTTGGATGGTTAGATAAATAATAATATACTGAAGTCTTACTCATTTAATGAAGTTCATTTAAAGACATTGAGTTTACATGTTTGATAATTATTGAGTTGATCAACATTTTCAAGGGAAATTGTTATTGGTATGTGGAATAATCAAATTGATTACTCAACTAAAAAGGATTATGATAAATACAATGGTTTTTATTTATTGGATGATTTTTAAGGAATATGAGTGAGAGGAATTAAAGAATTTTGTCCAATATTTCATTATTTAACTAGGGACATGAAAAAGTTAATGACCAAGAAAAATAATATTTTTCATGAGGGAGAAGAAGCTCATGAAATATAAACATTAATTGAAAGTATAATTTAATTGAAGAGTATACATATAAATGCACAATTTATTATATTTTATTGAGGTTTTCTTTATATTTTGTTTTTTCATTCATATTTTATACAGTGCATGTTGAAGATTTAGAAAACCTTTTTAATGGGATTTTATCAAAACATTGTGTCCAATAATAGCCATCCAAGGATTCCAGCTCAACTAAATGTGGGGAGAAATATCAACCCATGTGATATCTATCCCATGCATGGGTAGGAATGTCGGTAAGTACATGGATGACTTAAATACTAGTGAGCACATAGCACCCATAGTTGGGTGGTGGGTCAGCACTAGAGTGGCAATGCCCATGAGGTTGTTTTTGGATAGGTGATTCTAGGTGTCGAACTCAATGCAATGGATTAAATAGGTGGTGTACATAGGATTTCATATTATGTAGCATTAAACCAAAGATTTATTTGATATGTAATTGGAATGTGTGGTGAAAAGTTTCTCTATATTAAAATATTCATATAAATCTTATGATGTTAGACTAAATAGATCTCAATCATGTGATTGATTTTCACTATTATCTTTAACCTTATCCTTCATCAAAGACCTATACACTGAGTTCTTTAATATGGGAGCTTCCATGATCAAATAACGTTTGATATTGTTGCATGATAGAGATCTTGATATGATAAAGGATATAATACATTCATGAAATCTACATCTTTAAAGAATGATTTTGTTCAAATAATGTGACAGTTTCAAGTGAAAACATTTTTTTAGGAGGCTGTTTAGCCATTCAAATCCATGGATGAGCTTAGATTTATTCAATGGTGATACATGTGATTATTTTCGAATGCCCTTTCCCTTCGAAATGAATGAAGAAATATTTGTCACATAAGATAATGTGATGTTTTAATAAAAATCACTCAACCATAGTTTTGAAGAATACAAATCCAATATCCTTAATCATTAAAGATTCTGATTTACACAACATTATTTGTGGGTTTTTAAGTCAGTGAAAGAATGATTATATGGTGGTGGAACTCACAAATGAAAGGAGTGAAACCATGATTGATAGAAGAGCTTCAACTCATGATAAAACTAAATGCTTTCATTTAAAAGAAGTAGATCATCTATTGGTATTATTGTTTTGTGTAAAAAACAATTTCCATGTTCCTTCGAGGGTACATGAAGAGGGAAGTTCCATGCACTAATTTCACAAGGATAAGATTTGTGAGCCAATGTTGGGTTAATTACTCTCATTGTGCTTTGAGAAGAAATAGTTTCAGGTTTTGCTACATTGATGGATCCTTCATGACTGTATAATGATAAAGATAATCCATGAAACAATGTTGGTGTAAAATCATATCACTTTATTTCGTAAAGATAGTGACCCATGTATAAAACATTATATGAATAAGTACGAATATTCTATGAAACACATTTTATTTCAAAATTAGTGAGTTACATAAGAACTTGAGTGAAGTATAACCGGTGTACATATCTTATTGAAGATCACACGATCGAAAAATACACATGAAAAAGGAATTTTTTTACATATAAATATTCATACTTGTTTTCACAAATAAAAGTCAATGAAGAATGAATTGATTATTTTAGGCATACATAGATCTTTACAAGGAAGTGTGACACATATAACACCAATATAGGTCTCTGTGAGGGACATTGTGAGCCTAATTGGGTGTTTTAACTTGCATGAACCTATAAATAAACACCCAAATATCTACTTGGTGTGATTGGAATTGAAAATCATAGGAAGACTAAATTGAAATTTTAAAAACAATTGAAATAGGAAAATAAATAATTAAATAACATATCATTTGTGATAACATTACCAAACATGGTTTTTACATGGAAGGTATGCATGATGTGTATTTGATGTAATTGAGATAAGTCTTGAGTTGAGAAATATAATTCTTTTATAAAATAATATTGAAAGTAAAATATGATTCTGTCAAAAAAAAATATGTTGAACCAAGAAGAAGAAATAAAAACAAATACACTCAATTATTGACATTATGTACTAAATAAAGAGAATAAGACACAATAACACTACTTCATATTATTTTTTGTTGAATAATAATTCTATTATAGTCAGTCTATTACATATTCATATCATTCTGACTCAATTAGAAATAATTTTGATGATGATAGCTGAGATAAACTTTAATTGTTTCGATAATCACATGGAACGTTTTTTATTCAAGTAAGTGATGAATAGATTACTATGAATATCTATTATTCACAAAAAAAGGAAGTATAAGAGAACTAATCTCCCAGTTTATTATTATGAAAAAGAATAATAGTTTATTTCATGTCGTTGTCAAAGTATCAAATTGAAGAAAAAGCTAGTGGATGAACAAGAAAACACTATGACATCCCAAAAAAATTCGCATATGGTGGAATAATTTTTTATTGGTTATAAATAATATTAATTGATAAAGATTTTATATTGAGGAAGTATAAGAAACCATCCATGAGTTGTAAAACAAGCATTACCAATTAACTATATCATAATTTTCTTTAAACAGGCAAAGACAGTGCCCTTTTTATTAAAAATAATGAAAAGAAAAACTAAGATGTATGTGGACATACAAGTAGATATTCCCTCATTCTAAGACCAAATAAGATGCATCAAAAAATTGTAATCAAACAAACATGAAGAGTCATATTCGTCATTCCATTCTGATTCTTAATCTAAGGGTCTGTGGGGCCTCGTAACAATGGTTGGCTTAAGGTATGAGTAGTCTTTCATATGTCTTGATTTCTATGGTGGGATGGGTTTAAATCCTTTATCATCCATAAGAAATATTTTCCCTTTAGAAAACACTAAAGAAAATATTTTTTAGGGAACCATATTAAATATCATCCCATTTTCCATAGATACCCTAATTTTATCTTATTTTATTGATTTCCTCCTGTATCATTGAGAGATTTTCATTATTTTCTAGGCTATAGTGATCCTCTATTTCTATATTGATGATCAGAATGCACTTACCCATTTCCTCACTAGGTTTAAAATTACACAAGTCACCTTTATTCAGCTCTCTGTGATTTGGAATTGGGATAAGATCCGGCCCTGATCCAACCAAGTTAGACCTGTATTCCATAGTTACATGGTTCATTAAATCTAATTCATTATTCTGAGGTTCCTAAGGTACATGCACTTGAGTAGACTCCTCAGTCATATTTACATGACCAGTGTCAACATTCTCCTTGTTCCAATCAAGAGATAAATGATTTCTACCCATGTAAAACACTATAGAACGACATAAGTGAATGGAAATTATTAATTTTTTTAACCATTATTAAATGTTTATTTTATTGTGGTTTTGTGGTATTGGATTATTTCTAAATGATTCCAGAGACTAGATACTCTTATTGAGCAGTGAACCTTGAAAAAATATCATGTTCTATATTTACATTATTTTATACAATTTCATGTTATAAAGAAAAATAAAATATGAGAATCAATACCCTAAATGGTATAACAGATAAAAGGGATAGAATTTATAATTGGGGAAAACATTCCCAACATTGATTCACCCGCTCTCAATGTTGAGTATATACCAAATTGGTCCTCTCACTCATAAGTATCCCACATACTTAATCCATCAATGTATCCTAAAATAGGTTCAAAGGTTGCAACACATTTCTCACTATATCCTAATGAAAACCTACACTTTCATAATTATTCTCCTTATCATAATTAGGACAATAACTCTCAAGATATTAGAAAAATACCATAAGATTATAAATATAAAATTAATCATTCAAATAACTCATCTTAATATGAGTATAACTAATTTAATTCTCTATAAAACTATATATATTTTAATCTTTAACACTCTAAATAGGTTTGTGAAACTTATCTTTAACTTTTAATCCCAAGGAACCCCCCTTTTACATTTCCTAAACACTTAAATCCTTATTTATAGTTGGAGAAACAACTGGAAATGAATTGAAATTATCAAGATGTGGTGTAAAGGGAACTGCATATGGATTAGGTAAAATATAGGGTATTATCTCTCAAAAAGAGGGCTATGATTATTAATAAAAACATTAAAATAATTCAAAATAAATAATCAATGTTCATGATGGACCACTACATGATCTACAATGATGTGATCTTAATTATTACCTCAATTTTCCAATTCTATCAATTTATTGAGTTGATTCAGATTCAAAATGTTACGCTTTAAATATTCATGCACTAACTCCCAGTTTTTTCACCCTAAGGGTCTCGAGTATCCCTCTTAATATAGTCTATAAAACCTCTTCAACTCTTTTGATAAGTTTATAACTAACTGTTAGTGTAAAATTAGGACAAACATTATATTCTTCTTGGTCATCACTAGTATGGAAAACGAATTTTACCTTTGAAACATCAATAAATTCCCCACTTATATCTAAAAACGAATTCCCAAAAAAATAGGTTTCTTATTATCACACTCCATATAAAGAACTAAAATATTTGTGTGCAATGTATGCTTTACTACGTTAACTAATAATTTATCCATCCTTCCAATGGGATGAGTGATTGACCTATTAGCTAGTTGTAGAAAAAAGATGCGGACTTCAGATCCCCTGGACCCATAAATTCAAATACAGTGTAGGGAACTGGATTTACACTAGAAACTAAGTCACACAAGAAATTATTCTCCTAGATTTATAAAATTATTAATTGAATAAAAAATATTCTAGGGTCCTTCAATTTTGGAGGTAACTTCATTTATAGAAAAATATTTCATCCCTTAGTTATACTAATGGTTGAAGTCTCTTACAAGTTTCTATTATTTTACAAAAAAACATTTGATTTGTTTTACATGTGATTAGATTTTTGAAGGCCTCAAATGTGGGAATTTTCAAGTTAAAAAATCTTAACATCTCAAGGAACTTCAATTTGTTCTGTTCATCATTATTTGTCTTGACACATTGTTGAAATGGAAATAAAAATGTGATGAATGGTTTATTTTTCCCTTAACCAAAAACTAAATTTTCCCCCATCCTTGATTAATTCATTATTCATTTTCATTTTTTATTGTATTTTTGAAGTGAAACCCTAAAAAAATCATAGTTTGGACCTTTTTGTCCACTTTTCATGATTTTATTTCTTTACAGATTTTAATTTCCAAAATCAATTTGATAATCTTTCTCATATTAACTAGGATATACCATAAAATTTTTTTTAGACCATATCATTATAATAAGAAAACCTTCTAATTTGGATTCATTTTAGTTACACTAGGTAGCTTTCCCTTATCTCTACCACCTAGGTCTCTTATTATTTGTCCCATTTGGGTTTTTAGAATGTGAATAATAGATTCTTGAGAGTAAACCTTAGTGATCAACTAATTAACCAAAACCTCTAAATCAGTATTATAATTTAATGTTTTATAATTATTTTAAAATTGATTTCTCGATTATTTGAGTAACTAATGGGATCAGGTTCTTTTATAACACCTTCTTCTCTCTATGACAAGTTGAGGAGATTTTTGTAAATCGTATTATAGTTGTTTTAAAATTGTCCATTTTCCCTTGGTTTCTATCCTATAATCCACAAACTAATAACTTTTATTATATTGAAGAGGTCGATCAAAATTATGACATTGGTTATTTATATTTCTTGACATACCATGATGGTCACATTGTTCTCTTAGTAAATTATACATGAATACTCCAACATCCAGATGTTGAGTATCACTCTTAAGGATATTTACCTTCCAAAAAAACTAATGTTGGGTTTTTTGAGACATTTTATTAAATATTTATTTTATTTATTAGCTTTATATCATAAAAATACCCACTAGATGTTTGGACAAAAACATTTTGGTTTTAAAGAGTGAGATTATTAAAAAGTCTTCAATCAAGATAATAGGAGTTATTTAGTGGTTTGGACACAACCAAAATGATTATATAAACTTTTCCCAAGCCTCATAAAAGATATCTACCTTATACGAGAAAGAACTAGTGATCTTATGTCGATCCTCAGTGGTAGTATCCCTAGGAAAAATCATTATCAAAATCACAATGATGGATCAGTCTCAGGTGTTAAATATTTATTCATCCAATTGTTAGAACCAACTTTTATTAATATTTTTCAAGTGGAGTGGAAACACTATCAACCTAATTACACCTCACTAAGACCATGTAGAGGTACATTTTTAGCAATGTAGTAGAAATATTTGATAAATTCCAAAAAATCCTCATTTGGTTGTCCATTAATGGAGGTTAACAAAGATAATTATGATTTATCCATCACATAATTATTAACCCTAGGGGATAACCATATACAAGATGAGTTATTTAAAATATTAGTATGCTATAAATACATAATTCTAGGCGTCTCATCATTCTTATTTCTTGGTTCAAATGTAAAAAAAATTATTTTCAGTTATTAATCAACTCTATGAATTTATAGATTTTCCATTTCACCCTTGTTCATTATTCATATGACATGGAAATATTTTTCAATTTTAGATATTAATGAATTTAACTTAGATTTGGATGAAGAACTTGGGTTCATGCAATTTTGGGTTCACATATATTAATAATTTTAGCACAAGTAGTGATGAACAATCATATTTTCAAAGAAAACACAAATTTTTGGATTAGTTATTTTTATTTGTTTTTCTTTACAAAAATTATTTACAAGAAAAAGAAAAAAAATTGTTTGGAATGTCATATAATTTTCTCAGAATAAAAATATATAAAACCTAATAATTCTTAGACAGGGGAAAGTGGGGTCGAACCAAAAAAAATATATGATGTGTGATTTCCAAAAAAAATTAAAATAAACAAAAACCCAATATGTTAAAGAAAATAAAGAAAGAGATGACGATGGATGTCGAAAAGTGAATTTTGATGTAACCGTAAATGGAAAATGTGAGAACAATAATATAAGATCATACGAGATTAAGGTTGAATAATGGATTTAGGTAATGGAAAATTGGTTGAACTAAATTGTGAAAGGATTTTATTTTGAATCAAGATTAACATACTCGTGAAAATCACAATTGAAAAGGAAATTGAAACACCTAACTATCGTTGATGATCAACCCAACCCATGTGAACACTCTAGGATGATATGTCTATCATGATTCAGGATATGGATGATTATTCAATAGAATCTATAACCTCAACCTTTTCCATTTAAAGCACTTCAGTTGAGACTCCAAGGTGTGATGATCCACTACCCTTCAATACCATAGATCACACAATATATAATGATTAATTTTATTATTTCTAAATAGAAATATCTGATAAAACATGAAAATTTATCAGTTCTAGATAAAATATTCTCATAAAGGTTACAATAATAAACATTGATAAAAGTGTACACTTTTTCAGTGAATTTTTTATTGTTGATAAAGGTTCCACTTTATCAGTTTGTTTCCTAGCACTGAAAAAGTACACACTGATTTGCATAATTTTTAATCAAAAAAATTTGTTGGAATACTAATGTTTTAATGATCAGAAATCATATCTATCGTGAATAACATATGACAAATCATTTTTAACCTATCACAAATCATGTTTGGAGAATTTTGGTTTCATTAAGTTTCAATGCTTGTGAATCATGGTTTAAACTATCACACGATCCTGATTTAGAATCTTACAAATCATGTATTGATCTTGTAAACAATGCTTTGTCTTGTTCTATTATTTTTTATTATAATAATGAATAAGTCTAATCCATTCTATGAGTATTTATTCTTAAAAAAATTTACAAATATTTGGAAACATATGAGACACCACTTCTATTATCACTGTCTCACCTTTGGCATGAAAAATGTGCTATGTCCCGGACATCGTAACCCTGGAACCGTAACCTAGACATTGTGACCTTGATACTTGTACATGATTTTCACAAAACCATTGATATTTTTTCCTTTATACCATCTCTAATACACCATAACAAGACACCATTCGGAATTTTGACAAAGGACTAGACACTATTACTTGAGACACAACTTATCTAACACCATAGTCTCTCCAGTGATTCCAGAATTTGCAAAGGACTAGAGACTACAATTATTCTACCGGTTTCAGATCTCAATGAAATTGTGGCACCATGACTATCTTACCATTCAAAATAAAAGAACAAGACACCATTCTATCTGACACCATTTCATGACACAAATTGTGACATCATTCCATACTAAAAATTTTTTCTATCTATTTTAATTTAATTTAAAAGTTATTTCTAACAATCATATTTGAGTCATTAAATGACACTAAAATACTTAATGTTATTTTGAAGACATGTCACCTGACAGTACGCGATACGAGCAGTAGAAATCGTGCATCCTGTCTTCTCCAATACAATAACCCAAAATAAAATAAAATTGTGGAAATCGTGAAAAAAGCACAAGATGTTGAATGCATGTGAATAGAGTAGAACACATATACAAAGGAAAACATGAATAACTATCGATTCCTTGCGGTTAAACTGTTGTAGACCAGAATCTCAATCATCCTCACAGTAGTAACTCTAAGAAGAACTAGAGCTACAAATAACTTTTCATCGAACTGGAAACCAGAACATGAGACTCATGATACTTTGTTTTCATAAGAGGACTAAGAAAGCATACTTGCTACATCCTACAAGTCTAGAGCTTCTGAGAACAACACTTACAGAATTTTTAATCCTTTATCATTATCTTTGATATTTTATGTATAGTTTTTATTATTTTTTGAGTAGTGTGTCTATATGTATTAAAACACACACTGTCTCCTACACCGATATGGAGGATACAATATATCTTCACTCCAAAATATTTTTACACATTGTTTCACCCATGTGTAACTATAAAATAGGTCCTATGTGAACTGGTTGTTTTCTTTCCATGTAGAAAAGGGGAAGGGGTCCAGTGACCTGGATAGTCTTGTGTACTATTGTTAACCCTAATTTAGGGTCTAGATCAAGACTTTATATTTTTTTGGGTTGTAGGTGATCATCAAGTAGAGTGGATTAGGTCTTAGCTTGAGACTGAACTACTTGTTTTATCCGTTCTGTTTTTCAATTTAGTTATTCTTTGTTTTAATTCATTTTTCATAAAACTATATTTTACTTTGATAGATAGTATTGGATAGTTGTTATAAATATTTTTCTTTATTAAAGTAGTTTCAAAAGTTGTATTTGTATCTCATTTTATTATAACTGATAATTAATCAATTTTCTGAGAAACTATTTAAACAGTCAAAAAATTTTAATTTTATTACCTTCATTAACTAGACTATTTTATTCTAATATCAAGAATAATTTTTAAATAAAATTTTTAACAGAAATTTTTATAGGAAATAAATTCACCATCTTCTTTATTTTCCTACTCTAACCAACATTTGGTAACATAAGAGTTTTTAAAATACCTATTTTCAAAAAATATCTGTTCAAAATATTTCTCAACTATGATTGTAGTTGTGTTTTAAAGATAATTAAATTTCTATTAGTTCTATATTTATAGTTCTTTCAAAACTTCTTATCTATTAATAATGGATGATATATTGGAAGGTGTTGCTACTAACAAAACTCCATTATTTAATGGAACAAATTATGCACAATGAGAAATTAAAATGAAAATGCGCTTAGAAAATATGGGTTTTGAGATTTGGAATTCCATTATAAATGAATATAAGATTACTCATACTGATAGAAATACATGGAATGAACCAACTATGGATTTTTATAATAATAACTACAAATCCACGAGTTTTATATACTATTATTTAAGATATGGGGAGTTTAACAGAATTCCTACATGTAAAAATTCCCATGAAATTTGGGATACTTTATCTGTTTTACATGAAGGAACCTTGAGACTTAACTTATATACATTAAATTATGGTAACTTCAAAATTAATCCCAATGATATTATCTCTAACATGTATCTTAGGTTCAATGAAATACTGAACACTATGATCTATCTAGGAAGAGATGTTATTGTTAGGGAGGAAATTATGGGAATACATAGATGCTAACGAGATAGATGGAGAGGGACCTTTGTCTCATTTAGAGAATCATGTAACATTATAAAGCTTCTAGTTAAGGAGATGATAGGCATGATGGTGATGTATGAGGAAATTTCATGTGACTTAGAGTCTTCACATTATGAAAAGGCTGAAAAATACTATATGTGTTTTATAACAAACACATATGAGGTAACCCTTGAGTATCCTGCACATAACATTTATTATTCTAGACATGATTCTAATAATGAGGAAAATATGAAAAGTGAGTAATAATTTGAATATTTGCATATTATTCAATAAACTTGTAATGAAATAAAAGATATATAAAGATCTTTAAAGAAATAGCATGCCTAGACTACTACTATCAAATTTGAACATACTGTATAGAAAGAGAAAAATATTCAATTACTCAATGAGAATAATGAACTTAAGTTACCTAATGAGAAACTGAAAAAGGACCTAGATAAATTTACCAATGGAAAAAAACTCTAACACGAATTCTTGGTGAATATATTTACCCTAGATAAACTATTGGAATAAAATACCAACCTAGGATAAATAATATCACCAAAAGAATGTTTGTAACTAAATTTGGAAAATATTTTTTCTACCAAAAGATGAAAATGTTACTGCTATTTCCAGTTCTATAAAATATTTTACTACCTCTTGTTTTTCTATTCCAAAGAGATTATATTTTTCAAATATGTTACGTAATGCTTATAGGAAACACATGAAGTAGATTTGGGTATCTAAAGTATTGATTACTAATGTTACTGGACCTAAAACAATTTGGATACCAAAATATATTTTTCTCTAATTGGTTTGTATGAAAGCTGTTAGAAGAGATCATGTATGATTTTATGGTACATGGATATTGGATGTTCAAAACACATGATAGGATATTACTCATGCTTCAATAATTTAATAAATATTGATGGTGTGCATGTCAACTTTGGTGACAACGATAAAGGAAAAATAATTGGATTAGGCCAGATTGGTAACTCTAACTCAATTTTAATTTCTAAAGTAATTTTTTTGACTAATATAAATATAATCTTCTTAGTATTTCTCAGTTATGTGATTATGTATTTCTTGTTAAATTTTAAATTGATGCTTGTAATGTTTTTAAGGCTAAAAATGAACTAATATTTTCTTCGTTTAGAAATGAATATATTTATTCTGTTAACATAGATTCATTATTTTCTCAAAATGCTTCATTCTTAAGTGTGTTTCACAAAGATTATTGGCTTTGGCATAAAATACAAGGACAATGAAATATACACTCCCTAAGAAATCTTACTATAAAACGTTTAATCATGGACTTACCCAAACTTGAGTTTCTAAACAATAAAGTATGTAATCCTTGTCAAAAGGGTAAACAACACAATGAATCTTTCAAACTAAAGAAATAATTCTCAACCCCTCTACCTGTGGAGTTGGTTCACATGGATTATTTGGACCATATAGAGTTTCTAGTTTAATTAGGAAGCACTATGTTTATGTTATTGTAGATAACTTCTCTAGGTATACTTATACTTATTTCTTGGCTCAAAAAATTGAAGCATTCTCTCATTTTACCAAGTATTATAGGACTGTAGAAAATATTAGTGGAATTTGGATAAAATCTCCAAGAATTGGTTATGGTCATGAGTTTGAAAACCAATAGTTTGAATCCTTTTTCTCACAAAATGGATATGGTCATATTTTCTATTCCCCTAGAACACCTCAATAAAATGGTGTTGTAGAAAGAAGAAATAGAACCTTAAAATAAATGTCTAGAACTATTCTTAGTGAGTATGACCGACCTATATATTTTTGGGCTAAATCTATCTATACAACATACAATATTATTAACAGATTGTTAATCAGACCAATTCTTAAAAGAACTCGGTATGAGTTGGGAACATAAGAAAACACAAGGTTAATCACTTCAAAATTATTGGTCTCAAAGTCTATATTCTTCCAAGGGTGATAAACTAATATTTTTAGGTTATTAAATATATAGTCAATCCTAGAGAGTCTTTAACAAAAGTATTAAATGTGTGGAAGAATATGTACAGGTAAAATTTTACGAAACAGATATATATGATCCAAACTCCTCCTTAGAGAATATTGAGGTTGATATTTCAAATATCAACATCAATGGAAAATCCTATGACCATCTTATGAAGGAATCTATTAAATATTACAATTCTTAAAATTATCTAGATTTGAGGCATAATGAACCTCAACCTATTGAAGAATACAAAATTATTATCCCTTCTTTTTCTATATCTTTTAGAACCCTTAAGAACCATCTTTTATATATTGTTGTTGAGGAATTAGAGAAAGGAACACATACTAGAGATTCTCTTAGAAATCACGTTGAACATCAAGATTTCTTGTCATAACTTGAACATAAAAACTTCAATGATGCTATAAATTATTAATTTTTTTGTGATGGATAGAAAGAAGAGCTAAATTAGTTTGAAATAAATATAGTTTGGAAACTTGTTGACAGACCCAAGAAACACGTTGACCATAGAAACTAAATTGGTTTTTAGGAAAAAAGTAGATGATTCTGGTAACACAGTTAAAAACAAATCCAGATTGGTTGCATAAGGTTATAGTTAGGAAGAAGAAATTGACTATGAGTAATCTATTTCACCCATTTTTGGAATTGAATCCATAATAATCTTTCTTTCATAGGCAAAAAATATCAATTTCAAACGTTATTAAATGAATTCCAAGAGTGCATTCCTAAATGTTTATATAGTTGAGGATTTTTTTGTTAAACAACCCCTTGGTTTTAAAAACCCCCACCTTCAAAATAATGTTTTTAAATTTAAAAAATAATTATATGCTTTAAAGCAACCTCTATGATATTGGTATGATAGATTAAGTAGTTTACTTATTTGAAAAGGTTTTACAAAAGGTGTAGATGATTTTAATCTTTTTATAAAATGAATTTTTAAAGATGTTTTAGTTGTTCAAATCGATATTGATGATATTATTTTTTGATATTAAAAAAATTATTTAGGTACTTATTTTTCAAAGATGATGTAAAATGAATTTGAAATGAGTTTGAGAGGTGAACTAAAATTCCTTCTTAGATTTTGAATTTTTCAAAACAAATAATCTATCATTTTGAATCACAGAAAATATACATAAGATATTATACAACTTTTTGGATTGAATAGAACTAAAAGTTGTGATACTATAATGAGTTCTACTTGTAAGTTGGATCTTGATTATATTGGAAAATATATTGATCAAACCACATATAGAGAAATTATTGAATGTTTGCGCTACTAAAATACTAGTCAGACTGATAATTTGATTAGTGTTTTCATGTGCACTAATTTTCAAAAAAATCATAAAGATTCACATTTTCTTACAAGTTAAATGAATTTTCAAATACCTCAAACATACTTCCAACATAGGATTGTTGTATCCTAGAGGAAAATCATTTGACTTAGTTAGCTATTCAGATTCTAATTCTGGTGGTTTTAATTTAGACAGAGAAATAATTTTTTGAAAATGTCACTTTTTAGGAAAGTATCTAGTATCATGGTGTAGTAAAAAGGAAAATTATATTGCATTATCTACTATCGAAGTTTAATATAAAGCTGATGTTAGTTGTTGAACACAAATTTTGGGGATGAAACACACATTACAAGACTATGAATATCAATTCAATCATGTACCTAGAAACTCTGACAATACAAGTGCTATTATCATTTCAAAAAACCATGTTTCACATTCCAGGACTAATAATATTGATTTAAGAGATCAATTTTTGAGAGATCATTTTCAAAAAGGTGATATTAATTTGGAATTAATTGGCACTAAGCATCAGCTTACTGATATATTCATTAATCCCACTACTAAAAAAATTGGCTTAATACTGACAGATATTTATTAACAGATAATATAACTTTTGGTAAAAATGAGAAATTCCAACATATATTATGTTCTATTGGTATTAATTTTATGTACCATCACTTATTTTTACTAACAGTTATATCTATTGATATTGATCATTTAACACCAACAATTATTTTACCAATAGTTAAATCTATTTCTTTATTCTATCAATACTGACATTTTGATATGTATAAATTTTTTTAGTAAATGTTATAAATTAAAAGTATATTAATAAAATCATATGGAAAAGTGTTTTCATGGAAAAATTATATGTTTGTGATATATAATATATATATCTGATATAAAACTTATAATAAATGATTATATTTTTGGAAAACATGAATATGATCGAATTCACACTATTAAAAATTAAAAAAATAGATTCGCTGATATATATTTTCAATATATGTGTATAATAATTTTTTTATTCAGAATATATATAAAATTAAAACCTTCTTTATTATATATAAATTATATATAAATTTTTTAAATATAATGATATATATTTTTTAAATTATACCAATAACATGAATATTTTTTAAATTAAAATTCTCCAACCACAATCACCACATCACAGTTATAGTTTTTATTATCACCCACAAACCGGATTAATTTAATTTTGTACCGATAAATGGTGTGTGAGGGGTGTAAAAAATGATTTTTTACTTTTCCTCCTTGACTTTTCACCACCACATTACATTCTTATTCATGTTGCCTTCCATAGCCAGGAGGATCCCAGACGACTGCACACCTCCATCCTCCTCCAGACATGTAATCAGATGTCTTTCCTTATCATTTCCCTCGTGGTCTCCCTAGGATAGAAATCCTTCTCTTATACTCTCTTCTTATTCTTCTCTTTTTTACCGTGATTTTCATTATCTTACTTATGATGTGCATGGGCCATTCAAACCCAAACCTGATTTTGGGTGTTTTATTTGTTGATTCTAGATGGTTAGGGTTTATGATCCTCGATTGAGGTTTGTTTTAGCCACCCTTGTTGAAGCAATTCTAGGGTTTCATTGTATCTCATCTCCTCCAATGTCTTAGAGGTTTCAGATCGAGGGATTGGGTTGTTCTATTCCCCAGAATCATGCCTCTTTCCAATGATATTGATTTGAGACATCATCCCCTTGAGTTAAAGAAGCAGAGGCAAAAGCTGAAATACCTCATCCGTTATTCAAACTCCTTCGTAGAGGCAAAGTTTAAAGGTTTCTTCACGATTACCACCGTGTTCAGTCACTCAAAAATGGTCGTTTTATGTGGAAATTTCTAGATGGTGTTGTGCCAGCCAACTGGAGAGCGTGACAGGCTCACTGAGGAATTCTATTTCAAGCTCATGGCCGATTGATTCTGACTGTTTTTTGGAGGATCAATTCTTGTTCAAGTTGCTCATTGTCCATATCCGCCTTTTTTTCTTGGTTTATTTTTTCTGAATCAATGATTTTATTCAATGATAATGGGTGGAATTGAAGGTGTTTTAGGGTAGTGCATAATCTGTTAATGGGTAATTCATAATCTGTATGTTTTAGTTTCGTATATACTCTGTTCATTTTAGGGTAGTCCATTATCTATTCGTTTTAGCTGCATTTGTTGAAAGAGATATAGGAATTATTGGGTAGTGCATAATCTATTTTTGGGTATTGAATTATATGATCATTTTAGACATGTTTTGGCCATATTTGTTGATTTTTGTTTGGCACTGAACTCCTCTAGCTGGGAAGCATCAGCATCTAGGTCATGTACCATCTTTTAGCTAATACTCCCATCATCCATGCTTGCATCAACCTACCTCCCACTAAACCATCACTCTCTATTCACTTCTGCATCTTTCAAATCCTTTAACTTCACTAGGACAACACCCTATAAATGGTTCTCACAAACCTTGATGGATTCAACTGGGCCAAGATTCACCCATTCCTCTTCAGCGTCTACTTCAAATTCTGAGCACAGATTCACTTCATATCTCATTTTAGTAGTAGTAATCATATGGAGAAAGATAACTATAGTAGGAATCATCACAGACACCACATAAAAGTTTCTACCCTTCAACCAGGTTTATTTTTCTCTCATTTCCACCTGTTTCCTATGAAGTACTCACCTTTTCTCTCAAATTTGTCTTGGGTCACCTACATGGGGGTATTGAACCTAGTCAAAGTGGTGTTCCATCCAAGATCTCTATATCCCAACCAATTTAAGTTCCATTCAAATATCTAACAAGTGCATCACCCTTTTTCTTCCCACTTCCTCATTGACATTGATCCACTTGATGTGTTTTTGTTGTAGAATCCTATTTTGTTATCCCACACTTGGAAAATTCCTACACAACCTCATCAAAAGTAACATCATCTCGAAATACATTATCATAAACATGTTTGTTTAGTTTTAACTCATTCCAATTATCAAGAAACAATAAGTTTCTAGTTATATTCATATAATTTGAAATTTTCCTTTAAGACATTATTTCCAACTCTACCCTTAATGTTTATGGTGTTTCTTTTCACTAAATGGTTTCAGCTATTGAATTCGGTTTCATTCCTAACTAAATTTAGTGTCATTATAAATTGAAATCAACTTTACTAGATTATGAAATTCAATTTAGTGTTACTATAGTATAGAATTTTGATTTATGCATCAATATTAATTGAAATTAGAGTCATTATTACTGGTTTTTGTATCTTTATAGATAAATTAATGTTATTTTTGTATCTTGATTTGTTATTTTATATTGTTTAGGTCACTTGTGATTTTTTCAGCATCTAGTCATTTTTCTGTTGTGATCACTGGTTATTTTTATATGTTATTGGTTGGTAGTTGGATGGACGTGGACATTGGTTGGTCACTAGATAGATAATCTTCTGGTATTTGTGGTCTCTTGTTAGATAATAATATGTTGGTTATTTCCACTGGTTAAAAGGGATTATATATCGATAGAAAAACTTAAGACAGAAAAGAAAAATTAACTAGGTCCATTTTATTTCTATTAGAATCATGAGTTTTTGTCATGAATCTAGAGGTTGGGGGAGGCAAGAAGCTCTGGGAAAGGCCTTGAAAAAATTATATTGTTACTTGAATAATGAGTTTTTATCAGTTGAATCGAACAAACCAATTAAACCACCAGTTGATTTTTTTTTTGAAGATGTTAGAAACTGTGATCAAGTGAAGACTCTGGGAGGTTCTTGTTTCCACAGGTCAGATAATCCGGTTGTTGTGGATGATGATATTTTTATAGTATACTTTTTTAATTTTTATATAATTAATTTAAATGAAAAAAATTTTCTAATTGTTTTTTCTTTATGATCAAAAGTTACTCTTGGGGGTGCATGTCTAAAGCATACATGTCTAAAAGCATACATGTGCTTCTTGTGATCAATACATGTGCTCTGTTGTTGTTAAGCATGTTTAACCATTGTGATCTTTTTCTTATTGATTGTGTGATATTGGGGTTATACTAGTTCTATTCAGAAGTGCATGATAGGGACTTTTCTATTCATATGGGAATGACTCTACCACCTGTTTCTATAATTGGGGTTGATCTGCTTGATGCTGCCAATGTGGCCTCCAATAGGTGACCACTGCCATTATGGTCATGCAAAGACTAAGTGGTTGAATTTCATATTTGGACCTCATCGATGGTATTGTATGTGACTCGATTTGTTCCTCACTGAAGCTGGCTCGTGTGGTAGAGAAACTGGAGATGAAGGGTGTTACTTCATGTTTTTGGTGCACTGAAGGCTGCTACATGAGGTTTTTGGTATGTTGAAGGTCATGGTATAGCTGGAGCTGGTTCGCTGGTGGGGCAGGGAGGGGTGGTACTTTGTGGTGTGTTTTTTCTAGAAGAAGCCCTAGGATGTTTAACTGGAAATAAGAAGAAGAGAAGAGAAATTTATACAGAGTTGGATGGTGAGAAAAGGTTGTTATTTAAGTTTTTTCAAAATAATATTTGTATGAAGAGAGGATATTTTTCCCCCTTAAGTATCAAGATGTGTTCATAATACATCTTATGAATAATGGGCACAAGATCAATCTATGTATTTATATTTTACTTCACATGTGTGAAATGATAAAGAAAAATTCAAAATCAACTTCTCTATTTTATTCAAGATTTATTTCTTCAATGTAGTCTTTTAAGGAAGTAGTAAGTCTGAATGAAGAAGTTATTAAGGATTATGAGATTTTTATCTCTAGGGATACACTCAAAATGATTAAATTTAGCTATAATCCTTGGAAAATTTCTTTGGTGGAAGAACATGAATAAATTTATGATATTTTTTATACAATTGAGAATCCTTTAAGAATTATGAATGTATGTGACCCTATTCTGGAACCTTATGACATTGTTGAATATTTAGATTAAGAAGTAGAAGATGCAAATGTTGCACCTGAAGAAGGAACTGTCTTAGAGAAAGAGGATAATAGCCTACCTATTCCACAATAAGTAGTTACAAAATATGTACCTACTACAAATAGAATTGTTGATAGAGTGGAAGAGACTACAATAGAAAAAGAGAGTACTATTGAAGAATATATTTTACATGAGAAAAGACCTACTACTGTCGAACAGTTAAAAAAACAAATTGAAACTAATGTTATCTTAACTACTAAGTAAATAATGGAACAAACTTTTCAGGTATCTTGAAAAGATATGGGTGAGCTTGAAAAAATAGAGAATTTAGAAATGGATCAAGAGACCGAATCTATTTGTCCCATAAGAGATACACCAATTGATGGGAGCACCATCCCAGTTTAAAAAGTGTTCAAGTACTTCATCCTTATGACCAAAGCTCTGTGGATACCTGGTATAGGTTTCCCAGTTATTATGATGTGGAAAATACCCTAGAGGCCATGGTAAAAGGCATAGATCTTTCCATGGTGTCCCAATTGAAACTGATTTCTGCTATAGAAGTAATCTCTGTTAAAGAGACTGAACCTATTTTAGTTCATATTCCTAAATCTACTCAAGGATCTTTTGATTATGTGAGTCACAGTGATCTGAAACTTTTTAAAGAAACTTTTTTATCTATACTTTAAAATATCATAAATTCAGAACTTTCCCAAGTGACTAATCTCAATAAAATAGATATTCCATCGATTTTAGAGAAAATCATATGAAAGATTAAGCCAAAGATGCTTCACAATATTCAGTAAGTTCAAAATGAAAAACAACAGTTGAGTGATGTGGTGAAGTCTCTCAAAACTATTATTGAAGATTTGAAGAAAGTGTTGAAAACTAGACAAGATCCTCCTGATCATTCTGTTAAAGAAATTGGTGATCAGATCCCACAAAAGTTTTTATCTCTGATTCAACCAAACCTGGATATAGTATATAAAAAAGTGGATGATAAAAACACCAAGATAGTTGGTGAGATTCTAGCACATGTTTTTGGACGTAATAATACGACTACTGAGTATAAGGGTTGTTTACAAAAAGTTCTAAATCTACATTAGTATCTCACATCATCTATTATAGATTCAATTGCCTCTAGACTATCATCTCAGCCTATGGATAGTGAATGATCATAATAGTTGTAAAAGAGGAGCTTCAATCATTATTAAGTTATATTGATAAGGAAGGTTTGTCTACTATCATCCATAATAATGATTGAGTTCTTGATTTCATGAGGATACATTCAAAAAATTCCAATTATTCTCAAGAATAAATCAAGGAAAAATTTGACTTCTACTTCAACAGAATTTATTCTAAGCATGATCTGCCCAATCACTTCATGTATCTTATAGAGAATTTGAAAATTCCTCCTGTCACACAAGACATTAAGACTCAAGTTCAAAATCTGAAATAATTCACTCCTATATTGTACATGTTTTTGGAGGGCAAGGATGACTATGATAATCCTATGAAATATGGTGGTAAGATCATCACTGTTTTCATTAAGTTATTGAAACCTTATATACATGTGCAAAGTAATGAAATTGTTGCTCCTGTAACTTCTGCTTTGCAACCTGGTTCAACCCCTTCCTCCTCTACTACCACTGCTCCTACCACCATGACTATATCTGAGGTTCTCATCCAGATTGGAGCTATTATTATTAAACTAACATTGCCTTGGTCTTCCACTAATCCAACTCTTGAACCCTCTGTGTTTGAAGGAGTACATATTACTTCTCTCACCATTACATCAATCCCTTTTACCGCTGCTCCTATGGATTATCCTGATGTTTCTTCCAAGGGAAAATAAAATATTAATGACTCTAAAGAGAAGTGAAGGATGTATTTTGATAGTTATGTATTGTCTTTTAAATTGTGCTTGTAATAGACTCTATCATTCTACTCAATCAAATGTGCACTATTGTTGATTTTTCTTTTATTTACCTTTATTCAGTGTTTTGTTTATTTTTCTTATTCTCTTTTTTTATAATCCAAAAAGGGGTATAAAAAAGAAAAAACATTTATTGAATCATTTATGGAAAATGAACATTATTTGGAGAAGATCATTTTTACCACTTATCACATATAAGATTAATATCATTTCCTTATTAATATATTTGGCTTATAAATGCCATGATTGTGATCATCAAAATGGGGGATATTGTTGGACTTCTCATGATTTAATGATCACAAATCTTGTTTATCATGCTTAACATGTAACAAATCATGTTTAACCTATCAAAAATCATGTTTATAGATTGTTGGTTTCTTTATATTTTAATTCTTAAAACTCATTGTTTAAACTCTCATAAGATCCTTATTTAGAATCATAAAAATCTTGTTTGGATCTTCTAAACTATGGTTTATCTTGTTCTATTCTGTTT
Organism: Viscum album; assembly: GCA_963277665.1. NCBI lineage: Eukaryota > Viridiplantae > Streptophyta > Magnoliopsida > Santalales > Viscaceae > Viscum > Viscum album. The sequence continues at coordinate 1,682,919,312 of OY728123.1, read as the reverse complement.
TATTATACAAATACTTAATTATGATCTATTAAGTGTGTATTTCTTCTTAAACAAATTATAGATATTTTTTTAAGTATAAGACACTGGTTCTAGGATCACTATCTCACAATTTGTGTGAAAAATTTGCTAAGTCCCTGACACAATAACCCTGACACTATATCATAGACACCGTGAGATTACTATCAGTTCTGGATTTTTGAAAAGGACATGGTACTGTTTCCTTGCTACCAATTCTAATACACCGTAACAAGACACTATTGATAATTTTAACAAAAGACTAAACCCTCTTACCTGAGACATAGTTTATCTAACATTGTAGTCTCGCTACTTATTCTAAAATTCACAAAGGGCCAAACACTACAATGGTGCTAACAGTTTCAGATCTCAACGCAACTATGGAACCATGACTCTCTCATTTCTCCAAGGAAATGGAGAATACACCGTTCCAAGTGACACCATTTCAAGACACAAACTATGACACCATTCCATACCCATTTTTATATCATTTTCAATTAAATTTAAAAGTTATTTATAACGGTCATATTTGAGTCATTTAATGACACTGATATAATTAATATTTTTGTATACATGTCACCTAATAGTATGAGGTATGAGGAGTTGAAATCGTGTATCCTTTCAGCTCCAACACAAGCACCCAAAATAAAAAGAAAAGTGTGGCATAGTAGCAAAAAAGTATGAGAAGTTGAATGAATGAAAATAGAGTAGAACACATACACTGAAGAACACATAAAGAACTCTCAATTCCTGATGGCTGAACTGTTGTAGATCAGAATCTCAAACATTCTCAGAGCTGAAACTCTAAGAAGAACTGGAGCTACCAAGCATATATCATCAAACTGTGAACCACACCATGAGACTCATGATACTCTGTTTTCACAAGAGGACACCAAAATCCTATCTTCTACATCCTAAAAGTACAGAACGGTATGGAACAACACTTAGATGATTTATAATCCTCTCTCATTATCTTTTCTCTGTTGTGTACAATTTTTTTATCTTTCAATCATTGTGTGTATCAGTTTTAAAACACACATTTTCTCCTGCACTAAACACGAGGATACAAGATATCCTCACTCAAACATATTTTTACACATTGTTTCACCCACATATAACTATAGAAGAGGTCATGTGTGGCCTTTTTTTTGTTTTCCCATGAAGAACAGTGGTATAGGTCTTCTGAACTAGACAATCCTTTGTACTGTTGTTAACCCCAATCTAGGGTGTGGATCAAGACTTTATATATATTGCTTGGTGGTAGGTTATCACCATGTGGAGTGGATTTGGTCTTGGCTTGAGACTGAACCACTAGTTTTATCTACTGTGTTTTTCAATTTTTTCTTTCTCTGTTTTAAATAATTTTTGAAAAACCTAAATTTTACATTGATATTTAGTCTTGGATAGTAGTTATAACGATTTTTCCATATTAGAGTAGTTTCAAAATATATATCAGTATCTCATATTTTTATAAATGAGCATTAATCAATCTTCTGAGAAACTATTTGAACAGTCAAAAAATTATAATTTTTTTACCTTGATTAATTGGTCTATATTATTTTAATTAGGGGAATCATTTTTATATAAACTTTTTAAAAGAAATTTTTATAGAAACTCAATTCACCCCCACCCCCTCTTGAGTTTCCTAATCCAACACACAAAAATATTATCAATATATAAAATTCTATATTTATATTCAAAAAATAATGATTAATTATATACGTTAATTACCAAACATATATATATAATTAATTAAAATATGATATATTAATATATATTTTAATAATTTGAACAATTATATTAATATAAATGAATATGTATTTTAAATATGTAATATTTGAATTTATATATTTATATCTACTTATAGTTACATATATGTGTATGAATTATGTTGTTTATGTGTCTTGTGTGTGTGTGTGGTATGTGTGTGTATGTATACATGTGTATGTTTGAATGTAAATGTATATGTGCACATATGTCTGGGATGTAAATATATGCATGTGTATATGTGTGTGTGTGTATGTATTTATAGGACTTCAATATATGTGTACGTATAGAATATGTTATTCAGTTTAAATATTATTTCACATTTAATGTATATTTTTAATTTTTGATATAATAATTATGGAATCTATTTATTTTTTAAAATTTAAAAATATTTATTTATAGATTATTATTTTCAATATTTTTTTAATTAAACGTTTAGTGTTTATTTAATTATATTTATTATGTTGTAATATTTTTAAAATGTCTGAAATTTATACAATTAAGTTATTTAAATATATTTTTAATTATTTTCTTTATTTTTGCATGTGTTTAGAATTCATGTAACTAATCTAATGAATTCATTTTTTAAAATATTTTTTTCCTTAAGATTTTATTTATTGATTTTTAATATTCTTTCATTTGATATTATTTATTCATTTTTAATATTTATTAACTTTTATATTTTTTTGAATTTAATCATTTTATAATTTTTATTTACAATGTAATATTTTCAATATGTTTGTAATTTATAATAATAGTATTTATTTAATTTTTTAATTAAATTTTAACATTAACAATATATGTTAAAAATATATAATTAATGTATTAATATTTTTTTATTAGTTCTGCAATTTAAATAGTAAATATTTATAGTAATTTATTTAATTTTAGTATTCATTTTTAATATATTTCATTTAGTATTTTTTTTCATTTTTTATATTTATTGGTTCTTCATATTTTTGTAATTTACTCATTTTTTAGAATTTATACATATTTATTTAAAAATATTTAACCTTTTCAATGTGTTTGTAATTTATATGATTAATATTTATTCATTTTTATATATTAAGTGTTAATATTTTTAATATGTTGGAAATTTATATAATTGATTCCCATAATTTTAATTTTAATATTTTTGTAGTCAATATAATTCATTTTTAATACTTTTTTTATTTTTATGATTAATAATATATTCTTATTCATTTGTATTCATTTGTATTCATTTTATAGGTTTTTAATTAATATAGTTAATGTATTGAATTCACTTTTTTACAAATTTTATAATCCATTCGATTTTATTTTTTCATTTTAGCATTTTTTTCATTTAATATCATTTAATATTTTTTATAAGAAGCCCTATGATGTTTAACTGGAAATAAGAAGAAGAGAAGAGAAATTTCTACAGAGTTTGATGGTGAGAAAAGGTTGTTATTTATGTTTTTTCAAAATAATATTTTTATGAAGAGAGGATATTTTTCCATCTTTTATATATTGTTGTTGAAGAATTAGATAAAGGAACACATACTAGAGATTCTCTTAGAAATCACGTTGAACATCAAGCTTTCTTGTCATAACTTGAACATAAAAACTTCAATGATGCTATAAATTATTAATTTTTTTGTGACGGATAGAAAGAAGAGATAAATTAGTTTGAAAGAAATATAGTTTGGAAACTTGTTGATAGCCCCAAGAAACACATTGACCATAGAAACTAAATTGGTGTTTAGGAAAAAAGTAGATGATTCTGGTAAAACAGTTAAAAACAAATCCAGATTGGTTGCATAAGGTTATAGTTAGGAAGAAGAAATTGACTATGAGTAATCTATTTCACCCATTTCTAGAATTGAATCCATAATAATCTTTCTTTCATAGGCAAAAAATATCAATTTCAAACGTTATTAAATGAATTCCAAGAGTGCATTCCTAAATGTTTATATAGTTGAGGATTTTTTTGTTAAACAACCCCATGGTTTTAAAAACCCCCACCTTCAAAATAATTTTTTTAAATTTAAAAAATAATTATATGCTTTAAAGCAACCTCTATGAGATTGGTATGATAGATTAAGTAGTTTTCTTATTTGAAAAGGTTTTACAAAAGGTGTAGATGATTTTACTCTTTTTATAAAATTATTTTTTAAAGATGTTTTAGTTGTTCAAATCGATATTGATGATATTATTTTTTGATATTCAAAAAATTATTTGTGTACTTATTTTTCAAAGATGATGTCAAATGAATTTGAAATGAGTTTGAGAGGTGAACTAAAATTCCTTCTTAGATTTCGAATTTTTCAAAACAAATAATCTATCATTTTGAATCACAGAAAATATACATAAGATCTTATACAACTTTTTTGATTGAATAGAACTAAAAGTTGTGATACTATAATGAGTTCTACTTGTAAGTTGGATCTTGATTATATTGGAAAATATATTGATCAAACCACATATATAGAAATTATTGAATGTTTTCTCTACTAAAATACTAGTCAGACTGATAATTTGATTAGTGTTTACATGTGCACTAATTTTCAAGAAATTCATAAAGATTCACATTTTCTTACTTGTTAAATGAATTTTCAAATACCTCAAACACACTTCCAATTTAGGATTGTTGTATCCTAGAGGAAAATCATTTGACTTAGTTAGCTATTCAGATGCCAATTCTAGTGGTTTTAATTTAGATAGAGAAATAATTTTTGGAAAATGTCACTTTTTAGGAAAGTATGTAGTATCATGGTGTAGTAAAAAGGAAAATTATATTGCATTATCTACTATCGAAGTTTAATATAAAGATGATGTTAGTTTTTGAACACAAATTTTGGGGATGAAACACACATTACAAGACTATGAGTATCAATTCAATCATGTACCTAGAAACTCTGACAATACAAGTGCTATTATCATTTCAAAAAACCATGTTTCACATTCCAGGACTAATAATATTGATTTAAGACATCAATTTTTGAGTGATCATTATCAAAAAGGTGATATTACTTTGGAATTCATTGGCACTAAGCATCAGCTTACTGATATATTCATTAATCCCACTACAAAACAAATTGGCTTATACTGACAGATATTTATTAATAGATAATATAACTTTTGGTAAAAATGAGAAATTCCAACATATATTATGTTCTATTGGTATTGATTTTATGTACCATCACTTATTTTTACTAACAGTTATATCTATTGATATTGATCATTTAACACCAACAATTCTTTTACCAATAGTTAAATCTATTGCTTTATTATATCAATACTGACATTTTGATATGTATAAATTTTTTTAGTAATTGTTATAAATTAAAAGTATATTAATAAAATCATATGGAAAAGTGTTTTCATGGAAAAATTATATGTTTGTGATATATAATATATATATCTGATATAAAACTTATAATAAATGATTATATTTTTTGAAAACTTGGATATGATCGAATTCACACTATTAAAAATTAAAAAAATAGATTCACTGATATATATTTTCAATATATGTGTATAATAATTTTTTTATTCAGAATATATATAAAATTAAAACCTTCTTTATTATATATAAATTATATATAAATTTTTTAAATATCATGATATATATTTTTTAAATTATACCAATAACATGAATATTTTTTAAATTAAAATTCTCCAACCACAATCACCACATCACAGTTATAGTTTTTATTATCACCCACAAACCGGATTAATTTAATTTTGTACCGACAAATGGTGTGTGAGGGGTGTAAAAAATAATTTTTTACTTTTCCTCCTTGACTTTTCACCACCACATTACATTCTTATTGATGTTGCCTTCCATAGCCAGGAGGATCCCAGACGACTGCACACCTCCATCCTCCTCCAGACATGTAATCAGATGTCTTTCCTTATCATTTCCCTCGTGGTCTCCCTAGGTTAGAAATCTTTCTCTTATACTCTATTCTTCTTCTTCTCTTTTTTACTGTGATTTTCATTATCTTACTTATGATGTGCATGGGCCATTCAAACCCAAACCTGATTTTGGGTGTTTTATTTGTTGATTCTAGATGGTTAGGGTTTGTGAGCCTCAATTGAGGTTTGTTTTAGCCACACTTGTTGAAGCAATTTTAGGGTTTCATTGTATCTCATCTCCTCCAATGTCTTAGAGGTTTTAGATCGAGGGATTGGGTTGTTCTTTTCCCCAGAATCACGCCTCTTTCCAATGATATTGATTTGAGACATCATCCCCTTGAGTTGAAGAAGCAGAGGAAAAAGCTGAAATACCTCATCTGTTATTCAAACTCCTTCGTAGAGGAAAATTTTAAAGGTTTCTTCACGATTACCACAGTGTTCAGTCACTCAAAAATGGTCATTTTATGTGGAAATTTCCAGATGGTGTTGTGCCAGCCAACTGGAGAGCGTGACAGGCTCACTGAGGAATTCTATTTCAAGCTCATGGCCGATTGATTCTGACTGTTTTTTGGAGGATCAATTCTTGTTCCAGTTTCTCATTGTCCATCTCCGCCTTTTTTTCTTGGTTTATTTTTTCTGAATCAATGATTTTATTCAATGATAATGGGTGGAATTGAAGGTGTTTTAGGGTAGTGGATAATCTGTTAATGGGTAATTCATAATCTGTATGTTTTAGTTTCGTATATACTCTGTTCATTTTAGGGTAGTCTATTATCTATTCGTTTTAGCTGCATTTGTTGAAAGAGATATAGGAATTATTGGGTAGTGCATAATATATTTTTGGGTATTGAATTATATGATCATTTTAGCCATGTTTTGGCTATATTTGTTGATTTTTGTTTGGCACTGAACTTCTCTAGCTGGGAAGCATCTGCATCTAGGTCATGTACCATCTTTTAGCTAATACTCCCATCATCCATGCTTGCATTAACCTACCTCCCACTGAACCATCACTCTCTATTCAATTCTGCATCTTTCAAATCCTTTAACTTCACCAGGACAACACCCTATAAATGGTTCTCACAAACCTTGATGGATTCAACTGGGCCAAGATTCGCCCATTCCTCTTCAGCGTCTACTTCAAATTCTGGGCACAGATTCACTTCATATCTCATTTCAGTAGTAGTAATCATATGGAGAAAGATAACTATAGTAGGAATCATCACAGACACCACATCAAAGTTTCTAACCTTCAACCAGGTTTATTTTTCTCTCATTTCCACCTGTTTCCTATGAATTTCTCACCTTTTCTCTCAAATTTGTCTTGGGTCACCTACATGGGGGTATTGAACCTAGTCAAAGTGGTGTTCCATCCAAGATCTCTATATCCCAACCAATTGAAGGTCCATTCAAATATCTAACAAGTGCATCACCCTTTTTCTTCCCACTTCCTCATTGACATTGATCCACTTGAGGTGTTTTTGTTGTAGAATCCTATTTTGTTATCCCACACTTGGAAAATACCTACACAACCTCATCAAAAGTAACATCATCTTGAAATACATTATTATAAACATGTGTGTTTAGTTTTAACTCATTCCAATTATCACAAAACAATATGTTTTTAGTTATATTCATATAATTTGAAATTTTCCTTTAAGTCTTTATTTCCAACTCTACCCTTAATGTTTATGGTGTTTCTTTTCACTAAATGGTTTTTCAGCTATTGAATTCGGTTTCATTCCTAACTGAATTTAGTGTCATTATAAATTGAAATCAACTTTACTAGATTATGAAATTCAATTTAGTGTTACTATAGTATAGAATTTTGATTTATGCATCAATATTAATTGAAATTAGAGTCGTTATTACTGGTTTTTTGTATCATTATAGATAAATTAATGTTATTTTTATATCTTGCTTTGTTATTTTATATTGTTTTGGTCACTTGTGATTTTTTCAGCATCTAGTCATTTTTCTGTTGTGATCACTGGTTATTTTTATATGTTATTGGTTGGTAGTTGGATGGACGTGGAAATTGGTTGGTCACTAGATAGATAATCTTCTGGTATTTGTAGTCACTTGTTAGATAATAATATGTTGGTTATTTCCACTGGTTAAAAGGGATTATATATCGATAGAAAAACTTGAGACAGAAAAGAAAAATTAACTAGGTCCATTTTATTTCTATTAGAATCATGAGTTTTTGTCATGAATCTAGAGGTTGGGGGAGGCAAGAAGCTCTGGTAAAGGCCTTGAAAAAATTATATTGTTACGTGAATAATGAGTTTTTATCAGTTTAATTGAACAAACCAATTAAACCACCAGTTGATTTTTTTTGAAGATGTTAGAAACTGTGATCAAGTGAAGACTCAGGGAGGTTCTTGTTTCCACAGGTCAGATAATCCGGTTGTTGTGGATGATGATATTTTTATAGTATACTTTTTAATTTTTATATAATTAATTTAAATGAAAACAATTTTCTAATTGTTGTTTCTTTATGATCAAAAGTTACTCTTGGGGGTGCATGTCTAAAGCAAACATGTCTAAAAGCATACATGTGCTTCTTGTGATCAATACATGTGCTCTGTTGTTGTTAAGAATGTTTAACCATTGTGATCTTTTTCTTATTGATTGTGTGATATTGGGGTTATACTAGTTCTATTCAGAAGTGCATGATAGGGACTTTTCTATTCATGTGGGAATGACTCTACCACCTGTTTCTATAATTGGGGTTGATCTGCTTGATACTGCCAATGTGGCCTCTAATAGGTGACCACCGCCATTATGGTCATTCGAAGACTAAGTGGTTGAATTTCATATTTGGACCTCATCGATGGTATTTTATGTGACTCGATTTGTTCCACACTGAAGCTGGCTCGTGTGGTAGAGAAACTGGAGATGAAGGGTGTTACTTCATGTTTCTGGTGCACTGAAGGCTGCTACATGAGGTTTTTGGTATGTTGAAGGTCATGGTATAGTTGGAGCTGGTTCGCTGGTGGGGAAGGGATGGGTGGTACTTTGTGGTGTGTTTTTTCTAGAAGAAGCCCTAGGATGTTTAACTGGAAATAAGAAGAAGAGAATAGAAATTTCTACAGAGTTAGATGGTGAGAAAAGGTTGTTATTTAAGTTTTTTCAAAATAATATTTGTATGAAGAGAGGATATTTTTCCCCCTTAAGTATCAAGATGTGTTCATAATACATCTTATGAAGAATGGGCACAAGATCAATCTATGTATTTATATTTTACTTCACATGTGTGAAATGATAAAGAAAAATTCAAAATCAACTTCTCTATTTTATTCAAGATTTATTTCATCAATGTAGTCTTTTAAGGAAGTAGTAAGTCTGAATGAAGAAGTTATTGAGGATTATGAGATTTTTATCTCTAGGGATACACTCAAAATGATGAAATTTAGCTATAATCCTTGGAAAATTTCTTTGGTGGAAGAAAATGAATAAATTTATGATATTTTTAATACAATTGAGAATCCTTTAAGAATTATGAATGTATGTGACCCTATTCTGGAACCTTATGACATTGTTGAATATTTAGATTAAGAAGTAGAAGATGAAAATGTTTCACCTGAAGAAGGAACTGTCTTAGAGAAAGAAGATAATAGCCTACCTATTCCACAATAAGTAGTTACAAAATATGTACCTACTACAAATAGAATTGTTGATATAGTGGAAGAGACTAAAATAGAAAAAGAGAGTACTATTGAAGAAGATATTTTAGTTGAGAAAAGACCTACTACTGTCGAACAGTTAAAAAAACAAATTGAAACTAATGTTATCTTAACTGCTAAGTAAATAGTGGAACAAACTTTTCAGGTATCTTGAAAAGATATGGGTGAGCTTGAAAAAATAGAGAATTTAGAAATGGATCAAGAGACTGAATCTATTTGTCCCATAAGAGATACACCTATTGATGGGAGCACCATCCCAGTTTAAAAAGTGTTCAAGTTCTTAATCCTTATGACCAAAGCTCTGTGGATACCTGGTATAGGATTCCCAGTTATTATGATGTGGATAATACCCTAGAGGCCATGGTAAAAGGCATAGATCTTTCCATGGTGTCTCAATTGAAACTGATTTCTGCTATAGAAGTAATCTCTGTTAAAGAGACTGAACCTATTTTAGTTCATATTCCTAAATCTACTCAAGGATCTTTTGATTATGTGAGTCACAGTGATCTGAAACTTTTTAAAGAAACTTTTTTATCTATACTTGAAAATATCATAAATTCAGAACTTTCCCAAGTGACTAATCTCAATAAAATAAATATTTCATTGATTTTAGAGAAAATCATATGAATGATTAAGCCAAAGATGCTTCACAATATTTAGTAAGTTCAAATTGAAAAACAACAGTTGAGTGATGTGGTGAAGTCTCTCAAAACTATTATTGAAGATTTGAAGAAAGTGTTGAAAACTAGACAAGATCCTCCTGATCATTCTGTTAAAGAAATTGGTGATCAGATCCCACAAAAGTTTTTATCTTTGATTCAACCAAACCTGGATATAGTATATAAAAAAGTGGATGATAAAAACACCAAGATAGTTGGTGAGATTCTAGCACATGTTTTTGGACGTAATAATACGACTACTGAGTATAAGGGTTGTTTACAAAAAGTTCTAAATCTACATTAGTATCTCACATCATCTATTATAGATTCAACTTCCTCTGGACTATCATCTCAGCCTATGGATAGTGACTGATCATAATAGTTGTAAAAGAGGAGCTTCAATCATTATTAAGTTATATTGATAAGGAAGGTTTGTCTACTATCATCCATAATAATGACTGAGTTCTTGATTTCATGAGGATACATTCAAAAAATTCCAATTATTCTCAAGAATAAAACAAGGAAAAATTTGACTTCTACTTCAACAGAATTTATTCTAAGCATGATTTTCCCAATCACTTCATGTATCTTATAGAGAATTTGAAAATTCCTCCTGTCACACAAGCCTTTAAGACTCAAGTTCAAAATCTGAATGAATTCACTCCTATATTGTACATGTTTTTGGAGAACAAGGATGACTATGATAAGCCTATGAAATATGGTGGTAAGATCATCACTATTTTCATTAAGTTATTGAAACCTTATATACATGTGCAAAGTAATGAAATTGTTGCTCCTGTAACTTCTGCTTTGCAACATGGTTCAACCCCTTCCTCCTCTACTACCACTGCTCCTACCACCATGACTATATCTGTGGTTCTCATCCATATTGGAGCTATTATTATTAAACTAACATTGCCTTGGTCTTCCAATAAACCAACTCTTGAACCCTCTGTGTTTGAAGGAGTACATATTACTTCTCTCACCATTACATCAATCCCTTTTACCGCTGCTCCTATGGATTATCCTGATGTTTCTGCCAAGGGAAAATAAAATATTAATGACTCTAAAGAGAAGTGAAGGATGTATTTTGATAATGATGTATTGTCTTTTAAATTGTGCTTGTAATAGACTCTATCATTCTACTCAATCAAATGTGCACTATTGTTGTTTTTTCTTTTATTTACCTTTATTCAGTGTTTTGTTTATTTTTCTTATTCTCTTTTTTTATAATCCAAAAAGGGGTATAAATAAGAAAAAACATTTATTGAATCATTTATGGAAAATGAACATTCTTTGGAGAAGAACATTTTTACCACTTATCACATATAAGATTAATATCATTTCCTTATTAATATATTTGGTTTATAAATGCCATGATTGTGATCATCAAAATGGGGGATATTGTTGGACTTCTCATGATTTAATGATCACAAATCTTGTTTATCATGCTTAACATGTAACAAATCATGTTTAACCTATCAAAAATCATGTTTATAGATTGTTGGTTTCTTTATGTTTTAATTCTTAAAACTCATTTTTTAAACTCTCATAAGATCCTAATTTAGAATCATAAAAATCTTGTTTGGATCTTCTAAACTATGGTTTATCTTGTTCTATTCTGTTTTATTATACCAATACTTAATTATGATCTATTCAGTGTGTATTTCTTCTTAAAAAAAATTATAGATATTTTTTTAAGTATAAGACACTGGTTCTAGGATCACTATCTCACAATTTGTGTGAAAAATTTGCTAAGTCCCTGACACAATAACCCTGACACTATATCATAGACACCGTGAGATTACTATCAGTTCTGGATTTTTGAAAAGGACATGGTACTGTTTCCTTGCTACCAATTCTAATACACCGTAACAAGACACTATTGATAATTTTAACAAAAGACTAAACCCTCTTACCTGAGACATAGTTTATCTAACACTGTAGTCTCGCTACTTATTCCAAAATTCACAAAGGGCCAAACACTACAATGGTGCTAAAAGTTTCAGATCTCAACGCAACTATGGAACCATGACTCTCTCATTTCTCCAAGGAAATGGAGAATACACTGTTCCAAGTGACACCATTTCAAGACACAAACTATGACACCATTCCATACCCATTTTTATATCATTTTCAATTAAATTTAAAAGTTATTTATAACGGTCATATTTGAGTCATTTAATGACACTGATATAATTAATATTTTTGTATACATGTCACCTAATAGTATGAGGTATGAGGAGTCGAAATCATGTATCCTTTCAGCTCCAACACAAGCACCCAAAATAAAAAGAAAAGTGTGGCATAGTAGCAAAAAAGTATGAGAAGTTGAATGAATGAAAATAGAGTAGAACACATACACTGAAGAACACATAAATAACTCTCAATTCCTGATGGATGAACTGTTGTAGATCAGAATCTCAAACATTCTCATAGCTGAAACTCTAAGAAGAACTGGAGATACCAAGAATATCTCATCAAACTATGAACCACACCATGAGACTCATGATACTCTGTTTTCACAAGAGGACACCAAAATCCTATCTTCTACATCCTAAAAGTACAGAACGGTATGGAACAACACTTAGATGATTTATAATCCTCTCTCATTATCTTTTCTCTGTTGTGTACAATTTTTTTATCTTTCAATCATTGTGTGTATCGGTTCTAAAACACAATCTGAATTTTTATTTTTACAATCTATCCCCTCACTTATTTTTCATTCGGATTTCTTATTGTTCTAATTTACACACATGTCCTGGCATCTTTCTAGATTGCACACCTGGATTTTGTGTGAAATTTGGAATCTAGAATCATTATTAGTCTTCCCATTTCATTTAATATGTATACACCAATTCATATAATATTGGATCTTTCTAACTTTGAGAATTTTAAAAAATATTCATTACAATAGGTATCAATAAGCATGTTTATTCTAAACTATTCCCTTATGAGATGACATTCAGTTGAAGCAACATAATTACATTGTGACAATTATAATTCTCTGGATTACCAAAGATTTCCTCCTTCTCCAAGTGGTGTGTTTTTTCTAGAAGAAGCCCTAGGATGTTTAACTGGAAATAAGAAGAAGAGAAGAGAAATTTCTACAGAGTTGGATGGTGAGAAAAGGTTGTTATTTAAGTTTTCTCAAAATAATATTTGTATGAAGAGAGGATATTTTTCCCCCTTAAGTATCAAGATGTGTTCATAATACATCTTATGAAGAATGGGCACAAGATCAATCTATGTATTTACATTTTACTTCACATGTGTGAAATGATGAAGAAAAATTCAAAATCAACTTCTCTATTTTATTCAAGATTTATTTCTTCAATGTAGTCTTTTAAGGAAGTAGTAAGTCTGAATGAAGAAGTTATTGAGGATTATGAGATTTTTATCTCTAAGGATACACTCAAAATGATGAAATTTAGTTATAATCCTTGGAAAATTTCTTTGGTGGAAGAAAATGAATAAATTTATGATATTTTTAATACAATTGAGAATCCTTTAAGAATTATGAATGTATGTGACCCTATTCTGGAACCTTATGACATTGTTGAATATTTAGATTAAGAAGTAGAAGATGCAAATGTTGCACCTGAAGAAGGAACTGTCTTAGAGAAAGAAGATAATAGCCTACCTATTCCACAATAAGTAGTTTCAAAATATGTACCTACTAAAAATAGAATTGTTGATATAGTGGAAGAGACTACAATAGAAAAAGAGAGTATTATTGAAGAAGATATTTTAGTTGAGAAAAGACCTACTACTATCGAAGAGTTAAAAAAACAAATTGAAACTAATGTTATCTTAACTGCTAAGTAAATAATGGAACAAACTTTTCAGGTATCTTGAAAAGATATGGGTGAGCTTGAAAAAATAGAGAATTTAGAAATAGATCAAGAGACTGAATCTATTTGTCCCATAAGAGATACACCTATTGATGGGAGCACCATCCCAGTTTAAAAGTTGTTCAAGTTCTTAATCCTTATGACCAAAGCTCTATGGATACCTGGTATAGGTTTCCCAGTTATTATGATGTAGATAATACCCTAGAGTCCATGGTAAAAGGCATAGATCTTTCCATGGTGTCTCAATTGAAACTGATTTCTTCTATAGAAGTAATCTCTGTTAAAGAGACTGAACCTATTTTAGTTCATATTCCTAAATCTACTCAAGGATCTTTTGATTATGTGAGTCACAGTGATCTGAAACTTTTTAAAGAAACTTTTTTATCTAGACTTGAAAATATCATAAAGTCAGAACTTTCCCAAGTGACTAATCTCAATAAAATAGATATTTCATTGATTTTAGAGAAAATCATATGAAAGATTAATCCAAAGATGCTTCACAATATTCAGTAAGTTCAAATTGAAAAACAACAGTTGAGTGATGTGGTGAAGTCTCTCAAAACTATTATTGAAGATTTGAAGAAAGTGTTGAAAACTAGACAATATCCTCCTAATCATTCTGTTAAAGAAATTGGTGATCAGATCCCACAAAAGTTTTTATCTCTGATTCAACCAAACCTGGATATGGTATATAAAAAAGTGGATGATAAAAACACCAAGATAGTTGGTGAGATTCCGGAAGATGTTTTTGGACGTAATAATATGACTACTGAGTATAAGGGTTGTTTACAAAAAGTTCTAAATCGACATTAGTATCTCACATCATCTATTATAGATTCAACTGCCTCTGGACTATCATTTCAGCCTATGGATAGTGACTGATCATAATAGTTGTAAAAGAGGAGCTTCAATAATTATTAAGTTATATTGATAAGGAAGGTTTGTCTACTATCATCCATAATAATGACTAAGTTCTTGATTTCATGAGGATACATTCAAAAAAAATCCAATTATTCTCAAGAATAAATCAAGGAAAAATTTGACTTCTACTTCAACAGAATTTATTCTAAGCATGATCTGCCCAATCACTTCATGTATCTTATAGAGAATTTGAAAATTCCTCCTATCACACAATCCTTTAAGACTCAAGTTCAAAATCTGAAAGAATTCACTCCTATATTTTACATGTTTTTGGAGAACAAGGATGACTATGATAAGCCTATGAAATATGGTGGTAAGATCATCACTGTTTTCATTAAGTTATTGAAACCTTATATACATGTGCAAAGTAATGAAATTGTTGCTCTTGTAACATCTGCTTTGCAACCTGGTTCAACCCCTTCCTCCTCTACTACCACTGCTCCTACCACCATGACTATATCTGAGGTTTTCATCCAGATTGGAGCTATTATTATTAAACTAACATTGCCTTGTTCTTCCACTAAACCAACTCTTGAACCCTCTGTGTTTGAAGGAGTACATATTACTTCTCTCACCATTACATCAATCCCTTTTACCGCTGCTCCTATGGATTATCCTGATGTTTCTTCCAAGGGAAAATAAAATATTAATGACTCTAAAGAGAAGTGAAGGATGTATTTTGATAGTGATGTATTGTCTTTTAAATTGTGCATGTAATAGACTCTATCATTCTACTCAATAAAATGTGCACTATTGTTGTTTTTTCTTTTATTTACCTTTATTCAGTGTTTTGTTTATTTTTCTTATTCTCTTTTTTTATAATCCAAAAAGGGGTATAAATAAGAAAAAACATTTATTGAATCATTTATGGAAAATGAACATTCTTTGGAGAAGAACATTTTTACCACTTATCACATATAAGATTAATATCATTTCCTTATTAATATATTTGGCTTATAAATGCCACGATTGTGATCATCAAAATGGGGGATGTTGTTGGACTTCTCATGATTTAATGATCACAAATCTTGTTTATCATGCTTAACATGTAACAAATCATGTTTAACCTATCAAAAATCATGTTTATCGATTGTTGGTTTCTTTATGTTTTAATTCTTAAAACTCATTGTTTAAACTCTCATAAGATCATAATTTAGAATCATAAAAATCTTGTTTGGATCATCTAAACTATGGTTTATCTTGTTCTATTCTGTTTTATTATACCAATACTTAATTATGATCTATTCAGTGTGTATTTCTTCTTAAAAAAATTATAGATATTTTTTTAAGTATAAGACACTGGTTCTAGGATCACTATCTCACAATTTGTGTGAAAAATTTGCTAAGTCCCTGACACAGTAACCCTGACACTATATCATAGACACCGTGAGATTACTATCAGTTCTGGATTTTTGAAAAGGACATGGTACTGTTTCCTTACTACCAATTCTAATACATCGTAACAAGACACTATTGATAATTTTAACAAAAGACTAAACCCTCTTACATGAGACATAGTTTATCTAACACTGTAGTCTCGCTACTTATTCCAATATTCACAAAGGGCCAAACACTACAATGGTGCTAACAGTTTCAGATCTCAACACAACTATGGAACCATGACTCTCTCATTTCTCGAAGGAAATGGAGAATACACCGTTACAAGTGACACCATTTCAAGACACAAACTATGACACCATTCCATACCCATTTTTATATCATTTTCATTTAAATTTAAAAGTTATTTATAACGGTCATATTTGAGTCATTTAATGACACTGATATAATTAATATTTTTTTATACATGTCACCTAATAGTATGAGGTATGAGGAGTTGAAATCGTGTATCCTTTCAGCTCCAACACAATCACCCAAAATAAAAAGAAAAGTGTGGCATAGGAGAAAAAAAGTATGAGAAGTTGAATTAATGAAAATAGAGTAGAACACATACACTGAAGAACACATGAAGAACTCTCAATTCCTGATGGCTGAACTGTTGTAGATCAGAATCTCAAACATTTTCATAGCTGAAACTCTAAGAAGAACTGGAGCTACCAAGCATATCTCATCAAACTGTGAACCACACCATGAGACTCATGATACTCTGTTTTCACAAGAGGACACCAAAATCCTATCTTCTACATCCTAAAAATACAGAACGGAATGGAACAACACTTAGATGATTTATAATCCTCTCTCATTATCTTTTCTCTGTTGTGTACAATTTTTTTATCTTTCAAGCATTGTGTGTATCGGTATTAAAACACACATTTTCTCCTGCACTAAACATGAGGATACAAGATATCCTCACTCAAACATATTTTTACACATTGTTTCACCCACATATAACTATAGAAGAGGTCATGTGTGGCCTTGTTTTTTGTTTTCCCATGTAGAACAGTGGTATTGGTCTTCTGACCTAGACAATCTTTTGTACTGTTGTTAACCCCAATCTAGGGTGTGGATCAAGACTTTATATATATTGCTTGGTGGTAGGTTATCACCATGTGGAGTGGATTTGGTCTTGGCTTGAGACTGAACCACTAGTTTTATCTACTGTGTTTTTCAATTTTTTCTTTCTCTGTTTTAAATAATTTTTGAAAAACCTAAATTTTACATTGATATTTAGTCTTGGATAGTAGTTATAACGATTTTTCCATATTAGAGTAGTTTCAAAAGATATATCAGTATCTCATATTTTTATAAATGAGCATTAATCAATCTTATGAGAAACTATTTGAACAGTCAAAAAATTATAATTTTATTACCTTGATTAATTGGTCTATATTATTTTAATTAGGGGAATCATTTTTATATAAACTTTTTAAAAGAAATTTTTATAGAAACTCAATTCACCCCCACCCCCTCTTGATTTTCCTAATCCAACACACAAAAATATTATCAATATATAAAATTCTATATTTATATTCAAAAAATAATGATTAATTATATACATTAATTACCAAACATATATATATAATTAATTAAAATATGATATATTAATATATATTTTAATAATTTGAACAATTATATTAATATAAATGAATATGTATTTTAAATATGTAATATTTGAATTTATATATTTATATCTATTTATAGGTACATATATGTGTATGAATTATGTTTTTTATGTGTCTTGTGTGTGTGTGTGGTATGTGTGTGTATGTATACATGTGTATGTATGAATGTAAATGTATATGTGCACATATGTCTGGGATGTAAGTATATGCATGTGTATATGTGTGTGTGTGTCTGTATTTATAGGACTTCAATATATGTGTACGTATGGAATATGTTATTCAGTTTAAATATTATTTCACATTTAATGTATTTTTTTAATTTTTGATATAATAATTATGGAATATATTTATTTTTTAAAATTTAAAAATATTTATTTATTAATTATTCTTTTCAATATTTTTTTTAATTAAACGTTTAGGGTTTATATAATTATATTTATTATTTTGTAATATTTTCAAAATGTCTGAAATTTATACAATTAAGTTATTTAAATATATTTTAAATTATTTTCTTTATTTTGCATGTGTTTAGAATTCATGTAACTAATCTAATGAATTCATTTTTTAAAATATTTTTTTCCTTAAGATTTTATTTATTGATTTTTAATATTCTTTCATTTGATATTATTTATTCATTTTTAATATTTATTAACTTTTATATTTTTTTGAATTTAATCATTTTATAATATATATTTACAATGTAATATTTTCAATATGTTTGTAATTTATAATAATAGTATTTATTTAATTTTTTAATTAAATTTTAACATTAACAATATAAGTTAACAATATATAATTAATGTATTAATATTTTTTTATTATTTCTGCAATTGAAATAGTAAATATTTATAGTAATTTATTTAATTTTAGTATTAATTTTTAATATATTTCATTTAATATTTTTTTTCATTTTTTATATTTATTGGTTCTTCATATTTTTGTAATTTACTCATTTTTTAGAATTTATACATATTTATTTAAAAATATTTAACGTTTTCAATGTGTTTGTAATTTATATGATTAATATTTATTCATTTTTATATATTAAGTGTTAATATTTTTAATATGTTGGAAATTTATATAATTGATTCCCATAATTTTAATTTTAATATTTTTGTAGTCAATATAATTCATTTTTAATACTTTTTTTATTTTTATGATTAATAATATATTCTTATTCATTTTTATTCATTTGTATTCGTTTTATAGGTCTTTAATTAATATAGTTAATGTATTGAATTCACTTTTTTACAAATTTTATAATCCATTCGATTTTATTTTTTCATTTTAGCATTTTTTTCATTTAATATCATTTAATATTTTTTATAATTATTAATTTTTTATATTTTTAAAATTTATTCATTTTTAATATTTATTTATAAATAATTATTTACTAAGTTTTAATATTCTTTATAAGATTTTAATTTATATGATTAATATTTATTCAATTATTATTATCAATCCTTAATATTTTCAAAATGTTTGAAATTTATATAAATAATTTATTTATATGCATTTTCTAATATTTTCATCTTTTTTTGACGTGGTTATGATTAATGTAGTTAATATTAATAACTATAAATAATTATTTACAAAGTTTTAATACTCTTATTAAGTTTTTAATTTATATGATTAATATTCATTCAACTTTACTTTTTAAGTAGTAAAAATTTTAATTTGTTTTTGAAATCTATATAATTAATTCATTTAAAAGAATTTTTTAGTTTCTTCATTTTTTGTTTGTGTTTAAAATTCGTGTAATTAATATTATATATTCATTTTTAATTTTTTTATTATCTATTTAAATTTATTTATTCATCTGGATTATTATTTTAGTTAATATAATTTATTATTTTTTAATATTTAATATTTTCTATTTTTTGGAATATAATCATTTTATAATATTTATTTATACATATTTATTTAAAATGTTTTAATATTTTCAATATGTATTCATCTTAATTTTAATATATATACATTTTCTAAATAATTTGTATAATTATAAAAACTTATGCATTTTTTTAATATTTTTGAAGTCTATTCATTTTTAATTATTCAATTTCACTCATTTTTAAAATTCTCGCATTTAAGATTATATATTTATTAATATTATTAATTATTTTTTTAATTTTTTATAATTTATTTTTATTTGATATATATTTGTTTAATATTTTTGTGTTTAATTTTAAATGTTTTTTTCATCGATTTTAAAAAAGTGATGATAAATATCAGTTTTATCAGCACTAATAAAATCTATCATTATTAGTGATAAAAAAATGCTCATAAAAAATGGTTTTATCAATGCTTATTATCTCAGTGCTGATAAAACTCATCTTTCTCAGCCCTAATAAAACCCTTCCAAATCATATATATTCAACCATAATAGAACCCATTTCTTCTACATTGTTCAAGCATTCATCGATCCCTATCCCGACCGCCAATCCCCCAAAACCTTCTCGGATTGATCGACCCTCTCCAAACCTATGATAAGTAATTATTACTACTCCACCTTAGTCAACATCACTTGTTCTGCTCTATTTGGGTCTTTATCCTTTTGATAGTTTCCTCAATGCTCTTCACCTCCCTCGCACATACCTGATATGAAACCACCATCACAAACTACTTCCTTCAAACCAGATAACATCATCATGAGGTGGTTCTATCACCTGGTTCACCACCAAAGTCACACTTCTACCAATCATCTCGATTCTTCCAACCCTCTCTCTTTCAATTTGATTTCAATTTTGGGTGGCTCAAACATCTTAGTGGCTAAATTTTTCCTATGATTTTAATTTATCACTTATTTTTTCTGAAACATTTATGTTTATTTAATAATATGAGATATCTTTGAACTAATAATATGTGATATTTATCCATTGAAAAGTATCGATCGCACAATATTTCCCACTCCTTTCATATGCTATGGTAATTTTGGAGTGATGTCTTCGATCAAACATCAAATGAAAGGGATAAAAAGCCAACTTCTAGGTATCCATCCCACTCCCATATATTAAACTGAAATAATTCATCCCATTTCCTTCCATTAATAGAAAAAAAGAAATACAATCCATTTTATCATTACATTTCCATGAAAATCTATGATAGTGATTTTGCAATAAAAACTACTAACCTCATGGTCATTCTAAAATGGCTTCTTATAAAAATGAAATAAAAATAGGGTGTACACAATAGAAACTTTTATATCCTTATTAAGTAGGTTAGTTCACCTACTTTTTGATTCATAGTTACATAGTTTTGTAAATTTTCAATCATAGTAGTTAATTCCCCTACTGACCCCATTGAGGATTCCTTCCACTTTCATTTCAACCTCAGTTCTAATTAGTGATATGTTATTTTCAATTTTTTTTGGCTATTTTCCTTACATTCATTTATTCATAACACTATTTGATATCTTAAGGTCATCAATATTTTGATCTTTTTTCTAGTTGAATTTATCAATTCACCCCATTTAAAGAGACTCGTTATTTTATTTAAACCCTTGTCACAATTACATGTATTCCCAAAACTCTCTTTAAATATCCACAAAGATTTCATTTCACTCATTAAATTTGGATCATGACTAATATTCAAAACATCAATATAATATTTCTTCCTTTTTAATCCTATATCTTAGTTTCCACTCTAATATTTTTCTAGAGTTGATTATTTGTGTTGGTTACACTAAGGCTGGGTTTTGTTTTTAGGTAATCCTAGGTAGATGGGATTACACTCCAATCCTTAGTTTGATATGTTTCTTTCTACTAATCCCACTACAACACTTCTTCAACTTATCTTTAAGTCAATTTTTCCTTATAGAACTAATAATAATTTTCATTTTTGTTCTTGAGGCATCATCCCATTCTTCTAAATTGCTTAAATTTGAAGCATTTATGAAACCCCAATTAGATTGTTCTTCATTTTTTCAAGTTTCTTGATAACTACACCCTTAGACATCTAGTTCATTGGATTTAAATTGAATATTTTCTTTAAACATTAGATTCTTTGGACCATGTGATTGGGTCCTATCAATGCATTAATCATCTAAAAAAATATCAACATCATCTCCTAAGTATGTTATCATTGAAACACCTCCCGACCCTCTATGTACAATGTAACGAAATTAATAAACATAAACTAATATCCCTTATTTCACTCCAACCTAACAATGTTTCAAAAACCATTTTAGAGTTATTCAATCAATCATTATAGTATTACTATGATAAATTTGATATTATTGAGGTTTGGTAATACTTACATACATATAAAAAATGGAATCGTGACTCGTATTAGTTTGATACGAGGTCTCCAAGAACCCTCTTAAAACCTGAACTCAGATATCCCTTCATTCTTTAAATTAGTATCATTACCATCATTTGAAGCATCTATATTTTATTCTGCCTTGATTAAGACTAACTCAAAATTAATACATTAACATTTTCAAGATTTGATTCAATTTATTGGTTCTAATAAGGTTGATTTTTTTGGTGATCCCAGGTAGTTGATCTTATAATTAAATATTTAGTTTCAGGATGAAATTTTTGTTGATCCCAATGGGAAACTTCATTAACTTGTGTTGAACATGATTGATTCATTATTTGATAAAAGATAATTAACTTTGGTTTGTAAACACCCTATCACTATAAAACCACTTGGACCTCCATGTACCAACTAAAGAAATGAATAAACATCTAATACACCCTCTTTTTAGACTCCTACATAGAAAATTTATTGAAAATTTCCTAGATTTTCTACATTTTTATCCCACAAAACATCAAATTGAGAACCTAGACCAATAACAAAATGGTTACTCTTGGTTGTTTCTTTTTATGTTTCCATTTTTAAAAATGATAAATTATAAGGAATCGCCACCAATAACATCAAAATGTTGGGTTACACTTATTTTAAATATCTATTAATTTCTCCCTTGATTATGAATACTTTTTGTTTTTATTTATTTTTTAAACAAAATGAATATTTTATGAACCTAATTGGATGGATATAAATCAAAAATGAATTTATGGTAATTATAAGAAAAAATAGTATGAATATGGAGATAAGTAGTTCATCATGTTTAAAATAGAGCATGAGTATCTCCCTTCTCAAAAAAAATTTACATGTTTATATTGATGTTTTTTAAGAGAAATTCAACTGGAATAGTTGGAAGAACATTTTATTTTTCATAGAATAGTTCTAAGATATAAATATTGGACTAAACACGGGGATAAATTGAATGTACATACTTATTGGTATGACACTATGATTTATTATAATATCCTATGAATAATGTACGTTTAGATTACATAAATTTTTCAAAACATTTCATAGATTACACAAACACATTTCAAAAGACTATATTTTTTTATTTCCATTGGAAACTCAGAAACATAAATAGCTGGTTCATTACACATCAACTTCTTATCCAACCTATTTCTTGATAACTATTCCCCATTTTTACAAGTAAGATATAATATTTTTCTTCATATATTTAGATAAATAAACATAGGAAAGTGTAATATCATATGCTCAGTAAGGGTAAGAAAGGGTAATATATAAGAATAATCATTAGCATAGGGCTATGAGAACATTACCATAACATTAAAGAACCATACCCTATATATCAAAGATAATATACATGAGTTGTGGAATAAATAATGGCAGTTCATAAGACATGAATAATGAAAAGTTCAAGAGAATAATCTGTAAAATAAACACTTATAAATAAATCATGAAATGTTTTGCAGACTCATAAACAGGTAATATCATTCTATATAAGTCAAGTCATATTGCCTTAACATAATAGAACAGTTTATGGAGACTAAACCTTCTAAAAGGGACACACCATAATTCTTAGTTAGAGTACTTTCATTTTAAGAGACTAGGTTTCCCCATCTTCCCATAGTGTATCAGGTGTCCCCTTCTTACCATAGAGGATTAGGTTTCCCCATCCTCCCATGGTGGATCAGGTTTCTCCATCTTCCTATAGTGGATTGGGTTTACAAATCTTCGATAGTGACACAAGCCCATATACTTCCTTCCATCATTATCTCATGAGAGATAAATATTTAGAAAATTAATTGGAGGTACATATAGGTCCCTCTCATCAAATAATGAAAAACATAAATATTTCTTCCACAAGACATAAATTACTCATCATATTATAACCCATAAAAAGAAATTAGTATCATAATAATTTCATCATAACATAACTCATGGAAAATAAACATAATTCATAAACAATAATACATCATAACCATAAACTATAGAATGAAATAATAATAATAATATCCCTAAATTATAACCTCAATAAAACATATGTATGTTTATATAATGGTATCATATATGGAAAATGGTTTTGAAAGATCATTTGAAATAATTCTTAAGGAAAATAACATTTTCACTTTGAAAAAATATTTTAAAATAATAAACATTTATAAAGAAAATCATTGAAAATAAATTTTAAAACATATAATGAATCTTTGAAAACCATTTTAAACATATTTAAAATCATTTTCCGTTGAAAATTGATAAAATTATATTTCAAACACCTTTAAAACATTTTTACAAAACATTATTTTTAAAGAAAATGAATTTCTAATCAAAGAGTGAGAGAAATTGCATGATACTTACAATATCCTAATAATATTTATATTTATTATTAAACATGAAAGAGTTCAGTATATAAACATCATAAAATAATATAGGTTCTTAATATAACATGTGTTTCAAAGAAGGCAAATTTAGATCAAACTAGTTTACTGATTTTGTAACTTTCAAACCATAAAACACATGAAAGATATATAATCCAATGAATAATTAAATACCATTAAGAGTAATTAGAGTTATCATATAACACATTCCTATGAAGTTTATGAATGAAATATAATAAATATGTGGTGAACATGGCTTGTATCTCACGAAAAATAAAAGTGAGATGGAAATACATTACTAATTGAGAACCTTTTGAATCGTTAACCTCATAAAATAATTACATAAACTTAATATTTTAATAAAATATAAAAAATTAAATCAATAATATAACATGTCATAGGTCAGTATATACACCACCCAAAATAATTGAGTGGTGAAAATGGCCTGTATCTCACAGAAACAAAAGGGAGATGAATTTCCCTTACAACTTGTGTAAGCTTAGAATCATAAACCCATAAAATAATTACATAAATTAAATATTTTAATATAATTAAATAAATTAAATTCATTATATAATATTTCATAAGTTATTATATACAACCCACAAAATAATATAGTGGTGAATATTCCATTTATCTCACAAAAATAAAAAGTGAGATGAAATTCTCTTACCAGAAGTCTTGAAATTCATCATATAGATTTAACCCTCATGTATAAGATATATAAATTTATTGTACATGTAAAACAACACCATATTCATATTTATAATATCCTATATAATTTTTTATGACTTTATATTTATCACTCATTAACAATTCCATGTTAAAGTTTTGTTTCTGGTGATAACCACATTCTTTTTCGCTCATGTTTTGACTTCTTATCCTAGGTCCTCTTACATAGATCATGATTTAATCACCTCCAGAATTATAACCATGATCTAAATATCATATATATATATATATATTCAATCTATATTTCTTCATGGTTATTCATAAAATTTAGATATAGTAAATAAAATACACCATTCACGGAGACGATAAGTCGTATGTACACATGAGTGTTGTTTTCATTTTATTTTCATATTAAAAGAAATAAAATTATATGATATATTATAATTACAGAATAATTTTTATGTTATATATATCATATAAAATCATAAAATTAATCCTTATTACCAACCATATTAAATATAGATGAAAAGTTAATCACATCGCATTGTGAAGATCATAATTGATACGTACGCATGCACGACGTTATCATTTTGAAAATGATTAGGTGGTAAAATGGTAGATATGATATTATAATTAAAGAAATATAAAATATTCATAAAAATTATATATAAAAATTTAAACCATCATAATTCCCACTCATAAAGGACGGTGATGGAAAAATAATTCTATGACTACGTGTAGACGGTAAATCGTACTTACCCAAGAGTGATGCTTTCACTTCTTGTTCGATGGGAATGGTATTGTAAATTTTTTTTCATAATAATTATAAAATTTCATAATATTTAGAATATGTAAGTTTTTATTTTATAAAATATATCATAGATTTATAGGAGTTATAGCAGAGTATAAAAATAGAGTGATCAGTTAGGGCGATTAACTCTTATTCCAAATAGATCCTTTAGATCTCTTCTAATGGACTCTATATTCGGTCTTTTGGGAAGCAAATAGCATCTAAAATGTGTATAGGAAAGTATATAAGATATTATTTTATATTTTTTTTGAGAATTGAGGCTCAATGTGAAGTGAATAAGTAAGGGAGGAAGTGCCCTTTTATAATTGAGGTATAGGAACTTTTAGAATTTCAAAAAAAATAATTTATAATAAATTAAATCTCAATCCAAATATCTCCAAAAATACATATATTTGAATTAATATAATAGAATATTGTAACATAATCATCCAATCAATTTTCTATTGGTTTTGATGAAATTTTAACCCTTATATTTTTTATTAACCCTTAGATAACATATTTTAATTTTAACGATGGTTACATTGTTTCAAAAGATAATAACATGAAATTATTACATAAAAAGAGAAACTTGGACCAGAAATGGTCAATTAAATAATTTTTTGACAATTTCATATCCACTTGTTCTTATATAAGTTTTTATAATTTTTAAATAATTTAATAAAATATTACTTTCGTAAAATATCATTACTATTAATTTTTAAAATTTTAAATATTTGTTATTTTATAAATATCATAACAACATCATATCCTAGAAATTAATATATTAACTCATCCCAAACATGTAAAATTCATATATAAATTTTGTATGACATTAATTATAACAAATTATATTTTTTTCAATAGTTTGAGTCTCATTTATTTGGTATTTCCATTAATTAAACAATTACTACATCATCATTGTATAATCCTTTATGGTATTTATTTATTTACTAAAAATTAAAAATAAATTATCATTATAATTAAAAACATTTAATCTATAAAAATAATATTTATATTTGAATTTATATTCTATATAACTATATTTAAAATTAAATAGTTATTGAAAATTATAGTATAACACCTTCAACTTTTCTTTAAATAAAATATAATACATGTATTACTCTCATCCAAGTGGATTAAAAATGTTACAATATTGTCCCAAGGATTATTTTTGTCTAAAAATACTCATAAAACAAAATTAGGAAATGTTTTAGTTTAATTTTATAATATTTATAATATTAATTTTTTCTCTTAATTACCTGATATATCGTTTACCTTGTTAATAAAAACTACTAATGTTAAAATTCATAATTCCAAAAAAATTAAAGAAATATATTTACATAAATTGGATACACTTATTCCAAATATGAAATCTATTTTTCATAATTTAAAACAAATAATTTTGAACAATTTATTTAAGATTAATCTCTTTGACGGGGTGAGAAAATACGTAATTAAAGCTAAAATATGAAAAAGATTGAAAAACTTTTATATATAAATTATAGGAAAAATTGAATCCAATGACCTAAATTTTACTAAATAATAAAATAATAATCTTTTTAAACATCAAAGTAACTAAAAATATAGTTTAAGAATATAAATTATATTGATGAAAAAGATGTTGTCCATTAAAATGCATCATTTTATTACTGTTCATCAAAACATGAAACATTTCTGAGAAATACCAAAAATTCAACCAAAGTTAATTTTTATGGCCCTATTTCAAATAATAAGTTTTTTTGTCATATAGTAACTTTAAAAGTATCAAAATTTTGATTTAAATGGGTTTTCTATTAAAAGGTGGTAAAATTACCCTTACGAAAAATATAGGGTTTTTTTGTAAAATTGGGCTTGATCTTTTATTATGACAATAAAATATGTTGTATGAATATAAAAGATATTTTATTGAATATATAATATATATTTTTCATTAATATCATTCAATAATATATATTTATTTAATTTAGAAAGTCAAAACAACTTTGACAGAACCAAAATAAAAATATTATCTTTATATTCAATTGGTACATATTTTCATTTATAATTAATTGGAAACTAATGAATTCTTATAAAAATGTATAATTTAATAAATTTAGATAATACTATTTATAATCAAAAATTTAATGGCTATGATATATCATATTATATTAAATAATAACATTTTAAAAATATACTATCGTTCTGTAATACTCAGTCTTGCGGGTAATCCATGACATCAATAAAACTCAAAATTATGTATAACACAAATCAAACATACTATTTCATGTACCTAAAACAAATATAATTGTTGTGTGTAGTTTAATATAAACTTGGTATTGTGAACAAAGCAATAATAACTTGGTGCTTTCATATAAAAAAATCTATTCAGTGTTGTGTGAATTAAAAAAAATATTGAAAAGATTAAATTAATTCAATAAAATTTAAAAATATCTAAAGGTGTTACATTCTACCCCCTTATATTTATTTCATCTTCAAAATTCATTTGGGCTATCAATGTTTTAATGCATTAAATATACTTTCATAGAAAACCATGTCATAAAAAAGATTACTAAAACTTCCTTTTAAAACTAGAAAGTTGGAAACTCAATGGTTATCCAAAGTAACTCAGAACTAAATTTCCACGTAAGATAACATAACTTAGAAGTGAAAATGTGGACATTGAAGAGAAATATAACTATCAACTTATGATGGAGAGTGATGTAAAACATGGTGATGTGAAAGTTATCAATCACAAGGACATAAATCTGTGATGATCTAATATTGAATTAGAAGACCATGAGATCCATAAATAGAGTGATAGGTCATTTCATATGTTTTAACATAATCACAAAAAGGTCAATATATTTTATCCAATATGAATAAATTATCATATGAAGATCTAATAGTTTAGTCTCTAAAACCTCATATGAAATTTAACATAAACCATTTCATAAGTGGTTATCCATGTAACCAATTTAAAAAATGAAATTCCAAAACATTTGAAAAAGGTCACTAAATTTCTCAAAAGTGGCTTGAAATTTATCTCCCATATATCATAAAGATGACCTTATTTTTCACATACCAAATGTGTGAATACCTTAATCAATTACTCTCTTCAGAAATTTTAATAACCTGAATCCCCTTTAAACCTTATTTAAAATATATATCCTTACTAATTCAAAATATTATTGGATATGTTCCTTAAATTAAAAAAATTGTAAACTACATAAATAATAGCATAATATGTTTTTTCTACAATTCATTATTCAATTCCATAGTTATAAGTACCATCTAATTTACTATATCAAAACATCATTACATTAACATCAGTAACATATTATGGTTTATCTTTTCATTATCATATTATTCCCATTAATGTCATTTTTCAATTAAATCACTTATCTATTCCATAAGAACCATTAAAAATATTCTTTTAAATCCTTAGTGAAAAACATAAACTAAAAAATACTTATATATTTCAAAACTCATATAACATAATTCGTGAACCCAAATATATAAACACTTCAAAATTTTCACTTCATCCTTAATCCATTGACAAGGATACCTCATCTTATTACTTAATACCTCTTTCCTTTCATATTTCACATGTAGTCTAATCATCAGTAGAAATACATCCATTACTTATACCACATTATAGATTATATTCTCGAGCTTTCCACTTAGGACATTTATTTTCATAATGCACATTCTTTCCACATTCAATGCATTAAACAATTGATAATACCTTATGGATACCAACATACCCATAAATTGTGTTTACTGAACAATTAGTTTTCCATTTTTAGTTACTTTATTTGTGAAAATATTCTTTATATTCAAAATATCATTATATTACTCTAAGAAAACCATTTGGGTAGTTCTTTCCACATTCTTGACATAAATAAAATTAAAACTTCTTTCTTCTGTTGTATATATTACTAGAATTATTAGTAATCTCTTTCCTTCTCATATAGGGTGAGTTTGAGGGTTGGTTAAAGTAAAAATTGTTAATCAGGTTTTGTGAAAACTAATTAGGCATGATCATAACAACATTCACCCTAGTGATCAACCCATTTTATTTCTCGTCATAAAATTCTTCTTCAGATTCAAAACTTACCCAGTTATTTCTGGTTCCCACCATTGACTAAAAATTAGAATCATAGAATTAAAAACACTTATCAGAGTATAAAACCACATAAAAAAGTAAAATTAATTATAATATTTTAATCTATGATACCTTTGGTTTAATCTTAGTTTGTTCATGACTGTTACGAAAACTCTAGGAGTGTAACCATTACATAGACTTATCATTATAGACATCCCTCGACATGTACTTGAAAATATCTATAGAGATATCACTAAATATTTCTAATCTAATTTTGAAAAGGATGACTAAACCATTTCTCTAATACCAACTATAATAACCCCATATTAACTTTCATTGACATTACATCAATTGTTCAGAATATCTCATTCATTACACACACATAGGCACAAATTCTATATAATTTTATTTCCTTTAGAAACATGGAACCACAATCAACTGGTTTATAACACATCTATGTATTGTTGTTCTTATTTCTTCATTACTATACCCATTTTTTGACGTATCAAACTTAATAATTTTCTTCATATCCTGGAAAAAAGAAACATAAGAAAGGGTGACCTCAGATGCTCTGTACAGTTAAACAAGGGATATACATAAGTATAATCATGATCATATGGGTATGAGAACATTAGGTTAACATTATAAACCCATACCTAGCATATCAAAGATCATAAAAATGATTCATGGCATAATTAATGGTAGTTCATATGACACTAATCATGCGGAATTAATAAACATAAGCCATGAAATAATAACATAATAATAATAATACATCAAATTTATGGTAGACTCATAAACAAGGAATATCATTCCCTATAAGTCATGGTGAATTTCCTTAACATAACAAAACACCTCATGGGGATTACACATACAGGGTGGGACACACCAATATCCCCAGTAATAGTGCCTTCCTTGAAAGGGATCATATTTCCCCGTTATCCCATAGTGGATCAGGTTTCTCGATCATTAATAGTTGATTAATCCCAAAAAAATGTCTCCTACATTATCTCCTGAGAAATAAATCATTACCCAACGAATTGGAGGTATATGTAGGTCCACATATCTCATAATATAAACTATACATATTTGTGCCATTTGAACATAATTTATTCATCATATTAAATACCAAAAAAGAAAATGAGTTTCATAATGATTATATCATAACTTAACTCATGAAAAAGAAACATAATTTATAAAAATCAATCCATCATAAATATAATCAATTAAACAAAATAATAATATTAAATTCCTTAAATAATAAACTCAATAAATTGTAGGTATAATCAAATAGTTTTATCAAATTTGGAAAATGGTTTTGAAAGATCATTTTAAATGATTCTTAAAGAAAATATCCTTTCCTCTTTGAAAAATGATTTTAACATCATAAAACATTTATCAATAAATTTTCATTTAAAATAACATTCAAAACATATAAAAAATATTAGAAAACCATTTTAAACATCTTTTAAATCCTTTTACCCGAAAATGGATAAATGTTCATTTAAAAAACCTT
Organism: Viscum album; assembly: GCA_963277665.1. Taxonomy (NCBI): domain Eukaryota; kingdom Viridiplantae; phylum Streptophyta; class Magnoliopsida; order Santalales; family Viscaceae; genus Viscum; species Viscum album. The sequence continues at coordinate 1,682,887,796 of OY728123.1, read as the reverse complement.
TAAAACATTATTTTGAAGGATCATAGATTTATGACTGAAGAGATAATAATATTACATAAAACTTATAATATCATTAAAATAAGGATATTAATAATTTAACACGAAAATAATATTGATATAAACCTCATAAAAGAATGTAAGTTCATAACATAACATTTGTCTCAAAAAAGGAAAATTGAGGCAAAATTGGCTTAACAACTTGGTAACTTCTTAACCACAAACCCTGTAAAAGAGAGATGATAAAATGGATCTGAATATAAAAAAAATTAAGGATAAAAATAATATAATACCTTTATAGGATTTATATATTCCACATATAAGAAATATGTGGTGAACATTGCTTGTATCTCAGGGAAAATAAAAGTGAGACAAAAATCCATTACTACTTGAGTAACTTTAGAATTCTAAAACCCATAAAATAATGATATAAATTAAAGATTAAAGGTCATTAAATAAAGTAAATTAATGATATAAAATTTCATAGATTAGTATTTTTACCACAAAAAATAAGAGAGTTGTGAATATGGCATGTATCTCAAGGAAATAAAAATTGAGATGAAATTCCCTTACGACTTGAGTAACATTAGAATAATGAACCCCATAAAATAATTACATCAATTAATGTTTTAAATATCATTTAATTAATAGAATTTAAGACATAAAATTTCATAGGTTAGTATATAAACCAAAAAAAATAAGCGAGTGCTGAATATTCTATGTATCTCACAGAAATAAAAATTGAGATTAAATTCCCTTACCTCAATTATTGAATTCCATAATTTTAATGTTAAGAAATCATGTATAAAAAATATACGTTTATTATACATATAAAAATTATAAATATTCATATTTATAATACCATATATTATTTTATTATAAATTTATTTTTTTCTCCTATTAATAATGCCATGTTAATGTTATGTTTCGGGTAATAAGAACTTTGTTTTTCATTATTATTTTGACTTCTTATCCTTGGAAATATTAAATATATCATGATTTAATCACATAAATAATGGTAAAAATGATATAATTATCATATATATATATATATTAAATATATATTTATTCACGGTGATTCATAAAATTGGACATAGAAAATAAAATATACCATTCATGGAGACGGTAGGTGCTATATACACCTGAATATTGTTTTCATTTTCATGTCATATTAAAAGAAAGAAAATTATATGATATATTATAATAAAATAGTAATTTTTATGTTATATATATCATATATATTCGTAAAATCTATCCTTATTACCACCCTTGTGAAATATATATGAAACAATGAATCACATCGCATCGTGGAGATGGTATGCCATATGTACGCACGAGCAACCTTATTATTTCCAAAATGATTAGGTGGAAAAAAGGTATATATCATATTATAATTCCTTAGGTATAATAATTTCATTAATATTATATATAAAAATAAAACCCATCATATTTCAAACTCATAAAATATGTTGATGGAAAATGAATTGTATCACTATGTGGAGATGGTAGGTCGTACGTATGAATAAGAAATACTTTCACCACTTGTTTGATATAAAAGGGGATTTATAATGGTGTGTTAATAATCAGAATAACATTTTTGAATATTGAATATGATTAATTTATTATTTTATAATATATATCATAGATTTACAGGGGGTATTGAAGAGTAGAAAAAGAGAGTGATCGGTTAGATAAATTACCTCTTCTTCGAAAAAAATCATTTAGATCTCCTCTAAAGGACTCTAGAGTTGGTCTTTTGGGAAGACCAGAGCCCCTAGAATATGGATAAGGAAGTATAAACAATATTTTTTTAGATTTTTTTCAGGATATATGGCTTAAATTGATTTGAAGAAGGGAGGGAGGAGGTGCCCTCTATTAATTGAGGTGGGGGTACTTTGGGAATTTAAAAAATATTAATTTATAATAAATTTATTCACAAACAAAATACATCAAAAATTACATGGATTCGAATATAATATTAGATAATATTTCAATACCATCAAAAAATAAATTTTAGATAGTTTTTTATTTAACAATAAACCTTATATTTTTTATTAACCTTTTAGTTGGCCTATTTTAATTTTAACTATGGAAACAAATATTTAAATATTAAGATAATTTAATTCTTACATAAAAAGTTTAAATTAGACAATAAATGGTAAAAAGGAATAATTTTTTGACCCTCTCTCATCACCTTGTAATTGTTTAATATTTTTATGATTTCTAATTAATTTAATAATATATTACTTTCTTAAAATATCATTACTGTCAATTTTGACACTTTTCATTATTTGTATTTTTATAAATATCATAACAATATTATATCTTCAAACCAACTCATAAAAAAATTTTATCTTTAAAATTACTATTTATAGTTTAATTTATCATTTCTATAACCCTATATTAAAAATGATAAGTCATTTAAAATATGAGTATGGAATCTCTAACTTTTCTATAAATAAAATATAATAAATATCTTACTCTCATAAAAGTGGCTTGAAAAAGGTATAATTTTTACCCAATGATTATTTTGATAAAATTCCACTCATAAAATAAAATTAGTTCAAGTTTTAGGTTAAATTTATTATATTTATAATATAATTTTCTACCCTTAATTTCCTAATTTACCTTTAACCATGTTAATAAAAATTACTAAAGTTACAATTCAGAGTGCCCAAAAATAAAACAAAACTACTTCCATAATTTTTACCCACAAATTCCAAATATTTGATCCATTTTTAAAAATTTTGAACACAAAATTTATAGTAATAAATTTTATAATTTATCCCATTTTTGGGTTGAGAAAATGGGTTATTAAATTAAGTTGTCAAAAATATCAAAATGTTGTTATATCTAAATTCCATAAAAATTGAGAAAAATGACCCATATTAGATTGAATTATAAAAAATAATATTTTTATTATTTAAAACCAATTAAAATTATAGTTTAAAAATATAAATTATTTAGACGAAAAACCTTTTTTCAATTTAAATTCCCAATTTTGTTACTATTCAACAAAACACGAATCATATCAGAAAAATACCAAAAATTCAACCAAATTAAATCTATATATCCTTATTTCTAAGAATAAGTTCATTTTTTCATATAAAAATTTAAAAATTGTCAAAATTATCATTTAAAATTGTTCGACGTTTAAAGGTAGTAAAATTACCATTTTGAAAAATATAGAGTTTTATGCATAAAAAAGTGTTTGATTTTATATTATGACTATAAAATCTATGAAATAAATATATAAAATATTTAATTGAATATATAAAAAAATATTTAATTAACATCATTAACTAATTGTAATTTATTTAATTTATTAATATAAAACTACTTTGGGAGAATAAAAATTAAAATATTGTCTTTATATTCGATTATTATATATTATTATTTTTAATTAATTGGTAACCCCTAAATTATTATAACACATATATTGTTATAAAGTTAGTTAATAATTTTCATAATTTCTAATTTAACTGCTTGGTTATATCGTATTTTATTAAGTAATAATATTTCAATAATATACTATCATTTGGTAAAACATACTCTTGTGTGTAACGCAAGCTATCAAAAAACTTAAAATTGTGTGTAACATAATCCAAACTCAGTGTTTCACATACCAAATGATAATATAAAAGTTTTTTGCAGTGAAATATTAACTTGGTGATGCAAACAAAACAAGAATAACATGGTGCTTTCATATAACACAAAATACTAAGTTTGGCATCAAATTAAAAATATATCAAAAAATTTTAAATAATTCAAAAAAATCTCAAAAATATCAGGGTGCTACATTTATGGATCATATGATACGAATACTTGTGTAAATAATGATTTATATTATATGAAAAAAATTGCAGTGGAAATTAAAGATGTCCTCCATGATAGTTTAAAGTTGTTTGAGAAGTGAAATAGTTATTCTTCCTCTTATAATTTACACAATGTCTAGACAAGAAAAATTTCAATTTTTCAATTTCCTTAATAGTGTAAAAGTTTTATAAGAATATTCATAAAAAATTAATAATTTCATGTAATTGACTAATTTTATGTTAAAGGGTCTAAAATAAAACACAATCATGTTTTTATACAAGATTTGATGCTTGTCACTTTACATTGAATTCATCCTAAAATTGTATGGCATAATAAACCCGGACTTAACTTTTTTTTCAAATCCATATATTTTAATGTTATAGACCCAATGATGTTTTAAATCATGAATAAAGAGATTAAAATAATATAATATGAATTAAATATGTTCTTCCCACAATAATTCTTTGACATAATGGTCCACCTGATGGCTAAATTGGATTAAGAGGTCCAACTATGTGGTCTTATTAATTACTAATGGAAGTAACAAATTAAATGATATATGAAAAATTTTAAATGGTACATCAATAATCACAATCATATAGAAGTTTTTATTGTATAATGATATATTTTTGAATAAGATAGTGAATTCTATATCGATTACCTATCAGATATTTATGGCATCAGTCTGCTAAAATCTCACCACAACGAATCCCCCATGGGTGAATGGATTTATAGGAAATATGATGTTATAATTACCATCAAATAATGGTAACAAGATCGACATTAAATTTTACATAATAGTACATAGGTTTCTCTATACATTGAATTCCCCAATGAAATTCTCAAACAATTGAATCTATTAAGGGATGAAGAATAGATATCAAATGCATATAATTAAAATTTTATAATATGGTTCCAAGGTCATATTTATAAGGATCTATCTAAAAATAAAAATTCAATTGTTGAAGGAATTAGATGGATTTCTAAGGGAACAAGTGTAAATTTTATATCTTACACACGTCTTATAATTAATGCTTTTGAATTCTAAAAAAAGGAATAAATATATTTTTTATTATGAAAAACAATGGAGTTAATCTTATGGAGAAAGTGATACACATATTTGGTTCCAAGTAAATAAATCCAATTTTTGTGAATATCTAATATTTTGGCATCATAGTATAGTTATACACAATTCAATTTTTCATTGAAAATGGGTTAACAAAATAACTTTAATAAAAGTCAATGAATTAACCTAATGAAGGTGCATTTCAGTGTGGAAGGGTATAAGAATGAGTCGTTCATAATGGAATCATAAGTAGTGTCTATATTTTATTTCATTGATCCAATAAAAAATAATTGGTCAATTATCTATTTTACTGATAAATAAACTACATGGTTAGATGAAAATGTAATTGTGGATAAACCTTTCATTGGGAGATCGCAATCATTTCATGGATGTCCCAATGTAGACAATGTATTGCATATTATAGGGGACCAAAAAGAGGGGATATGGATACTAAATAAAGGATCCAAATGCCTTAATCCTTTAAATAAAAATATAGATTTCAATGATTATGTTAAAAACATTAATATACTATGATTTTTTTGCATAATATTATGTGTTCTCTAATGCATTTATTTAATCTAAATTAAATGTTTTACTACTCATGTAAATAATAACTTATTCAAATGATGATGTAACCAATTCCATGTAAGAATTCACGATTGTGGTTAAAACTGCATAATTTTTATGGGATAAAGAACATATTGATGAAAAAATCAATAATGACATATAATCATTGTGTTAAATAAAATTATCAAGTCAAGAAGAAAAGTTTTAAAATATTAGGTTGGATAGAATAAATGTGACCTGCCCATTGACTCCAACAAGTCAATGTTCATTAATTTTAACGAACTAAAAATAATAATTCATACAAAAATTGATATTGATATGTGTCATAATGGTATTCTAGTATTGAAAGAAATCCTATGGGAAGGTATTATGGTAATGTTATGATATACATTCTCAATATTTCCAAAAAAATAAAATAATGAAATTTTGAATTAATTTTAATTACCACTTGTAGAGATTATTTATTTTAGATGATTTCAATAATAAATATATCTTAATGGTCACTAAATAAACTCATAGAAGATTTTGGAAAATTCTTCTTAAATAATTATCTTAAGGATACTAATGTAAAGTAAAACCATACCCACAAGTTACATACGCACATATTATAAACTAGAAAACATGGAAAGATTTAATTAGTCATAATGATGAGAAATCATTTTAGTTGCATTGTATTTGATAATATTTTATTTAAAAATATTTAACTTTTACAATATGATTCAAAAAAAAATTATTTAAAAAATAGTAATGGATTTCTAAAAATAAGTAATTTATCACAAAACTAATGCACCCATACCATAAAGAAAGGATCAGGTAAACATCACTTGAAAAGAAAATGTTATGTATTTTAATTATAAAATAATGTTTTATGTGATAAGGAACTACATATGTTCCATTTATTATATAGAAATTGATGACTCAAAATCTGGAGACACTCCCATCCCATGTCATGTTCTATGGAATGAAGCCTTCATAAATAAAGAGAGTAAACTAGTTGTTGAAAACACAAAATCGGTGTGGGAATCATGTGTACATATGAAATAATAGTTATTCATTATGATCTATAATGATATTATATAAAAATATCCATTTATTTTTGTATTTTTTTATATGTTTTACACATAATAATTAGCATCAACTGTAGAAGAAGAAAAACTACTTTTAGTAGCTTTAATTTATAAAGAACAATATGTCCATGTTGGAGGTGATAGTTTTGGAGTTTCTCCTCAAAAATATTTTGAGAAGAAAAATATTCTAGGATATATGTATTAGATTATGAAATACAATCATGCATAAATATATTATTTGAAATATATCATTGTCTGGTCGAGTTTGGTTGACCAATTTATGTGAAAGGATTAAAGAGAACCAGTAGTGGAACAACAATCAGTACATAAAGATCCGTATGACCCACTATCTTTACTTTTATCCAATATTCTCTACCTCATGCCTTACCTGAGGTATTAAATATTTTCATTACTCTTTTTCTAAAAATGAGAATCAAACAACTTCCAATAAAATTATATTTCTAAAATTTTATAGGGTGATGTTTTATGAAATTTAAGTCCATCAACACCCTTGAATCACTTTATTGTGAGGGGTATAATGTATAATATCCTAGGAGACATGATATACATAAAAACTCTCAAAAGCTCACATTAGATTGGGGATTGATGTAACTCACTAGACGATCACTAAGTTTTCTATTCTACTTAATTATATAGATGTCACCATGAACAATAATACTATTGTAACATTCATAGTATTTTCATCTAATAATATAAAGATGCATGAGGTGTTTTATTAATAATTTTTTCATATGAAAAAACTTTAACAAATGATGAAAGAAGATCTGAAATGAGGTATGTTATTATTGATGGATACAATGAAGCGGAAAAAGAATTTTAGATCAAGATAATATAGTGAATCAAAAAAGAAATCAAAAGGACCTTTTTATAATACATTCACCCCACCATTTCCACTGATGCATATATTAACATATCAAGTTCATGTAGATACAAAATTCAAAGATGGGAAAATTTCATACATTGAATATAAATAAGAAATATTTAGGGATTTTGTTATATACATAGTTATCTAGATATTATAAAGGATGTTATCAAGCATTAATGATTTAGAGATTTATTTATGAATACATGTATGTGGTACATTTTCATAATCTATCTATACAAATAATGATTTATATATTCATTATTTTTAACAACTACTGATATTTTTTATAGTCATATATATTAAAACTATATAAAGGTAAAACCCTATGAATTAATAATTGGACTCATTAATACCTCTAATATTTCTAAGGAAATCGTTCTTTTGAATTGAAATAAATTGGAAAGAAAAAATTATTCACTAAGAGAGGAATTTGAGAAAAAAATAATAAATGATAGACTCATCTTGATTCCTACACTATAGCTAATCATATAATTTATATTTATTTCAATTCATATTTGTTTTTTTAAGAATAACTAGATTCACATCTCAATAAATTTGGATACACTATATGTTTATATTTTGGATCCAATGCAAGGACTTTAATTAAAATTACCACACCTGACGTATATTGAGAATTTTAAATACACTACAATCAATATTTTATAGATAAACTTTGAATTATATTTTTTGTTTTTTTTTCAATGATAATTTTATAAGGAAAAGGGTATCTATAAATATAGGCTAAATAATGGTATAATGTAGATGAATGAACATAAAAAACTGATAGATCAACTCAAATGGAAACAAATTAAGGTATATATAGTAATATTTAACTATCAAAACATATTTCAAAGAAATTTAATTAATTTGGTCAATGTTCCTGTAGAGTGTGAAGAAAAATAAAAAAATTATTGTGGATATTAAATTTAAAAAATTATAAAAGATATCATATAACATTAAAAAACAAGTATTCATGATAGTTAATCTCTAAAAGGTAATTAAAATTTAATTAAGTTTTTTCACCATTTATTTTAATATATTTCCTCAGTTCTAATAATATTTCGAACAATCTACATGCTCAAAATAAGATGTAAATTTGTTTAGAGATGGGTGGGTAGATTATATAGTTTTAAAATTCTTTTCATCATCAAGTTGAGGTGATTACCTATCATATTTGACATCATGTAAAGGATATGATCTCAGAGATACATTTGGGATGGGATGCATTAATAACTTAATGATATATTTTATTTTTGACCAATTTATGAAAGAGAATTATAATGAAGGGTAATGATCTATAGATTTTATTAGATATAGTAACATGTTAGAAGATTCTTGAGGTCATGAGAGATTAGACTTCAGGTATTAAAATGAGATAAGGGAGATAAGTAAATGGTTCAAGGATCCAACAACCCAAAAATAAAGATGTATTATCAACTACTGGGGAAGGTAATTCCATGCTCATGGACTCATCATTTTCATTTTTTTTATTTAATAAAAATGGGTCCATTTTAATTTAAAAGGCATGTCAGATAGCCAAAAACAGTCAAAAGTGTTTGTACTATATTCAACCATTCAGGAAATGACCCATAATTCATTTTTTATTTGTCGGTATTGACTACACATTAATCTAATGCATGATTTGTATTGTGTAAATCGAAGTTAATGTTTTCAATATAAAAGGGACATTATAGTTTAAAACATGTATCACTCTCTAAACCCAATAAAACATACTTGAATATTTTTCAAACATTTGGAAAATGACCCATAATTCATTTTTTACATGTATGAATTGAACTCATGTCAATTTAACACACAATGCAGTTGGTGAGATTTGATGTTTGTTTTCTCAATATAAAAGTGTGATTTTGGTTTAAAATTAATATCACAAATCCACAACCAAGAAAACAATCTTATTTTGTTTTCAAACATTAGAAAAATAATTCATAATTCATTTCCAATTTATAGGAATTATCTACAATTCATTCCAATTCATGATGTTTCAGAAATGAATTAAAGTGCATGTCATCAAAATAGAATGATAATTTTAGTTTAAAACATTCATTACATGTCCAAAACCATGAAGATAAGGTTTTTTACTTTAAAACATTATTAAAATGATCCCTAAGTCATTTTTAACATGTAGTAATCAACGACTTGTAAATCTGACACACGATGTGGTTGATATGACTTAAAGTGTGTTTTTTCAATATAAAAGTCACATTTTAGATGAAAATCCACATCACTTGATTAGACTGACAAAACAAGCTTGTATTTTTTTTAAACCGTGGGAAAATGATTTATATTTCATCTGTGACATGTAGGAATTGATCACACATCAATATGAGACATGATGTGGCCGGTATGACTCGAAGTTCATGTTTTCAATATGGAAGTTCCATTTTAGTTTAAAACATGTGTCACATTTCCAAAACCATGTGAATAGGCTAAAACTATTTTCAAACATAGGGGAAATTATTCATAATTTATTTGTGACATGTAGGAATCGATCACACATCAATCTAACACACAATGTGGTCAGTATGAATCGAAGTTCATGTTTTCTATTTAAAAGTTTCATTTTCGTTTAAAACACTCATCACATAACTAAAAAATGTAAAATTTGATCATATTGTTTTAATACATTATGAAAATTTTCCATAATCTATTTTTTGACATGTAGGAATTTATAGTATGTCAACTCGACACATGATGTGGTCGGTGGGAATTAAAGTTCTTGTTTTCAATATATAAGGGTAATTTTTGATTAAAACGAGTATCCCAAACTAAAATTGAGAAAATGAGAATATATTGTTTTTAAAATTTAGGGAAATGATACATAATTCATTTTTGACATGTAAAAATCAACTTCACAACAATCCAATGCAGGATGTGGATGATATGACTCAAAGTGTGTGTTTTCAGTATAGAAGTTTTATTTATGTTTAAAACACACGTCAAATAGTCAAAACAAAGAAAAATATATTTTATTGTCTTTAGCCTCTATAAAATGATCCTTAATTCATTTTTATGTGTAGGAATCAACCACATGTCCATATGAAATGTGATGTGGTTGGTATGACTTGTAGTACTTGTTTTCTATTTAAAAGTTTCATTTTAGTTTTAAAAGTGTGGAACATATAAAAACTAAGAAAATAAGATCATTTTGTTTTCAAAATTTATTATAATGATCTATAATTAAATTTTTACATGCAGGAATCCACCGTACATCAATCTGACACTTGATGCTGAAGTTATGACTTAAATTTAATTCTTTCAATATAGAAGTACCATTTTAGTTTAAAATGTGTTTCATCCAAAACATAAAAACATGATCATATTGTTTTCAAACTTTAATAAAAATATCCATAATTAATTTTTAACATGAAGGATTCAACCACACATAAATATGACACACGATGGGGTTGGTATGACTCGAAGATCAAATTTTAAATATAAAAGAGCCATTTTTTGTTCAAAACACGTGTCTCATAGCCAAAATATAGTAAACAAGATCATATTGTTTTAAAAAATTATATAAATAATCTATAATTCTTTTTTGAAATTTAGTAATTTACCATATGTTTGTAACACCCCAAGATTTTATAGTGTGTTATTTCTTCAAAATAATTCAATAACTTTCACTACACGCAACAACAAGTTCAATCGCACCATGACTTACCAAACAAGCTGTTCAAAAGAGGTTATGAATAGTGTTAACTAAATTTTAAACTTTATATAATCCTTATAATTTTAGAATCCATATTATGAGTTTCTTAGATATAATGCAAGAACAAATTCATTTTCAGTATTGCACTTTTATCAACTTTTAATAGTGAACCCTTTTTAAATACAATATATTAAACTTTTTGACTAAATGGGTACATCAAAAATTTAAAATGAAACATCCCAAGCTTCCACGGTACGCTTTCTTTGAATAATACAGTAGCGTGTGTTGTACGCAACCTTGAGTTTTAACACACACCACAACTAATCAAACTAGCCGTTATGAATAGTAATACCTACTTTTTGAAATTATATATATTTTATATTTGAAAAAGGACTTCATTTTTGGATTCGGAATATCGAATTTAGCCTAAGGTGAAATTTTGGTACATTTCGGATAACTTTCATATTTTGATGAATAGTGAAAATTACTAAATTTTAATTAAAAACAACTTTTTTAATCAAAATAATTAATAGTGATAAATTATGAATTTGAGTGGTTTTAAAGTATATTTAGAATATATTTTTACAATTTAATATAATGTTGGTCATTAGACATAATTTTACAATTAAACCGAACATAAACAAGTGTCAATCTTTTGATAGTTATTATCTCTTAAAAACACGCTTTTTGTTTTGACAGCGGGAATTAATTTTAAATTAATTTCTACCACTTCTATGTTTTGAATTTAGAAAAATGGATTCCATATTTGGAATCATGATGTTCAAATTGTGTAAATAGGTAACTTTTATTTTTAGACATTTTGAATAATTACTGCGGTAAATATTTTATTTACCATGGTTAAGGGTAAATCCGGTAAATAAGGGTTAAAAAAATAATATTATAATAATACAAAATTACCCTAAAACGTGTCTCAACCCTATTTGTTGATACATGGTCGACCATGGGAATATTTGGGTCTATTTTGGGACCCCATGGATCCACTTGTAAGTGATAATGACACATTATATTAATAAAGCTTAAATAAAAATAAAAATGGCATAAGCTTACATCTTTTAGAAAAACAATTTTTACATAGGGTTATACATGTTGGATTTTAGATTATAAATATTCATTAGAAAGATAAAAATATTTCCTACATAATGATATTTTATTTATAATTTTTAGACATTAAATAAGTTATTTTATTTATGACACAATGATGATGCAGTAATTACTATAATAGTGAAAAATTAAAATAATTGATATTATAAATACCCAAATAAATATAATATGAAACTTTTAATGAATTAAACTAATTTTCTAGGCTAATATGATATATTAGGATTTATTTAATGGACTTTGTTCGAAGTAATCAATCTGTTATGAGTTTCACAAAAATCAACTATTGAATAGTGTCAAAATTGACATAAAAGAGTTCTTAAAACAAATATTATATTATTAATTGATATTAAATTCCTAAAAATCTAAGGTTCGGCCAAGAGACTTATATTATGATAGGTTAATCATTAATGGACCACTTGGGGGTCGCTTGGATGTATATAGTAAGTTTATTAACCATATTATATAAAAATACAAAGAGACATTGTAAAAGTGAAACTAATTAACTTAGAGTTAATACTTAAAGATAAGGTTAATATAAGTACCCAAACCTGTCTAAATTCTATTGGATGAGTTGTTTTCGACCTATCCCTACCTCATCCTTTGAATAGTCAACTTTTGAGCCTTTGTAAACCGAATATGAATTTATTATAAATTAATATTTCTAGCTTTTCCAAAGGTGCCCCTCACCCCTCTTATAAAAGGGCACTCCTCCTTCTCATTTCTTCACACCATAAAAGCCTTTTGGTTCGGCCAAACTCTGCCCAAATAATCTCCCAACATCCCTCACTACAACCTAGAGGCCTTAGTTTGATCAGAAAGCCAACCTAAGGAGCCCTTTTGATCAAATCAAAAGGAAGAACCCGAAGAAGAGGTAATGATTTCACCACCCTTTTCTAAGTTCATTTCTTCTTCCACTTCTTCTTCCTTTGTTCTTACCATTCTAAAATAATAACTCCAGTATCTCACATATACTGTGATGTTATTATATGTATGGTACAACCATATTCAGTATTCTATCCACCCTTTGAATAACATGTCACCATACGTGCGTACGTACGGCTTACCGTCTCCACGTCGTGGTGTAATTGTTATTCAATATAATATTATTTGGATGGGTATAATAATGATGTGTAACTCATGTAAATAATAAATATAACATTTTAATGATTCTGTATATATGATATACCATTCATTTATATATTATTTTAATATCAAAAGAATGATATTGTCGCTCGTGCGTACGTACGGACTACCGTCTCCACGAACGCGATGAGATTCATTCTCCATCGTATCCATTCAAGTATAATTATCATTTTATGATTTAAAAATGATGTTTAAGGACTTGATATCATTCTGGATATGAATAAGATACAACAAACATGGCTTATGTAACAAAACATATAAAAGAAAATGAGTAAGTTAACACCCGAAACGATGATAATTCTAAGATATTATTAATAAATCAATGTTAAAAGATCATATATGATATCATATTAATATATATGATTCTTGTATAATTTAATAACAATTATTTCACCATTATACAGGAGGTTAACCTACCCCAACCAAGGAAAAGTACAAGGTAAGGGTTATTTCACAATCTCTTCATTATCCGAGGTTGTTTATATGTAATAATCTACTGGGATCTCTTTATCATCCACATCCATGTTTCTTAAAAATGTATTTCAAAACATTTTTACTATTTACAAGAATATGGGTTAAAGTCATTTATACCCTTTTTTGACTTTTTATAAGAGGTTTATAAAGGAATCTTTCCGTCGTTTTCAAAACAAGGTCCTTTTTAACCTTTTCGACAGAATTGAGGTAAGAATGTTTTTTTTAACTTATACGGCGGGTGCGGTTATTTTACGCCGTTATAAAATCTTCAATGCTTTCCTTACAAGCTTACAAGGATATTTTCAAAGTAAATGTTTTATTTTATAATTATGTGACTTTTAAATGATTTCAAAATGAATATTTTAAGAACTTCAGAAAGGTACTCTTTATCAAAATCAGAATTTTCAATGTTTTAAAGATTTTTCTTTCTAAATCTTTTCAATTAATGTCCATGTCTTAAAAATGGTTTTTAAGGATTTATTTATATGGACATGAATGTTCTTAATAATTTTAATTCCTTTTAAAAGTTTCAAAGTGGTATGGGACACTTTGATTCAAAAAAGCTATTTTTAATTACTTCCTTTATAAATGTGTGACTTTTAAATGATTTCAAAAAAGGAGATATTTCTCTCAAATAGTTTTGATTTCATCTATGTCAACATCCTTTGATGGATTTTACGCTTATTTGAAGTTGATTTATTATGATACAAAACTTCTATATTGTATTGAAGGTTTTGTGATATGTTTGACTGTGGATGTGCTATTTTTATACCATTCATAGTTTATGGTGAAATTATTGACATTTCGTATGCTAGTTTTAATACGAATGTTTATGTTATGTTTAAACCTTTTCATATGGGAATGCATTGGACTTAATAAGTGACGGGTGGAGCCCGCTATAGCTCCTCGATGCATCGGTAGGTCTCATGAGACAAACTAGTGTCTTGGCACAAGGCCTTGACAAAATCTTATTTGTAGTCTTGGCACGAGGCCTTGGCTATGTGGTTATGATAGTCTGGCATTATGCATTCCAACATTATGAAAGTGGTTATTGATTTTTGCATGTAATTATTCATTTAGTAGAATATCCATGTGAATAAGTAAATGGCATTATTTCATTTATGCCATACCATGTTGAAAGTTCGTATTTAAAAGGCTTTTGTTTTAGTTATACATTGCCTTAAATGTTTATTCTTATTTATGAAAGTTTCCACTTTATTGTTATCCTTACTGGGCATTTGAGCTCACCCCTTTTTTTTATGTTTTATTTTTCCCAGGATGTGAAGAAGTAAGTTATGAATGACCTGCAGGGATTTTATGAGGGGTTAATAGTGTGGATTGTGGAAACATTATGTTGTTGTATTAGTTTTTCATTTTATGATGTAATGTAAAACTTATGAATATATCTAGTGTTTCCAAGGCTACTAAACCAATCGGTCTTTCGAGATTTGATCTTTCTTGTGATCATGCCAATGTTATGTAATTAATGCACCGACTCTGGGTAGCTGGGGTCGGGGCGTTACAGTTGGTATCAGAGGAAGTTTAGTACAAACCTTGGAAGCTAGATTTAGATAAACTCTGAGTAGAGCACGTAGACCTAAGATGAACTTTGAGGATTATTATAGAAGAACTTTCTAGAATTTTGGTATTGTAGAGATTTTGTGAGTTTTCTGAGCAATACATCCCTGTCTGGATACGAGCAGGTAGAGGCGGCTCTGGCACAGATATACCTAGGGGTAAAACCCGAAAACACCGCTTTGAGCTAGACTCGAACGGGAACTGGTGCACGACAACGGGCCTTGCTGCACTCTTGGTTACGACACTCCCGGGGGATATGCTTATGATAACTCTCATTTTCTTTACAAATCATTATGAAGGGTTTATGAGTATAAACTTCCTCAAAGAAAACATTTTTATGATTATGGATTATATCCATAAATAGTTCAATTTATGTTAAGTAAGTATGGGATTATGTATTTTGATTCATAAACTGATCTAGTTTATGCCATTGTTTAGAAATGGCGCCCAGTAGAAGGAATGAGAACTCCAGAAATGCACATGATCCAAAGAGAAGGAAGGATCATATCTTTCATGGTCCTAAGCTAGAATTTATAAGAGAAATAGTCTCCCATGTATTATCATCATATGAAGAAATAATATCATGTGTTGATAAGATAAGTAAAGAGTTTACTGAGTCCTATGGCTTTGAAGGGAAGCAAGAGAAGAAAAGGATGGAAGAGAGAAATATGGATAAAGGGAAGAGGGAAAAGAAGAATTTTCCCATATGTGGTAACTGTGGAAAGAAACACCCTGGAACTTGCCTGAAAGGAATGGGAGTTTGTTATAACTGTGGAGGAAAAGGGCACAAAGTACGTGACTGCAAGGGTAAGAAAATGGTTTCAAATGTACAATGCTTCATTTGCAAGGAGTTTGGACACTACACGAACCTATGTCCCAGTCATCAGACTATGCCGCAAATGATGCTATTGGATAATAATCAAGTTATGATACTACCACAGATGAAGATGAATGATTAGAGTTCTTATGTTGATTATGTCAATTGAGTGTTGTATCAACAATGTACTTGTTATAATAATTATGGAGTATATAAGGATTGTACTGCAGTACTATTTCATTAAGGACTTGAGATTGTGTGGAACAAAGAAAAGTGACTCAATAGCAGGATAAACTTTTGGAAAATATATGGTTGAGAGAAAGATAAACCATAATATGGTTCTGATACCGAGTTAGTGATTTTAGAATAATACATGATTGATTTGGATAAATTATATTGGATATTCTTGACTACCTTGGAACTGATTAATGATCTGTATATTCCATTATTGTTGGGGTTTAATTTTTTTTTGGATTGATGAAGTATATCCATCATTCTATATGGAATAGGGGAGCATGAATGTAATCAATAAGGAATATGGTAATTCAGGATGTTTCAGTGTATTAAAAGAATACAAGATGAAGGTATTCATATGCTATTATGGGGTAAAAAGGATCTACGTTATTCTTACCTTCCTTATAAATGTTGGACTGTGAGTTTGGACAGAAGTATTTTGGATAGTTCTAGTTTGGATTATTTTGGATTTCCATAAAAGGACAACCTGGAGGTCGGGCGGCAACCCGTCGCGTCCGGCAAGGCTGCGAGACTTGAACCCGCAACCGAAGGGCGACAAGGGTGTATCACCTACCACTGGCCCACGAGATGTCTTGTATTAAATAATGTAGTTTTTATTAAAAGATCTTGTAGATGAATTATAAATTCGTTTATTTTGGAACCCTATACGAATTGTATAAATAGAATTTTTTTTACATTCTATTATCTTTTAGAGTGAAAGATGAGTTTGTGGTAGAAATTTATTAATGGATAAAACTCTAATTATAAAGTAAGTATATCCCCTTATGATCTTAGCCAATCTCATAAATAAATTCCTCAACATTAAGAAAAGCAACTTAGAACAAAAATGTTTTCCTAGATGGTACCTTAAATCATCACTAATTTATGGATTTGGGATTGTTGGCCTTTTCATAGCCATGTTCTCTACCACTCTCCATCAGATAATTGATGGTTAGATTTCTCCTCCATATCCATATTTTCCTATATGGAACCCTAGTATGTGTTATTTTTGGTAATCTTCATACTTTCCACTCTTTATTTTAAATAGAGGCCTCATGAATTCATTTTTCGATGTGGGATTTCAACTAAGATATTTTGAAACGTCAAAAATGTGTTATCCTAATACCCTATGTTTTGTTGAACCGATGGTATTTCAAATCATCATAGATTGATGAATTTAAGGACCTCAATTATACACTTGTTTTTGATTGATGATCTCAATCACTACCTATAAATATTTATGTTTTTTTCTCCAATTATATGTCTCTAATTTCCACCAATGTTCTCCTAATCGAGATCATAATTTG
The DNA here is from genome assembly GCA_963277665.1 of Viscum album. Taxonomy (NCBI): domain Eukaryota; kingdom Viridiplantae; phylum Streptophyta; class Magnoliopsida; order Santalales; family Viscaceae; genus Viscum; species Viscum album. The sequence goes on along the minus strand of OY728123.1, from coordinate 1,682,870,052 downwards.
GTGGTGACCCTTTGATTTCTCTTTTCCTCATATTAAGACTAAATTTTAGTAACCCAATTTCCGATGTGGGTTTTCCCACAAATATATTTTCTATTTTCAACCTTTTATTTTCGAAGAACAATTTCAAATTGCGAGGACGCAATTTATTGAAGGAGGGGAGAATGTAACACCCCAAGATTTTATAGTGTGTTATTTCTTCAAAATAATTCAATAACTTTCACTACACGCAACAACAAGTTCAATCGCACCATGACTTACCAAACAAGCTGTTCAAAAGAGGTTATGAATAGTGTTAACTAAATTTTAAACTTTATATAATCCTTATAATTTTAGAATCCATATTATGAGTTTCTTAGATATAATGCAAGAACAAATTCATTTTCAGTATTGCACTTTTATCAACTTTTAATAGTGAACCCTTTTTAAATACAATATATTAAACTTTTTGACTAAATGGGGACATCAAAAATTTAAAATGAAACATCCCAAGCTTCCACGGTACGCTTTCTTTGAATAATACAGTAGCGTGTGTTGTACGCAACCTTGAATTTTAACACACACCACAACTAATCAAACTAGCCGTTATGAATAGTAATACCTACTTTTTGAAATTATATATATTTTATATTTGAAAATGGACTTCATTTTTGGATTCGGAATATCGAATTTAGCCTAAGGTGAAATTTTGGTACATTTCGGATAACTTTCATATTTTGATGAATAGTGAAAATTACTAAATTTTAATTAAAAACAACTTTTTTAATCAAAATAATTAATAGTGATAAATTATGAATTTGAGTGGTTTTAAAGTATATTTAGAATATATTTTTACAATTTAATATAATGTTGGTCATTAGACATAATTTTACAATTAAACCGAACATAAACAAGTGTCAATCTTTTGATAGTTATTATCTCTTAAAAACACGCTTTTTGTTTTGACAGCGGGAATTAATTTTAAATTAATTTCTGCCACTTCTGTGTTTTGAATTTCGAAAAATGGATTCCATATTTGGAATCAGGATGTTCAAATTGTGTAAATAGGTAACTTTTATTTTTAGACATTTTGAATAATTACTGCGGTAAATATTTTATTTACCATGGTTAAGGGTAAATCCAGTAAATAAGGGTTAAAAAATTAATATTATAATAATACAAAATTACCCTAAAACGTGTCTCAACCCTATTGGTTGATACATGGTCGACCATGGGAATCTTTGGGTCTATTTTGGGACCCCATGGATCCACTTGTAAGTGATAATGACACATTATATTAATAAAGCTTAAATAAAAATAAAAATGGCATAAGCTTACATCTTTTAGAAGAACAATTTTTACATAGGGTTATACATGTTGGATTTTAGATTATAAGTATTAATTAGAAAGATAAAAAGATTTCCTACATAATGATATTTTATTTATAATTTTTAGACATTAAATAAGTTATTTTATTTATGACACAATGATGATGCAGTAATTACAATAATAGTGAAAAATTAAAATAATTGATATTATAAATACCCAAATAAATATAATATGAAACTTTTAATGAATTAAACTAATTTTCTAGGCTAATATGATATATTATTATTGATTTAATGGACTTTGTTCGAAGTAATCAATCTGTTATGAGTTTCACAAAAATCAACTATTGAATAGTGTCAAAATTGACATAAAAGAGTTCTTAAAACAAATATTATATTATTAATTGATATCAAATTCCTAAAAATCTAAGGTTCGGCCAAGAGACTTATATTATGATAGGTTAATCATTAATGGACCACTTGGGGGTCGCTGGGATGTATATAGTAAGTTTATTAACCATATTATATAAAAATACAAAGAGACATTGTAAAAGTGAAACTAATTAACTTAGAGTTAATACTTAAAGATAAGGTTAATATAAGTACCCAAACCTGTCTAAATTCTATTGGATGAGTTGTTTTCGACCTATCCCTACCTCATCCTTTGAATAGTCAACTTTGGAGCCTTTGGAAACCGAATATTAATTTATTATAAATTAATATTTCTAGCTTTTCCAAAGGTGCCCCTCACCCCTCTTATAAAAGGGCACTCCTCCTTCTCATTTCTTCACACCTTCAAAGCCTTTTGGTTCGGCCAAACTCTGCTAAAATAATCTCCCAACATCCCTCAATACAACCTAGAGGCCTTAGTTTGATCAGAAAGCCAACCTAAGGAGCCCTTTTGATCAAATCAAAAGGAAGAACCCGAAGAAGAGGTAATGATTTCACCACCCTTTTCTAAGTTCATTTCTTCTTCCACTTCTTCTTCCTTTGTTCTTACCATTCTAAAATAATAACTCCAGTATCTCACATATACTGTGATGTTATTATAAGTATGGTACAACCATATTCAGTATTCTATCCACCCTTTGAATAACATGTCACCATACGTGCGTACGTACGGCTTACCGTCTCCACGTCGTGGTGTAATTGTTATTCAATATAATATTATTTGGATGGGTATAATAATGATGTGTAACTCATGTAAATAATAAATATAACATGTTAATGATTCTGTATATATGATATAACATTCATTTATATATTATTTTAATATCAAAAGAATGATATTGTCGCTCGTGCGTACGTACGGACTACCGTCTCCACGAACGCGATGAGATTCATTCTCCATCGTATCCATTCAAGTATAATTATCATTTTATGATTTAAAAATGATGTTTAAGGACTTGATATCATTCTGGATATGAATAAGATACAACAAACATGGCTTATGTAACAAAACATATAAAAGAAAATGAGTAAGTTAACACCCGAAACGATGATAATTCTAAGATATTATTAATAAATCAATGTTAAAAGATCATATATGATATCATATTAATATATATGATTCTTGTATAATTTAATAACAATTATTTCACCATTATACAGGAGGTTAACCTACCCCAACCAAGGAAAAGTACAAGGTAAGGGTTATTTCACAATCTCTTCATTATCCGAGGTTGTTTATATGTAATAATCTACTGGGATCTCTTTATCATCCACATCCATGTTTCTTAAAAATGTATTTCAAAACATTTTTACTATTTACAAGAATATGGGTTAAAGTCATTTATACCCTTTTTTGACTTTTTATAAGAGGTTTATAAAGGAATCTTTCCGTCGTTTTCAAAACAAGGTCCTTTTTAACCTTTTCGACAGAATTGAGGTAAGAATGTTTTTTTTAACTTATACGGCGGGTGCGGTTATTTTACGCCGTTATAAAATCTTCAAATCTTTCCTTACAAGATTACAAGGATATTTTCAAAGTAAATGTTTTATTTTATAATTATGTGACTTTTAAATGATTTCAAAATGAATATTTTAAGAACTTCAGAAAGGTACTCTTTATCAAAATCAGAATTTTCAATGTTTTAAAGATTTATCTTTCTAAATCTTTTCAATTAATGTCCATGTCTTAAAAATGGTTTTAAGGATTTATTTATATGGACATGAATGTTCTTAAAAATTTTAATTCCTTTTAAAAGATTCAAAGTGGTATGGGACACTTTGATTCAAAAAAGCTATTTTTAATTACTTCCTTTATAAATGTGTGACTTTTAAATGATTTCAAAAAAGGAGATATTTCTCTCAAATAGTTTTGATTTCATCTATGTCAACATCCTTTGATGGATTTTACACTTATTTGAAGTTGATTTATTATGATACAAAACTTCTATATTGTATTGAAGGTTTTGTGATATGTTTGACTGTGGATGTGCTATTTTTATACCATTCATAGTTTATGGTGAAATTATTGACATTTCGTATGCTAGTTTTAATACGAATGTTTATGTTATGTTTAAACCTTATCATATGGGAATGCATTGGACTTAATAAGTGACGGGTGGAGCCCGCTATAGCTCCTCGATGCATCGGTAGGTCTCATGAGACAAACTAGTGTCTTGGCACAAGGCCTTGACAAAATCTTATTTGTAGTCTTGGCACGAGGCCTTGGCTATGTGGTTATGATAGTCTGGCATTATGCATTCCAACATTATGAAAGTGGTTATTGATTTTTGCATGTGATTATTCATTTAGTAGAATATCCATGTGAATAAGTAAATGGCATTATTTCATTTATTCCATACCATGTTGAAAGTTCGTATTTAAAAGGCTTTTGTTTTAGTTATACATTGCCTTAAATGTTTATTCTTATTTATGAAAGTTTCCAATTTATTGTTATCCTTACTGGGCATTTGAGCTCACCACTTTTTTTTATGTTTTATTTTTCCCAGGATGTGGAGAAGTAAGTTATGAATGACCTGCAGGGATTTTATGAGGGGTTAATAGTGTGGATTGTGGAAACATTATGTTGTTGTATTAGTTTTTCATTTTATGATGTAATGTAAAACTTATGAATATATCTAGTGTTTCCAAGGCTACTTAACCAATCGGTCTTTTTAGATTTGATATTTCTTGTGATCATGCCAATGTTATGTAATTAATGCACCGACTCTGGGTAGGTGGGGTCGGGGCGTTACATGTTAATCCAAAACACGATGTTTCTTTTATGACTCAAAGTGTATTTTTTCATTATAAAAGTGTTTTTTAGTTTAATATGCATTTTACTTTATGAAACCTTGAAAAGGGGATCATATTGTTTTCAAAAAATAAAAAAATGTTCCAAAATTCATTTTGATGTTTAGTAATCGACCACACCTAAATAAGACAGAAGATGTTGCAAGTATTACTCAAAGTTCGTGTTATCAACATAAATGTATAATTTTAGTTTAAGATGTGTTTCCCTAAAAAAATATAAGAAAATAAGATAAGATTATTTCCAAACATTAGTACCAAAATCCATAATGTATCTGTGATGTCTATGAATTAGCCACACATTAATCAGAAGCATTATATGGTCTTTATGACTTGAAGTGCATGTTTTCGATATAAAATTTCCTATTTAGTTTAAAAAAGAATCAAATATCTAAAATAGAGAAAACATACTCAGATTACTCTAAACATTTTGGAAAATAATCCATAATTTATTTTTGATATGTAATAATATATAACATGTCCATACGACACATGATGTTCCCTATATGACTCGAAGTGTGTGTTTTCAATATAGAAGTTCCATTTATGTTTAAAACATGTATCACATATCCTAATATAAGAAAACAAGATTGAATTGTTTTCAAACATTATGAAAATGGTTCATAATTCAATTGTGATTTGTTGGAATTAACTTCACATCAATCTGACACGTGATGTGGTCAGTATAACTCAAAGTGTGTGATTTCAATATAAAAGTGACTAGTTAATAATAAAATTAAAAGTATAACTGATAATATCATTAATATATACAGTAATTAAAAATTCAATTTATCATATTGGTATAATATAAGATTAAAATTGTATTTTTTTTATTTAGTCTTACTAAAATTAACATTGTTTTTTTTGTTGGGACAAGATTTTTTACATTGGATGATCAATGAAAAAAGTCCTCTATAGGAGTTTTGATTTTGTATATGGGTAGTAATTTTTTATTCATTGTTAATATGAAATCAATATAAATATTTTTAATATGTCAACTATTAATTTAGATGATGGAGAAATTTAATATTTTTGTTCCAATCCAATTTTATGTATCTTTTATTCTTGTTTATGTATACTAATAGGGTTTATTGTTATAGGTCTGTTGCATGGAAGCTGCAGAGCTATAGTTTTATAATAGTTTATATTGAATTTATTAGCATTATATAAAATATTTATAAAATACTCTTATATATGTTATAAATAGAACTAATAAATTCCACATTTATCATTACTAAAAATAATGTACTAATAAAGGGGGTATTTGTTATCACTGATAAAGGGGGCCTCTATAGGAGTACTTCACCCATTAGTCCATGAGGTAGTGTAGAATAAATGTTTATCAAGAATAGAAAATGAAAACACCGATGAAAAAACACTATGAAATTTTATTAAGAAAAGTAAAATGGCATTTAATTCAATTCAATCCAATTCCAGGAAATGTGTTTAAGCAACAAATGATTACAAAGTCAAAAAAAATCAATTAATACATCAAGATATATAGAAAAATGTAAATAATAATAGGAAATGAATCTTTATTATCAAGTTATATCCCCTCTCCCCAGCTCCAATTTCCTACAGCACTAGTTGAATGTTTCCCCTCACTTATATTTAAGCTCTGCCTTCAGGAATGATTAGTACCAGAATACTCCCTACAATCAATGATGAATTTCAGTAAATTAATTGGTCCTACCATTTTTAATATAAAGTTTCAAACTTTCTATCATCAACATCGCTCATAATTTTCTCCCAAGGTTGAATAGCTTGTCTCAATGTAGTGTGGGTTACTGTGGATCATTGTCCATATTTTGAATCATGGTAGAACCCTCAAAAGATGATGACATAACCATAATAATTTCATTATTTTTCTATTATTTCTCTACTAGAAGTTCCATTGAAAATATTATGAACACCCATGGGGTCTTGATTCATGTCATGTCTTAATCATTAAGATTCGGGATCTTATCAATTACCCTTTCTCAACCTTAATTTTATCTTCCCTTTTATTTAAAAATAGATTGAGAATTTATGGATTCATGTGTTTTAAATCCTTACACACCTTTACATATTTGGTATCCTTACGTGAGTAGGCCACGACCTTTATGAATCATTATAAATTAGTCATGAACCTGATTTAGCACCTTCCAAATAGGGTTACCTTGATGTAGGTATCTCAACATAGGTTATCGAATCATATTATACCTATAAAAGCATGGATTCCCTTATGAGAGTATTAAACATAATACATTCCCTTATGCAACCCTTAGAACCTCATACTAACCACTACATAGATCTTTAGAGGTGTGAATGACCCTTAACCATGTCTTTTGAAGTGTAGGGTGTACTTTATGTGATCTCAAAATACTTGAATCACACACATAATTTGATTCACCATTAGACAAGCAAACCCTTATTATAATTTCATTTATTCAATAAAATTATTCCCCAAGAAGGACTATGGGATATCAAATATAATATACCACCATATTATTATAGTCAATTCATTGAGCATGTTGTGTGCATTCATATCAAAATCATAGGTCCCAAAATCAGAGAACTATAGGCCCCAATTATCTTTAATATATTTGAAACATGTAAACAAATATTTTATGTTGAACTGAAATCTATTAAAAATTACATCAAATAATCATCTTGGTTTCCATCAAAGTAAAAACCATCTCGATCAGTTTGTATTCTTTAGCATTATTTTCTTTATCTATGATATTTTCCATACCTAAATATTGTGATTTGGAACCATTTTCTTCTTTTTTCAAATTTTTTTAATTCAATATCATGATCTATAATCTATACTCAGTTTATTTCTGGGCTTTTGACTTAAAAAATTCACTTTGACAATGGTTGATCATTTATATATTTTGAAAAGTGTGAGGGAATTATCATAGACCGACCCCAATTCTTCTAAAAATAGTGGATGGATAAGTCTTTAAAAATTCAACATTTTATATGAAATATAAATAAATTCACATAAAAATAACTTAAAAACTCAAATGAAAAGAAGAAGAATTATGAAATTTAGTGAGTCTTGTAATTATTGAAAAAGTCATATGAAAATGGGGATAAACCTTATTTCATTAAATTTCCAAAAATAATAAAATATATTTCTCTATAAAATATATTTATGATAAATCCTTTCAACTTTGAAAAAATAAATTCTAAACTCCAAATTCATTAAACTTGTTTGAAAATAATATTTCAATGATCATGTCACCAAAAAACCCAAAAAATATTATCCTAATATTATGAAAAAATCAACCCAATAATCATTTAATCAATTTGACACTGAAACCCCACAACTTCTTCAATATATTAAAATAATAGCAATTTCATTAAAGATCATACAATATTTAAAAACACTAATTTAAATCAAAATTTAACATTAAAAACTCAATTATTTCCCCAAATAGATATGTAAAACATGCATAGAAACAAGCTACATCATTTATTAAATTAACTTCCATTTCATTCTTATTTTATAAAAAGTAAATTCAATCAATTTAATTTATTCTCCCATGAAACATCACAAAACCTACCCCCCCCCCCCAAGGAATTTCAAATCACTCATCTATAAAATGTAAATTTTTATAAATTTAAACTCACCTAAAAATCATGAAATTTATACCATATGATTGGTTAAATCCAGGCTCTCTACCCACCTATAAAATAATTTGTTTCAAGTCATGAATATTTTCATGTAATTGTTTCGTTAATTTGGGTTGTTGGGTTCAATATGAAAAATATATGGTCTAAAAGTGGATAACTTTTTCTAATAATTCAATGAATGATCGATAATAAAAAACAATGAATATTCCTTACTCAGTGTAATTGAATCAAAATTACTATAGTAAATTTCCCCTTTTCAATGATAAATCCACAAGTCTTATCCAATAAATTATAATAAAAGAGTACACAAATTTTTTCATTTATTATATATATATTTCTTTCATTTATTTTTTAAGAGAATAAGATTCTAAAAATATATTGAAATAATAATAAATCATTCACTTTCGTTATGATTGGGGTTATGATTAATGAAAATGAGAATAATATATAATTCAACCCCATTCTTATTTTTGAATCATTTTTTTACATTTTTTGAGAGAATTCAAATGAATTATAATGAAATATGCATAAACTATGGACCTTCCATCAGATGGTAACCAAACCCAACATTCCCAAAAAAATGTGCCCATCCCCATGAAAATACATGAATGAACAAAATTCCAACACACTCACAAAGAAAATTGATCAAGAAATGTATACAATAGTGGATGTAGATAGGGAAAAGGATCGTGTAATGTTTATGACCTATAAGGCCATAAATATATTCTTGGGGCCTAAATAGGAGTATTATAATGTCATTTTTCAAAGTTATATAATAAAAGGGTATCAATATCAATTAAACACCTCAATAAAACCTGTAAATTTACTTGTTCTCAAAAGTTATGATAAAGGATAAAAACAATTTATAGATGCTTTTTTTTATTTTACTGAATAAAATATGGTACTAGAAAGATTATATAAATTATATTATAGAACCTATCAAGTTGGTGAAATTTAATATTTATCAATGATAATGATGTATGGGTTCCAAAAACCCATTAAACATTCTAAAATGTTATAAAATACAATGTATAGTGAAAAATTCCATATCAATATTCATTGGAAATAATTTTTTCAAAACCTAATGAATTTACCTCCCTATTGACTATTGTACGTAAAATAGTTTTCAAAATTCCTTTTAAGCTTGTAGTTAATCAGAAAATTGAAAGAAAAATGAAAAAAAAAACTATTTTTTATTCATTTTTTAGTTTGGTTTTTTTTGAAAACCTCAGTTTTAACTACCATATGTCTTCATCCCCCACGCCTAAAAATTAAATTATTCTCAATATTATTAATTAAAAAATAGACATTAAAATAAATTAGGGTATTGGGGACAAGTAAATTACTCAACCATCATTGAACTTATATTTATAGGTTCTCCATAATTAAAAACTCTTTTGATGGATTGTTATCAATAAACTTATCCAATGAATCAGTATCTATTGCTTATTCAATGGATCAGTATATGAAGCTCTTCAAATGGTTCAGTGTCTATAGCTCATCTGATATATCGATATCTCATTCCTTTTATAAAAAACTTCCCTTTATATAAATATATCAACTACCAACAATCTGATCAGATATGTACAATAACTCAGCCCGATCTTTAGCATTCAATGCCTATATTCTAGACCATCTGATCGACGAGTTTCAATGAACTAATATCTCATTATTTTTCTAATCATGTATTTTAAAAACTCATAAATTTTTTCTAGAGGCCTCATTAGATGGTTTCAATGGTGGATTGGTTTCAAAAAAAACATTGAAAATTCTTCAAACCCCATAAAATTTATACATTCAAATTTCTAACAACTTTTACATCTAGTGCTTCTCAATCAGTTAAGTAATGTATGGAAAATATCATCTACCCTTCTTTCATAAAAATTTTGAATCATGATGTTTTCATGATGTTTAAGACTTTGATATCAAAAAGAGTCATTTATCTTATTTTGGAAAGTTTTACTTCATTCCAACATTCCTGACACTTATACTTTACAAATTTTCTTCTTTTATTGTAACTCATTAAATTGTAAACAACTTCTAAATTTCAAATAAAATATTTTTTGATGGTGTGTATAATCATCAACTTTTCATATAACTTTATTTTTCTATATTTCAACCACATCATAAACAAAAAATATAAACATCTAACAATACATTTTCCACTATATTAATAAGAAATTTATTTTAAAAAAGGTATGTTGTCTACAAAAGCAATTTTTTTAAATAAACATCATAGAGGATCCTTAATATCCCCATCTAGACTTTTTTATAGTGAACATTAACAAATTTTATTACTCACCATTTTACAACACTCATATTTTTCCACAACTCATTATTTTTCAAAATTTCTTCAAGTCACAACCTTTCTCAAATAGAATTTCAAAAAACCACACTACATGAAAAGTTCTATTTTTAAAATGAATTTAAACCCTTAGTGTGTAGAAAATATGTATTTATTAAAAGATAAACTCTCCCTCACTTTTATCTTATTTAATTTTTTACAGGTTCTCAACTCATATTTTTTTATTCTCTCTCTTTTTCTGTTCCTCTACCATTTTATGATAACCACAACTCCAGATTTATTCAAGAATGATAAGTAAATATATCTCCCTAACATGATTTTCTTTACTTATTTTCCCTCTTTTTCAACATAATCAAAATAATTGTCGGGAACACTTCCTTGATATTTTTATAAATTATTTGGTTTAGTATGAACATGAAGTTTCAACCTCAATTACACAAATCATTTTTTGGGAAATTCTTTTATAAAACACCAACAATCACATAGTTTTTAGAAATATATTCCAATAAAAAATCTCCCCAAGAAAATTCTTCATTTATAAAGTGATAATTAACATCAATTTGATTTTATATTTATTTCTTGACATGAAATATTTATAGATCAATTACAATTTTATTATCATAAGGTATCATCAATGACATGAAAAATTTTACTTTCAAATATTCGAATTGAAATTTGATACACAAAATTTGAGTGCAACACTATATAGTATAAATATATTATGTTTTTTTTAATTTTAGAAGTTATCAAACAATATTTTTTACTACTCCCACTCAAAACAAATTCATCCAAGAAAATGTTCATCTTGAAGTTGATATTATGTCACTGTAATCTCCAACCCAATCAACATCCTTATAACAATGAAAATTCATATCACATATTATTTTTTGAGAATCCCATATGAAGTTGTTAGTTTAACATATATCATAATTTATTTTCATCCAACATATGATATTATTTCATATCATTTTTATATCTCAAACAAATAGTCACAACATAGAAATATCAGTTCATGATGCTCGGAGGTAAAGAAAACATCGTATCATCTTCCTAAATTTTTTCTGATTCACACTTTTTATAGTTTCAAATTTACATACCTTTTTTCTTACTAAAATAGGAGTAGAAACTTATTTGAATTCATCCATACAAAACTTTTGTAACAACTACTTATAATACTTTTCATGAGATAATAAAATATATATAATTTTTGTTACACCTGTAAACCAAGTAATAAATTTAATTCTCATAACATAGACATATGAAAATTATTCATCATTTTCCTAGTAAATTATTTGAAAAAAATTTCTTCATATTTAGAGAAAATCAGATCATCCCCATACACATTTAAAATTATGGTTATATAGTTAACTTATTTAAAATAAAAATTTCTATAAACTATTCATTTATAAAAATTCAACATTCTCAAATAATAATAATGTTGGGAGTACCATGTATGTGGGTCTTGTTTTAACCCATATAAGGCTTTATTCAATTTAAAAACCATCCATCCATCTTCATCACATAAGGACCTATAAGGTTTCTCAATATAAAATTATTCTTCAATATCACCATTAAGAAAAGAATACTTTATATACATCTGATAAACATTTAACTTAGATGTGTAGCCACTTCTAGAAACATTTTAATAGTTTATAATCTAGAAATAGGGGAAAAATTTCATCAAAATCCATACCTTTCACCCATTAATAGATATTACAAAGAAGTATTTATTTTTTATTGAAACTTCTCCACACTCATATAGTTTATTTGATTATACCCACATTGTTCCAATAAATGTTTTTTCTGTTGGATTATGAACAATTTTTCAGGTGTTGTTTTTCTCACTCTTATTCAACTCTTCATTCCTTAAATCAACCCATTATTTTAAATTATTTCTAAAACTAATTCTGCTTCAATTTGTGAAATGAGTAGTTTCTGATTTAATAATACCAACCTTATTCTTTTCTAAACCATAACTTTATAAATCCAAAGAATATTTTCAGTTTAAAAAATCTTATGTAAGGATGGAAATCTCAAATTTTATCTTCAACTTCACTTTCCTTACCACATGATTCTACTATGTTATGATATATATTTTTTGAATCAATGTCACTTTCATTGGAAATTTTCAGTTTGTATTCCTCAATATTTTCCACATCCTTTGTTAAGGAATTTGGATTATTAATAACTTTCACATCATATGAATCCACCTAATTTTGTAAACACTTCTTTGAGAATTTATAACTTCTTCTCTAGGGTGAATATCTTAGGAAAATTCCTTCTTTACCTTTCTCATCAAATTTTATATGATCCTGATTTTTTTAGTAAACATGGTCTCACAAAAATGTTAATGTATTTAAATGAATTTTTTTTGTGATACCACATTTTGTAGGAAGTCATTTCGGATTCAAACCTAAGAAAATATGATTTTACATGTATAGTTGACATAATATCATCTCTCCAAAAAAATCATTGATGTTTGTATTCTGCTGACAAGTTTCTTCCCATATCCACCAAACTAATATTTTTACTTCTTGATACTTGATTTTTTGTGGGATATTGAGAGAACTATACATATGTTTAATTCCATTATTTATCTAATAAGATTCAGCTACAGTGCATGTGAATTCTCTACCATTATATGTTCCCAACTTCTTTGCATAGACACCCATTTCTCTCTCAACTTCCCTTCTAAAAACATTGAACGTTTCTATATACTCTAATATTTGTTTCATAACTATTATATTTGAAATATGACTGAAATCATAAATAAAAGAGATATATTAAAAATATATTGTTGATGATTCATTAGTCCACATAGATTATAATTAATAATATTAAGAGTTCTGGTAGATTAAATCTCAATTTTCTTATGGCTTTTACTAACTATATTTACTTTCTAAAAAGTTGTAGAAACTTCATCATCTCTAATTTTCCATGTTGGAAATTTTTTTATAGATATATCTTTATAAAAAATAAACTTTTCTTCACAAGGTATCCAAGTTGACAATTCCATAAATTTTTATTATCTTTATCACTTAAATTTCACATGTTATCATGTTCTGTATTTTGTAAAATATTTCCATTGGTTGTTTCTCTTCTCATAATTTTTTTTCATATTTCACACTTCTAAGGATACAAGAATATTTTTTGAAAATTACGACTTTTCCATCATCATAAATTTAACTTACAATAAGTAAGTTATGTTTTATACCATTAATAAAGAGAACTTATTTATATTTCAATTGTTTTCCTCAATATCAACCATTACAATTTCCTTTACTTTTAATGAACATTCATTCCCAATGGTAACCGATCCTTCATCAAAATTTTCATCATTCTTAAATATTTTCAAGTCCCTTATCACGTGTGATGAGAAACCAATATCAATTATCCATGCTTTTTTCTTTTCACTTACTTTAAGTGTTTTCTAAAAAAATCATTCATCATGTTTTTTCCACCATTTCTTCCCCTATGTCAATAAATTTTTCTCGGAAGAGACAAATTATACCCATAGTGGTAAGATCATTGCCCATAAATATATAACACCAATACAACACATAACTCATCATTTTCTATAGAAGTATGATCATTCCTATTAATAATATTTTTAAGTTTCATAAAATCTTTCATATTTTTTCTCCTCTTGGAATTTGGAAATCTTCTTCTAAGGGTAATTTTTTACTTTTTTTATGTGATATATTTTTTTTACATCCATTATCATCCTAATATTTCCTAGATTTTTTCATAACACATTAATTGTTCAAAAAATAACACAAACATTTTATTTTAGTGCGTGTATATTTCACTTGATTCTTGATATGAGGTTTCATTAAAGCCTTAAATGATTTAGCTTTTATTTGTGAATCTTTTCTAAAATTTTCATTTAACATTCCTCAGATACACAATCATTCAAAAAAAGTTTTGATTGTTTTTTTAACTTTATATTCCTTAGATACCAACTTTATACCAATGTCTTTATCCATCTTTACATATAAATCAATTCTCATGTTGTAACTTAAGATTTCCTATATTTACTATTCTTTCGGTTTATCAACATATTTTATTCCATTAATATAACTTCCACTATATTTTTTCATCATTATAGTTTCTTTCATGAGAGTTATATTTTTATCAAACTTGTAATAAGTTCTATACTGATATGATACTCTCTATAAGTTTATTCACCTCATTCTTCTTCATTGTTTAACAAATCTTCTTTTTTCTCAACATTTTCATCTAAGGTTGTGAAACTTTTTCAACTTTACTCTTCTTATGAATTTTTTTCTGAGTCAGATTCTATTTTCTTACTCAACATACCTCTTTTTTTAGGGAACATCTTCTTTCCACCAGTGTATCCTTTTTCTTTCTTATAAGTCTAATCAAACTTCTTCCACCAATTTTTTTCCTCAAAATATTCATCAAATTAACCAACTTTATTCAGGATCCAATTCATAGAAAAATGTCGTATTCAAACACACATAGAAAATTTGATAGGAATATTTCCTCTATACTTTCATCTTCCTCTTCTATAGTTTTGATATTAGAGATAATATTTGTATTCAACTCCTCATTCTATTTATCATCAGAAAAAAATCAACATCGTAAATGTAACAGCCCGAGATTTTATGAAAAATGTTCCTTTTAATTTTATTTCTGTCTGGTGTTGTGCGCTACACCAAAAGGAGCTTGCACAACACACATCCTTGACTTGCCTTGCATTACACGCAATCGCGACCTTCCTCGATAGCGTGTGTTGTACGCAACGCCAAGTTTCGCTAAACAACGATATGCTATTAAGATATTATTAAAACTAGCTGTGTGAATAGTAATAACCACTTTTTGAAATTTTGTAAATTTTATTTTTCAAAATGGACTTCATTTATGGATTCGGAGTATCGAATTTAGCATAAGGTGAAATTTTGGTACTTTTCGGATAACTTTCATATTCTGATGAATAGTGAAAATTACTAAATTATAATTAAAAACAACTTTTTTAATCGAAATAATTAATAGTGATAAATTATTAATTTGAGTGGTTTTAAAGTATATTTAGAATATATTTTTACAATTTAATACAATGTTGGTCATTGGTTGTAATTTCAGATTTAAACCAGACATAAACAAATGTCAATCTTTTGATAGATATTGTTTCTTAAAAACACGCTATTTGTTTTAACAGCGGGATTTAATTATAAAATTAATTAATGCAACTTTTATGTTATGAATTTGGTAAAATAGACTTCATTTTTGAATTCGGAATATGAAATATATCTTGGGATGAAATTTTGGCATTGTTCTGAAAAACATCAATTTTTGATGAATAGTGAAACTACTAAGTGGTAGGTTAAAAACTGAATTTTGCATAAAACTTAATTTTACCGCTTCTGTGAATGGAATTTCAAAAATCCGAGAGACACGGTTAATATCAAGGACTAAAATGTGGTTCAATGAGATGAAAATAATTTTTTGGTGAATAGTAACTTTTTACTATTTTTACCGCGGTTAATAGTAAATAGGGTAACTAAGGGTAAATATGATATTAATATTACCCTAACACATGTCCTAATTCTATTGGACAAGTTTAATTCGACCAAAAATAAACTTAGGAATAAAATATGACCATTTAGGCCCACTTGGATTAGATTAGGACATTTATTATTAATTTATTTAAAGAAGGGTTAAAATAGATAAAATCAAAGTTTAATAAGTAAATCATTTTTAATATAGGGTTATACATAAGATAAATTCGATTTTAAATATTCATTAGAAAGATAAAAAGATTTCCTACATGATGGTATTTTATTTGTAATTTTTAGACATCAAATAATATAATTTATTTATGACAGAAAGATGATGCAGTAATTATCTTATTAATGAAATATTGACATAATTGATAATATAAATACCAAAATAAATGTAATTTAAGACTTTTTATGAATTCCACTAATTTTATAGGTTAATATGATATATTAGTGTTGATTTAATCAACTTGTTTCGAACATATAATTCTGTTATGACTTTCACAAAAATCATATATCAAATAGTGTCAAAATTGACACAAAAGAGTTTTTAAATCAAATATTATATTATTAATTGTTATTTTATTCCTAAAAATCTAAGGTTCGGCCAAATGACTTAGATAAGGATATATGTATTAATAATATACAATTTGGGGTTCGTTTGGCATGTTATAGTAAGTTTATTAACCATATAGTGAAAGAAAACAAAAAGACACGGTAAAAGTTAAATTATTTAACTTAGAGTTAAATCTAATTGATAAGGTTAAAATAATACCCTAAACTTGTCTAAACCCTATTGGTTGATAGGATTTCGACCCATCCCCACTTTAGCTTCGAAATAAGACCCTTTGGAACCATTATAAACCGATTTTGACTTTAATATAAAATAATATTTTGAGATATTCCTAAGGTGCCCCTTTCCTCCCCTATAAAAGGACACCTCCTCCCCCTCCTCCTCACACCAATTTGAGCACTCAATCTCGGCCAACCCCTGCCAAAATCTCTTCTCCACTTCCCTAGAAACATCCTAGAGGTTCTGGTATTCCTAAAAGACCAATTTTAGTGCCCTAAGAGGAGGTCTCAAAGAGGCGCTTCAAAGAAGAGGTAATTACCGTTACCAATTCTTTCATCTTTATTTCTTCTTCCACTTCTTCTTCTTAGGTTGTTTCATTATGAAGTAATAACATCAGTATCACTCATATACTGATATGTTATTATAAGTATGAAACAACCCTATTTCACCATCTATCCATCCTACGGAAAAAGAAATCACCGCGCGTGCGTACGTACGGAATACCGTCTCCACGCCGTGGTGTAATCTATTTTCCACCACCACCTTACATGGATGGGTATAATTGTGTAAAGAATAACTATACATAGTTATTACAACATCATATTGATTCTGATATATTTTATAATCCACTCCAATTCAGTTCAATATTTATGGAAATGATATCATCGCTCGTGCGTACGTACGGAATACCGTCTCCACGACGCGATGAGATTCATTCTCCATGTTAACCAATTTAAGAATGATTATAAAGTATATATAAGAAATAATAATGAAATATATGAAATTATAAAGCTACTGGATTTATGTATATATATATGTATGTCATCTACTTACTTCCATTTCAAGACAATAAGGAAAGTAAAACAGCGCTCATGCGTACGTACGGACTACCGTCTCCATGAGCGGTGTTTTTCATTTCATTTATCTATCTATTATATATATATATATATATACTGAATATATATGATATATAAATCATATTTTATATTCTTGAAGTAAGTAAATCATGATATAAGTAATAATAATGTCAAGAACAACAAGTCAAAACACCTACGATAAATGTAACGATTTTACCCAAAACGCTTCTTTAACATAAAATTTACAAAAGAACGGGTAATATAAAGTCATAAGTGAACCATATATGATATCATAAAAATGAATATGATTCTGTAATAAGTCAATGACATTATTTAAATCATTATACAGGAGGTTCGGACACATACGAAGCAAATCGGACCTAAGGTAAGGGAAATATCACAATCTCATTTTTATCCGAGATTGTTTATTCGTAAGTATTTACTGGGGTGTATTTTATCATCCACATCCATGTTTCATCAATATGTAATATTATTTCCATCCACCTACAATTGTTTAAATCCATTTTTACCCTTCGATGAGTTTTTAGTAAAGAATATGAAAGGAATCTTTTGTCGCTTTTTCGTACGAGGTACTTTTTGACTTTTCCGACAAAAGTACGAAGAATGTTTTTTTTAACTTATACGGCACGAACGGATTTCTACTGTTTTATAAAGCCTTATTTTCATGAAGCTTCCTCTAAAAGATTTCATGACTATTTTCAATAAAATCTCTTTCTTTTAAAATTGCATGATGTTTTGTGAAAAGAAAATGATTTTGAAGAAGAAAGGATATTTTCCTCAAGAATTCAATTCAAGTGTTTTATCAAAATTATTTTCCATCTAAGATAATAAAGGGTTCTGTTTCTATCCATATTATTACATTGATTTGATCATGTTGTGATGGAATTATTTTTATGAATTCCTTTATCTTATATGAATTGTTTTATGATGTCATGTTGTTTAAGAATCCCATTTTTATTACATGGGTTACGCTATGATATATGGTTTATGATTATGTGGCACACATAAGAAAGGATTCATTATAAGATGGGTGGGACCTATATCTCCCTCCAATGCATTGGGTAAAGATTTTATATCTCATGAGATAGACATGGCTGGAACGGAAGGTTATTTCGGTTCAGTGATACAGGACTGAAACGAGGAGTGAACTCGGTTCAGAAAGGGACTTTGTCCACTAAGATAGTCTTGGCAATGAGTCATGACTAACAAGAAATGATTTTCCATGATTATGTGTGCATGCCACAAAGTTTCAAGTTTTACGTTATGATTATGGGGATCTCATTTTCACTTCTATGATTTATCCCATGTTATGATATTATGATCTCTTTTGCAGGTTAAGATTTACAAAAGCTATGTTCTTATGTATATGATGTGATTGATATTTATTTTGTTTACCCTTACTGAGCATTTGAGCTCACCCTTTTATGTTTTCTTTTCCCCAGGATATAAAGAAAGGTTTTTAGGTAAAAAAAAGGGAAGATCTTTATGGGAGATATTGAAGATCTTTCACCACGATTAGAAGATTACGTTCCGAGTTTCCAAAGACACTAAACTATTACGATCCTTGTGTGTGTTTTTGTTATGTACTAAGTATTCCGCAAATGTAATGTAATGTCCATGTACGTCAAGATACGGGTCTCTACAGTTGGTATCAGAGGAAAGGTTTAGTCAACCTTTGGAAACTAGGATGCGAAAACGTTAGTGAGATCCCTAGAGATATTTCTAAGGTATGTCTAGGGATGCCCCTAAGGATAAGTATACGTATAGGATATAGTTCTAGAACTATGGTAACGATATTAGATTAAACCAAAGATGATAGATATTTAAGTTACTCCCCCTTTATTATGATTTTTGCATCTAACACTATTCTGTTTGGGTTTTAGAAAATGGGTGGAAACAAGATGATTCACAATAATGGAGGATATGATGGACAATGGAATGATATTCTTCATGATCAACCAAATGAAATGGGATTTGGAAGTCCAAACATCATTATTATGCCGAATCAGCAATCTCATAATATGATCAATAAAGTAAAATTTGGTAAGTTTCCTGACTCGACTAATAAGAGAAAGATGGAGTTCCATGATGATCATAGAGGAAAGAAAGTTCAATTTCCCCAATGTAAATCATGTGGGAAGAGGCATCAAGGAGAATGTTTCAAGGGAACTGGAAGATGCTTTGGGTGTGGAAAAGAAGGACACAAAGCAAGTAAGTGCAAAGTAAAAGGGTCGGTTAACACCATGGATGAGGATAATGGTAATGCTACGACATCAAAAATGGTTAAGTGTTTTAAATGTGGAATGTATGGGCATTATGCAAACAAATGCCCTAAGGGAAAGACTCATGAAGAGAATCAGTATGGTCATATGGGTAGTATTTATGTGGATGATGATGAAGAGACTACAAATGATATGTGAGATGAAAGAATTTTTGAAGCTCGGTCAATGGTTTGAGAATGTAGTGGAATGATTACATGATTATCATGTGTAATTTTGGAATAAAGAGACATCTATGGATTGTTACACTGTTGTCTTTCCTTGTGTTTTGAAAGTGTATGATTAATGTTACCAGTATCCATGAAAGGTTATTCAGATATTTTTGGAATGTAGATGATATGCGCATAATGAAGGGATAAGGAGAAAATTAAATGTTTGATAGTATTCGTGAGCTCATGATTGATATAAGGACTAAGTGATATCATGGTTTGAGTATATAGAATTTTGAGGATTTCGGTATGTGAAAAGTGTTAACTTTTAACTGCATTCAAGTTTTCACTAAGGTTCAATGGGTATTCAAGAGAGTACGAGATTAAGGCCTTTGAATGTTTGGAATGTGACCAACAAGATATATCTTATGATATATGGGGATCAACGATGGTATTAAATCTCTGGTAATCGTTTTCACTATGTTATGAGAATGGACTGCAGTATTATGGATAAGCCTAAAGATTGGAATGGATTATGTTGGACATAAGTTAGTATTGTTTAAGGATAGAAGTTTTTTCGATATTATTGATGGGATGTTATAGTAATATAGTTTTATAAAAAGGACAACCTGCAGGACGGGCGACAGCCCATCGCTTCGGACAAGGCTGTGGGAATCGAACCCACAACCGAAGTGCGACTGGCCTTTATCGCCTACCACTGGCCTACAGGAAGTCCCTGTTTAGTAGAAACTAGTTTTATTATATTAAGCAGTATGATATATGAAGTATAAGTCCATTTTAGGAACCATATATGATTAATCTCACTATAGAATGACTTATAACTTTTTCTAACCTTTTGTTTGAGACAGATGGAATGAACAGTCATTCTATCACATGATCTGCTAACACATCACGAATAACAAATTCAACTTCATTTATTTGAGAGATGAAGTGGAAATTGTTCAAGGCACGAACAACAGTGAGATTGTACCAAAATAAAGTAAGTATTTATTCTAATTCAAATTTTCAACTTTAGGGAAATGATCTTGAAAACCAAAAATGTTGTCCTAGTGATCTTATACCTGATGAATCAGATGGTACCTTAGATCGTCACAAATTTATGGATTTGTGATTACTGGCTTTTCCATAGCCATGTTCTCTACCACTCTCCATCAGAACATGATGGTTAGATTTCTCTTCCATATCCATATTTTCACCTATGTGGAAACCCAGTGATTAGTTTATTTGGGTAATCGTTACATTTCATACTTTAGTTTTTAAAGCCAAGTTTTGGTATTCCTTTTTACGATGTGGGTTTCTATTAAAGAAACTTTCGAATAGTAAACCATTTATAACCCCGACGAATTTCGAGGGCGAAATTCATTTTAAGGGGGGTAGAATGTAACAGCCCGAGATTTTATGAAAAATGTTCCTTTTAATTTTATTTCTGTCTGGTGTTGTGCGCTACACCAAAAGGAGCTTTCACAACACACATCCTTGACTTGCCTTGCATTACACGCAATCACGACCTTCCTCGATAGCGTGTGTTGTACGCAACGCCAAGTTTCGCTAAACAACGATATGCTATTAAGATATTATTAAAACTAGCTGTGTGAATAGTAATAACCACTTTTTGAAATTTTGTAAATTTTATTTTTCAAAATGGACTTCATTTATGGATTCGGAGTATCGAATTTAGCCTAAGGTGAAATTTTGGTACTTTTCGGATAACTTTCATATTCTGATGAATAGTGAAAATTACTAAATTATAATTAAAAACAACTTTTTTAATCGAAATAATTAATAGTGATAAATTATTAATTTGAGTGGTTTTAAAGTATATTTAGAATATATTTTTACAATTTAATACAATGTTGGTCATTGGTTGTAATTTCAGATTTAAACCAGACATAAACAAATGTCAATCTTTTGATAGATATTGTTCTTAAAAACACACTATTTGTTTTAACAGCGGGATTTAATTATAAAATTAATTAATGCAACTTTTATGTTATGAATTTGGTAAAATAGACTTCATTTTTGAATTCGGAATATGAAATATAGCTTGGGATGAAATTTTGGCATTGTTCTGAAAAACATCAATTTTTGATGAATAGTGAAACTACTAAGTGGTAGGTTAAAAACTGAATTTTGCATAAAACTTAATTTTACCGCTTCTGTGAATGGAATTTCAAAAATCTGAGAGACACGGTTAATATCAAGGACTAAAATGTGGTTCAATGAGATGAAAATAATTTTTTGGTGAATAGTAACTTTTTACTATTTTTACCGCGGTTAATAGTAAATAGGGTAACTAAGGGTAAATATGATATTAATATTACCCTAACACATGTCCTAATTCTATTGGACAAGTTTAATTCGACCAAAAATAAACTTAGGAATAAAATATGACCATTTAGGCCCACTTGGATTAGATTAGGACATTTATTATTAATTTATTTAAAGAAGGGTTAAAATAGATAAAATCAAAGTTTAATAAGTAAATCCTTTTTAATATAGGGTTATACATAAGATAAATTCGATTTTAAATATTCATTAGAAAGATAAAAAGATTTACTACATGATGGTATTTTATTTGTAATTTTTAGACATCAAATAATATAATTTATTTATGACACAAAGATGATGCAGTAATTATCTTATTAATGAAATATTGACATAATTGATAATATAAATACCAAAATAAATGTAATTTAAGACTTTTTATGAATTCCACTAATTTTATAGGTTACTATGATATATTAGTGTTGATTTAATCAACTTTTTCGAACATATAATTCTGTTATGACTTTCACAAAAATCATATATCAAATAGTGTCAAAATTGACACAAAAGAGTTTTTAAATCAAATATTATATTATTAATTGTTATTTTATTCCTAAAAATCTAAGGTTCGGCCAAATGACTTAGATAAGGATATATGTATTAATAATATACAATTTGGGGTTCGTTTGGCATGTTATAGTAAGTTTATTAACCATATAGTGAAAGAAAACAAAAAGACACGGTAAAAGCTAAATTATTTAACTTAGAGTTAAATCTAATTGATAAGGTTAAAATAATACCCTAAACTTGTCTAAACCCTATTGGTTGATAGGATTTCGACCCATCCCCACTTTAGCTTCGAAATAAGACCCTTTGGAACCATTATAAACCGATTTTGACTTTAATATAAAATAATATTTTGAGATATTCCTAAGGTGCCCCTCTCCTCCCCTATAAAAGGACACCTCCTCCCCCTCCTCCTCACACCAATTTGAGCACTCAAGCTCGGCCAACCCCTGCCAAAATCTCTTCTCCACTTCCCTAGAAACATCCTAGAGGTTCTGGTATTCCTCAAAGACCAATTTTAGTGCCCTAAGAGGAGGTCTCAAAGAGGCGCTTCAAAGAAGAGGTAATTACCGTTACCAATTCTTTCATCTTTATTTCTTCTTCCACTTCTTCTTCATAGGTTGTTTCATTATGAAGTAATAACATCAGTATTACTCATATACTGATATGTTATTATAAGTATGAAACAACCCTATTTCACAATCTATCCATCCTACGGAAAAAGAAATCACCGCGCGTGCGTACGTACGGAATACCGTCTCCACGCCGTGGTGTAATCTATTTTCCACCACCACCTTACATGGATGGGTATAATTGTGTAAAGAATAACTATACATAGTTATTACAACATCATATTGATTCTGATATATTTTATAATCCACTCCAATTCAGTTCAATATTTATGGAAATGATATCATCGCTCGTGCGTACGTACGGAATACCGTCTCCACGACGCGATGAGATTCATTCTCCATGTTAACCAATTTAAGAATGATTATAAAGTATATATAAGAAATAATAATGAAATATATGACATTATAAAGCTACTGGAT
Source organism: Viscum album (assembly GCA_963277665.1). Classification (NCBI taxonomy): domain Eukaryota; kingdom Viridiplantae; phylum Streptophyta; class Magnoliopsida; order Santalales; family Viscaceae; genus Viscum; species Viscum album. The sequence goes on along the minus strand of OY728123.1, from coordinate 1,682,846,038 downwards.
TTATGTATATATATATGTATGTCATCTACTTACTTCCATTTCAAGACAATAAGGAAAGTAAAACAGCGCTCATGCGTACGTACGGACTACCGTCTCCATGAGCGGTGTTTTTCATTTCATTTATCTATCTATTATATATATATATATATATATATATACTGAATATATATGATATATAAATCATATTTTATATTCTGGAAGTAAGTAAATCATGATATAAGTAATAATAATGTCAAGAACAACAAGTCAAAACACCTACGATAAATGAAACGATTTTACCCAAAACGCTTCTTTAACATAAAATTTACAAAAGAACGGGTAATATAAAGTCATAAGTGAACCATATATGATATCATAAAAATGAATATGATTCTGTAATAAGTCAATGACATTATTTAAATCATTATACAGGAGGTTCGGACACATACGAAGCAAATCGGACCTAAGGTAAGGGAAATATCACAATCTCATTTTTATCCGAGATTGTTTATTCGTAAGTATTTACTGGGGTGTATTTTATCATCCACATCCATGTTTCATCAATATGTAATATTATTTCCATCCACCTACAATTGTTTAAATCCATTTTTACCCTTCGATGTGTTTTTAGTAAAGAATATGAAAGGAATCTTTTGTCGCTTTTTCGTACGAGGTACTTTTTGACTTTTCCGACAAAAGTACGAAGAATGTTTTTTTTAACTTATACGGCACGAACGGATTTCTACTGTTTTATAAAGCCTTATTTTCATGAAGCTTCCTCTAAAAGATTTCATGACTATTTTCAATAAAATCTCTTTCTTTTAAAATTGCATGATGTTTTGTGAAAAGAAAATGATTTTGAAGAAGAAAGGATATTTTCCTCAAGAATTCAATTCAAGTGTTTTATCAAAATTATTTTCCATCTAAGATAATAAAGGGTTCTGTTTCTATCCATATTATTACATTGATTTGATCATGTTGTGATGGAATTATTTTTATGAATTCCTTTATCTTATATGAATTGTTTTATGATGTCATGTTGTTTAAGAATCCCATTTTTATTACATGGGTTACGCTATGATATATGGTTTATGATTATGTGGCACACATAAGAAAGGATTCATTATAAGATGGGTGGGACCTATATCTCCCTCCAATGCATTGGGTAAAGATTTTATATCTCATGAGATAGACATGGCTGGAATGGAAGGTTATTTCGGTTCAGTGATACAGGACTGAAACGAGGAGTGAACTCGGTTCAGAAAGGGACTTTGTCCACTAAGATAGTCTTGGCAATGAGTCATGACTAACAAGAAATGATTTTCCATGATTATGTGTGCATGCCACAAAGTTTCAAGTTTTACGTTATGATTATGGGGATCTCATTTTCACTTCTATGATTTATCCCATGTTATGATATTATGATCTCTTTTGCAGGTTAAGATTTCCAAAAGCTATGTTCTTATGTATATGATGTGATTGATATTTATTTTGTTTACCCTTACTGAGCATTTGAGCTCACCCTTTTATGTTTTCTTTTCCCCAGGATATAAAGAAAGGTTTTTAGGTAAAAAAAAAGGGAAGATCTTTATGGGAGATATTGAAGATCTTTCACCACGATTAGAAGATTACGTTCCGAGTTTCCAAAGACACTAAACTATTACGATCCTTGTGTGTGTTTTTGTTATGTACTAAGTATTCCGCAAATGTAATGTAATGTCCATGTACGTCAAGATACGGGTCTCTACAGTAAACAGCATGAATTTTTTTATTTCTCAAAGCCTCAAAATCCATATCATATTTTATCTTATTTTTAAACACTGGATCATTTATAATTTCATAAGAAAGAAAAAATATATTCACCTCATCAAGAGATAAATCATATTTATCTTTTTAAGAAGAAATTTTAGAATCAAACCTATCTGGAATGTTATTCTTGAGTTTCATGACATTTACATAATCTTCCAATACATCTTTGAAATCCATCATCTTTCATAAAACTTCATTTACCTCAATTAACCACTTATCAATAGTTTATTCATATTTCATTATTATGTATTCAAAATATCTACACTAGATTTTTACCTTTTCTTCCAACACTTTATTATTCACTTCGATAATAATTTCAATCTTTCCCCCACATAATCTTTTATATTTTGACACCCATCACCTATACATAAAAATTTTATAATAGATTCATTAGAATAAAATTTATATCTTTTCCATTATCTTCAATATTTCTATTGTCAGAAAAAGTCATCGGGGTATCTTTTTCAATGGGTGGAAACCCAATTGTAGCAGCATCAACAACTTCCTAAACAAGGGCCAAAAGTTAGGGAATCATTCTGTTTTTTATCCGTAATTCCAATAAAATTTGGAATTCCTCTCCTATTGAATAAATTGATATTATCCATGACTAGGATACAACAATGGAACCTCACTCGGATGCCAATAGTGGTTCCAATGGATCCTAGATTAACTGAGACAGAAGGTTGAATCAATTATTTCCCTTTTTAGAAATTTCAACATCAGTAAATTTAACCCCTATAACATGTTAGATTTATTACATTATCAACTTTTAAAAAATTATCATGAATTAAAAATTAAGAAAGTGAAAAAAATCTTCAAGATTTATTGGGTTTATCCTTAGTGTGAGAACCTAGTCTTTTCTATTTACCCTCCCATGGGTTTGTAAAAATTCATTATCATGAAGTAGTGAATAAAACATAGAAGAAATCCTATTGGAAAAATCATATCTCTTAATAATAATGATTATACATACTCCCTTCTATTTAAAATATTTTCTTAAAAAAATTGATAAATCAAAAAATATGTAACTTTTTCAAAATGGTCCACTAAAAGTATATCCAAAATCCGAGTCTGATTAACCTCTATCTACTTCACATGTGGTTGATGGCCTTAGTTTGATGGCCACTTTTTTAATATTCTCATAAAAAAATATTTATTGTATTACATTTTAACAAAACTATGATTCTAAAACTTATTCTTAAAAAATCATTCGAATCCCATCGATCTAGTAAGTATGAATTTCTACAAGCCTTTCTGACCAAAGCCTTTGTTTGAATACCTTCGCTAACATAAAAGATTTAACACTTCAGTTTTTTTGTCCCAATTTTAATAGTAATAAACTATAATGTAATGTAAATTACTATTTATAGTTAATATATAATTAATTAATATTTTAATGGATTGTTATTAATATATAATCTGATAAATCGATATCTACTACTCATCCAATAGATCTACATCTGCAGCTTGTCTGATGGATCGTTGTTTACAGCTTGTCCGATTTATCAGTATATAATTCCTTTGATAAATAAATATTCATTTTTATAAATTCAACAACTTCCACCAAATCCAATCACACATGTACAACAACTCACACCATTATTCAACATTTGGTTCCTCTCTTCTACTATATGCAATGGACCAATTTTTGGGAAAAATTATCTAATTATTTGTCCAATCCCTTCTTTTAGAAACTCACAATTTGTTTCTTGAGGATTAATCCAATGTTTAAATTGATAGATCAATGTCAACATAAAATTTTCAATTATTTATAACATTAGAAATTTTTTTACTCTTATATTTTTAACAAATTAGTTTCTGGTACATCTCAATCTGATAAGTTGTGTCTGGAGAACATCAACTACCATTCTTTCATCAAAATCCAAAATCATGAGATTTGAATGATGTTTAGAACATTGAGATAAAAAATTGTCATCCGAATTTTTGTATAATGTTTTACAACTTTCCAAATCACCGTAATTTTTTAACATACCACTTTTCTTATTTTATATATACTCATCACACATTCAGCAACTTCTGACTTTCAAAAAAAAATTCTGGTGGAGTATATGGTGGTGTGTTTGATCATAAACTTTTAAGATCAATTTCTTTATCTAAATTTTCATCTATTTCCAAAAAAACATATAATCTTCTAAAAAACATCTTTCCCCTAATTAAAAAAAACAATCATTACAAAAAAGATATTTTTTTTACCACAAAAGATTTTTTAAAACAAACATAACAAAGTATCTTCATTCTTATTCGACCATAACATTTTTTAAGATTTTCTATGTCATGAGAATTGAAATTCTTGATTGTCCATTAGTGTGGGGAGATATGCAGTGTATAATTTATGAATACTCCTATAATTATATAGTAAGGTTTTTATATTGTGATTATTGAAATGAGAACCATGATTGCTAATGATGAAAATCAGTAAACAAAACCTTCCAAAAACATAAGATCTCATAAAGTCGACAAAAACTCTAGTGTCATTAGTCCTATTATAATTTTATTCCACAGAGTTAGATATATAGTCGAAATACAATAGGATTTACATTAATAATATTCTTTTTAGAAGGTCTACAAGAATTAAAATCCACATCTATTAAATATCTCCCAAAAATGTGTTTTTTTGGAATTTCATTACACCAAGAGATATATCATATAAATTGAAATCCTATATGTAACATATAAAATATATGGGGATATCTATAAGATATTTTACAATAAACCTTGGAGAGAAGTAATTTTTGAGCTTTATATTGAATGAAAATGAGTCCCCCACAATTTAGAGTGTAGAAGAAGCTCAAAATATATCTGAACTCATAGTCGGGAACACACCAATGAATAACCTAGTCCCCACATTTTTTTCACAAGTATGGGTCATCCGAAATATGACATCAACACTATTTCTTTCATAACTAATATTTTGAAGTGATAAAATTGATGAGGACCTTGCAGGATACCAAACATATTATAATAACCATATAATGAGGGGTAAGGTCCAAAGCATCACAAAGGTTCTCATTATGGAATAACTCTCCAATAGGGAGAGATGAGTCAATATAGTGGATAATGGTCGGAAAACAATACAAATACAGTTAGCTACAATATTTTGAACTCCTATATTTTATAAAACATCTTGGTCAATCTCTTAGAATAGGAGAAACCATAGTATTAAGTGGGCATTAGCCTTAGGATTATTAAGGAGAAACCAAAAGGCAACACGATCATAAAACACAATGAATTTTGACCCAATTTAATTTGAATAAAATTTTTCCAATCATAGAATAAAATAAATAAGTTCTTATTTAGTGGTTATGTAGTTTTCTTTTGTATGGTCAAGGGTACAAATAACATACACAATGATAAGAGGGGCCTTATAATTGATTTTTTGAAAAAACATACCCAAATGTAATGTTTGAGGTGTCACACGCATGAACTGAAAGTATATCCCATATAGGTGGTTAGAGAGTGAGTAGTGATGTGAGATAGATTTTTAGTGAATTAAATGAATCCATAAATTTATCATCATACACAAATTAATCAGATTTTTGTAAAAATATCGACATGGGAAGTGTAATATTACTAAAGTATTTAATGAATCAGTGGATAAAATAGCATGAACCAGGAAATAATTTAACTCGAGAACACATTTTAGATATAAAAGGGAGGATATTATTTCTTTTTTTTATTTATCAACTTCAATTACCTTACTCAGAATGAAATCCCAAGATCTATCCATCAGTATACCATGAAATATAATTAAGCATAATTTAATATGAGATATTTTTTCAATGAAACGATGCAATACACAACCTATGTGTGATAAATATTAATTAAATGAGGACACATAAATTATAAAATCATCCATGAAAACTTCAATGAAATTATTAATGCAATCAAAAAAATAATTATTATAAAATGCTAAAAAGTACAAAGATCATCTTAAATACCAAATTGCAACCTTCTATCTAATAATTCATTTAATTTATAGGTAAATGTTGAATTTTATTGATCCTCATAGGATATGAATATTTCAAAATAACCCTAATATCCATTGAGGAAAAAATGGTGGGAATTACCAAAAAATATTTCTAGAATTTGGTCAATGAGAGGTAGAGGAAATAGGTCCTTTATTATGAGTTTATTTAGCTAATGGTAGTCAATACAGACTCACCAACTATTTTTCACACATGTGGGAAATTATTCATTCTTATCATTTGAAAAAATTGTTATACTAATTTCCTTAGTCACAATTTTCACTAGGCTATCCCACTAACTATAATATATTGGATAGATGATCACAACAAAATGTATTTTTCTTACCTCTATTTTCACTAAATAAATCAGGGTTGTATTTAACCATCATAGACATTTTTTCACATGTTTATCCTCACCCTGTATAATATTTTGGTGCTTTAAAATAGATGGGAAATCCCTTGATTATTATACATTTCCATTCTATCACCTTTTTAAAATATCTAAAAAGATATAGTAGTTTTAATACATAATTCAGAGTGTGATTATTGGAAATAATGATGTAATTTGGTTAGTACCCTCAAGATTGGAATATTATAAATGCATGATAGTTTTAATTACAACAACTATGGTTTTTGGATTGAGGGAAGGGATTTCGGAAAAATGAGGTTTATTATACTATCTATCTTTTCATGTTAATTATTAATGGAATGATAATTAATGGAAAATAGATTTTTAGAATCATTGATGGTCATAGAAACCTCAGAATAAACATGCACTTCAATTAAAATAAAAAATCATTCTCTTAGAAACCCATAAGATACTAAAAACATGAATTATAACCAACATGATCAGAGAGTGATGATAATTAAGAACAATTAGAATGTGGGTAAAGGAAATAATGTTGTGTGTGTGTGTGTCAGTGAGGAGAACATCCATTGAATATATAAGAAGAGTGGAGTGCTCCACGACTAGGTGATTCACTCCATCAATGATATTTAAAAATTCCAATTCTCCCTCAGAATCTATGGAAAGTGTTCTATTGTGAACAATGATGATATTATTTGTTTTCCTAGTCTAAAAATTACTTATTTAAATGATCTCAAATAATGTTTCTCATTACTCTAAAGAATTATATTTTATATGATATAATTTTTTATAATGAAAAATGATAAGGGTTTGATCAACCTTAGGTTATATTTTATTAACCATGTGGTACACTGGATCAATCGTATGCCCAAAGGACCAACTACATGAGAAAAGATTTTGAACTCCCTAATTGACCATGAAGGGAAATTGATTATGATATTCAACCACATGATATATTTGAAATTATCTTGAATAAAATAATCTAATTGTTATATTGATCACACATTAATAAATATTTTTCATGGTGTAGTCTATGAGTCAAATGAAGATAAAAATTTGATTGTTTCAGTCACACAAGCTACCAGAGATAAAATTATTTGATGTCTTGGATCAACTGAATGTTTTCCAAGAAATCACTAATAGACTAACCTCAGGATGAAGCAACCTCATGAAGAAGTCATAGTATAAAAAAAGTACTACATCAACCATAAGTATTTAAATAAGTACCAACTATGGTAGTGATTATCCACAAGACAAAGGAAACCTAAAGTTAGTTAGATTCACTTACTAAGAACGACTGTGAGTATTGAACTTCCATGACTATGGTCCAACGACTATTTTTTATAATTTAATGAAGGTGTTAGAGAAGTTGAATATTGTATGTATGAGGATATTCTAGATGATTATAATTCATCATATATTTAGTAAATAGTATTATACAAGGAAGAATCACATGTTAAAGATATATGAATTCTGCTAGAAAAGCTACTGGATAATTCATTCTCTACCGAACTCAGTTTTCTGCATGAATTTAAAAAATCTAAGAAAAAGATTTACTGGTCATTAATTTTTCTCTCATCATGTTTGTATGATCATCAAAAGAGAAGAGAACCTTGTTATTCAATTGTATTCCATTAGAGATAGAGATAGACTATATCCCCATTACAATTTTCTCAATTACTATATTTCTCTTTAATTTGTAGTTTTTATTACCATTACCGCTAGTCTTTTTATGACTTCCTCTTATTTGTAAATAAGAGTACTCAGATACTCCTTACTTTGGTATCTTTACATTTGTTATCCCAAAAATAACTATAGAATATGAGTAGTGATATGCTTGGACTTCTTATGTGTATTAGTTCACTTGTGACCTAATCTCGGTTGTGGATCAAAATACTCGATTTAGGATGTAGATTGTTTTATGTTTTAACAAAATTTATTAGAAGTTGATTACCATTAAGTTAAGATGATTAAGTTATATATTGGAATTGAACGTATTGTTTTAAAATTTTACCATTATTTTATTATTTACATTCACTAATATTTTTCATGGAATATTTTAAAAAGAATTATAATAAAAACCCCATAGTTCTCATTTTTAAATGATATATCTATATATATTATATTTTTTGTTAGTGGAATCATTTAAAAGTTAAAATAATTTCATTTTCTAACTAGGTATTGATCACTTTGGGAATTTTTTTTAAAACATAAATTGATATATGTATACAATTTTTATTAACTGGGATGTATTTTAAATTTAAGATGATTTTAACTATTTTATAAATAGAATTTTTTTGCGAACTCAATTCACCCCCTCTGGAGTATTCCACTAGGACCAACATTTGGTATTAGATATAGATCTTTCAATATCTCTCTATGTTTACCTGATATCAATATTTATTAATTTAGACCATGATGTTGTACTAAGGGAAAGATCCTAATTTTAGTTTCTTTATTATATTACCTTATTGTATTCATCTAGACATGAGGGACATGACACCGATAAACATTATTTATTTAATTTTAATTGATGTACTCAAGGTAAAAAAAAACTGTAAATTTATTTTATTTCATGGGATTTGTTATTTGGGGAACCATTTAGGATAAATTTAAAAAAACACCAAAATACCTAGTAAAATTTGATTGATAAATATAAGAAAAGTTATTATTATGGATTTAAATCTATGAATTATTTATTCTGTGCTTTTGGGGAATATTATTTTAACCGAATATTTTCATGTGATAATGATTATTAAATTTGGGATACCCTTATTGTATCTCATTAAGAAACATAAAATGTTAAAGAACTATGTTGGAAAATTATACAAATAAATATGATTCCTTTAAAATAAAACCTGATGAAACCATATTTAAAATTTACAATAGGATTAATGATATCATAAACATAATTATTTCTCTTGTAAATCCTATTAATGATAATAAGTAGGTGATAATAATTATGATAAGTCTACTTGATAGATGTACAATCTTGGTAGTATCTATCATAAAATCAGTGACATAAGTAAGTTGCAAATCAAGGAGATATGTGGAAAACTGATAGAGTATAAGGAAGAATATAAATAATACTATGAGGATGTTGAACAAAAGAAGAAATCTATAGCATTCCAGATGAATGATTCAAAATATAAGGAATTAATTTTTGATAAATGTATAATTGGAAGTGAATTAGATTCTAAAATTCATGAGGATATATATCACTTATCCTAAATATTTAAGATTTTATATAAGAAGAATTTTTTTTCTGTAAATAAAATTACAAAGGATAATATGATAATAAGGTAAACTAGAACAAGGATAAGATATCTAGAGAAATTACATGCTATTAATAAAAAAGAAAAGTGCATTTAAAGGATTATTATGATTAGATAGTTAAAAAATTAAATCTGTTGACAAAGGAAAAAATACCAAATAAGGAGATAAATGAACCTATAATGCTTTATAGGATAACTCCAATGATGCAGACTCTTCTAGGGATGATTAAAGTGAAAATATAACTTATTTTCCATGGACACTACATTTGAGGGGCACAATACTTTTATTATTTATAATAATAACTTATATTATTCTAAAATTATAAAAAAAATACAATATTACTACTCTATAATTAATGAAACAATGAATAAATTTAAATATAAATAAATAAATTTTAATAAGATGTATTCTATATCTATTACTATTAAAATAGATGTTTCTTTTTAAAAATATTAGAATTATAAAATGTTAAAAGAGAATATGAATTTAAAATTGGAAAATTAAAATCATACAAAATATTTAGGGAAATTTACCAAGGCAATATATACTTTGAATATGATGTTGGATAATTTAAAAAACCTAGATTTGGAACTAGTATAGGATTTTGGTTTTGATAACAAAGTTTTTTGAAAATTATTTTGGTCCTAATTAGCAAAATAAGGACTTAATTTTCAAGGATAAATAAACATGCGATTAAAAAATTAATTAAAATTATTTTAGACATAAGAAGGAATTTTACAAAAAGTAACTTATTTCTACTATTATTAGGCTTGTAAAAATTGTGAATTCCCAATGATTTATTTGCTAAATTTTTTAGATCCAAGAAAATTTGTGTATCAAAATCATTTCCTAGATGAATGTGTACTAAATATGCCTAAAGGTATCTAGAAAAATATTATGGTACCTATATAGTGGATATTTTAACAAAATGTTTAGTGACTACTCTGGTTTCAATTAATTAGGAATATTTGATAGTTGACATGTCACTTTTAGCGATAATTCCAAAGGAAAATTAATTGTTCTTTTCTAAATTGGTAACTCTAAAACTATTATAATTTCTAAAGTTTTGTATATAGATGTTTTAAAGTATAATATTATTAGTATTTCATAGTTTTATTATAATTTAATAATTTTACTTTTGAGAATTGTGTTTTCAAGATTTTTTATTCTAAGTATAATTTATTTATAAATACTTTGAGTAATGATAATGTGGATATTTTGGATTTAAATTCCGTATTTTCTAAAAATGTTTCTTACTTAATTGATCATCATAGAGAATATTAGTTATGGAACATGATACCATATCACTAAAATGCACTCTCATTTATCAAGCTACTAAGAATTGTCTTATTGAAGGATCTACCCAAACGTAAATAACTAAAATATAATGTGTGCAATCCCTGTCAAAAGTGAAAGTCTCACAAAATTTATTTCAAACCATTGAAAGAGGTGTCTACCAATAAACCAAAAGAGTTGGTTCCCATTGACTTGTTTGGATCTTATATAGTTTCTATTTTATGTTTAAATCTTTATTTTTATGTTTTTGTAGATGAATTTTTATGATTCATTTAAGTGTTTTTCATTGCTCACAAAAGTGAAGCTTGTTCCTATTTTAAAAAATATATAAAATATATAGAAAAACATAGTGGAATTAAAATTAAAACCTCTACGAGTCATCATGAACATGAATTTCAAAATCAATAATTTGGAATTTTTTGTTCCTAACATGTCCATAGATATAATTTCTATGTAACTTGAACACCTTAACCAAATGATACTGTTCGAAGTAGAAACAAACATATCTAAGAAATTTCATGGACTATGCTTAGTGAATATGACTTATCTATTTATTTTTGTGAATAAGCTATGAATACAAATTTTTATATATTTAATATTTTTATTATAATACCAATATTAAAAAATACCCCTTATGAATTATGTAATGGTATAAATCAAAGGTAAATCGATTTAAGTTTTTTTTATAAAGAATATATTCTTAATAAAAAATATAAAATATGAATATTTTCACCAAAGAGTGAAGAATGATTTTTTATATGTTATTCAAAATCTATAAATAGTATTGAGTATTTAATAAAAGATCCATGATTGTGGAAGAATATGTCCACTTCAATTTTTATGAGACATACTCACATAATCAAATGTTTCTTTAGAAGTAATTGGGAACGATATATCAAATTTTAATATCAAAAATACCTCTAGGACTTCTGACCATGATATTTATTTTACTATAAAATATAATATTAGATTCCAAAAACCCATTTTTATCCAAAATATGAATTGGAAGAACCATGAAATTAAATTATTAGAACTATTTGGACCCAAAAAACTGTACATTAGATTTTTTTTGTAGGAGATCCTGATAAAGGTACTAAAACAAAAGTTTCTATTAAAAACATGGTTGAACATCAAGTTCACTTGTCTTAGTTATAACCTTATAACTTTAATGAATAAATTAATGATGAAAACTGGGTAATTTCTTCATAAGAATAATACAATCAATATAAAAGAGACAATGTCTGGGAATTAGTCAAGAGACCAATAGAATACCTTATAGTTCGAACTAAATGTATGACAAGAAACATGGTTCATGACTCATGCTCAATAGTTAGAAACAAAGATAGATTGGTTGTATATTGTTATAATAGAGAAGAAGAATTTTATTATTAAGATACCTTTACATTTTTATCTATACTTGAAACAATTAGAATATTTCTATCATACGAGGTTCATACTAATTTCAAACTATATCAAATGGATTTCAAGAGTCAACTCCTTAATTTTTTTATTATTTAGAATTATTTAATAGAAAAAAACCTTGGATTTTCAAATTATCATTTACTAAAAAAAAATTTAAAAATCAAAATCCCATTATGGTTTAAAATCAGCTCCAAGATCTTAGCATGATTAGTTGAGATATTTATTGATTTAAAATGGGTTTTCAAAAGGCCTTTTTGATCCTACCATATTTATAAAAATAATTTAAAAAGATTATTGGTTGTTAAAATATATGTTTTTGATATTATATTTGGTTCATATTGAAATTATTTGTTTATTGATTTTTCAAAACTTATAGAAAATGGATTTGAATTTAATTTTATGGGTGAGTTAAATTTATTTCTTATTGTTAATATTTTTTAAAAAAATATATAAATAATTTTATATCAAATAAAATGCACTAGGGGTATTTTAAAACATCCTATGTTAGATAACATTAAACATTTTGATACTCTTATATGTACAACCTATATATTATATTTTGATGAAACTAAAAAACCGTTTGAAAGAACTGTTTATTGAGTTATAAGTGGGATATTATTGTACTTAACTCCAAGTCAGAAAAATATTATTTTTATTGTGTTCCCCTTTTCATGAAAACCCATGTAATCTCATTTAAATTTTGATAAATGAATTTTAAAATACCATAAGAAAAAAAATAATATTGGATTATTCTATTGTAGATGACATTCATTCAAACTAGTTAGTTATCATGGAGCTAATTTTTGTGGATGTAAGTTAGATAGAAAAAAACATAGAATGTGTCTATTTTTTAGAAAGTGTCTAGTATCAAGGTATAGTAAAAATAATAGTTTTTCTTAATTTTATACTATTTAACATTAGTAAATAACTGAAGGAAGTATTTGTGCAAATATTTTTTGGATGAAACATACTATTCTTTACCATCGATACCAATTCATATATATATATATATATATATATATATATAAATTGTGACAATAAAAGTGTTATTAAAATTTCCATGAATCCTATTTCAAATTCTAAGACAAAATGTATTGATATAATACATCACTTTTTGAGAGATCATTTAAAAAAGATATTTACTATTAAATTAAGTGGAACAAAACAAAAACTTTCTGATATATTTACAAATCCGTTGAATATTAATATTTTATGTTGTATTAGAGATGAATTAGTAATTATAAATAATTTTTTATTGATATTTCTTATTTAATCTTAATTTGTTAGTAATTTAGTCATAAAGGAAAAAATAATTACTATAGGGATTAATCTACCCTGAAGACTAATCAGGAGGGAATTCAAGCTACTATCATAATCCTAGATTCCATAAATTTTTTCACATGTAGGTTCAACCAACTATGAATATATTAAGATACCTTACAAAACGTCACATGGTTAGACTCTGTACTCTAATAATCTCTGTATAATTTTTAAATTAATAAAATTTTATTTTAATTTATTTCTCCTAATTTATTTTTATTTACTCATTTCAATTCCCTAAATGATTTAAATAAACATGATTAGAATTTAAATTGGTTATTCTAAAACCCTATAGACCCTAGAGATTTCCCCTATTCGATGTTACTTTTTATAGTAATTACCTATTAGTTTCTGAATCCTAAGACTCTCGACCCACTCTAAAAACATGGTTAGGACTAAATGTGAATAGTATTTAAAATATACTAATGTAATCCCTCTGGAGAATAATGTAAATGTTATATCATAACATTTAATGATCCATGAAACACGTAGCTCTCAAATATAATGATAATATCAGAGAAACAAATTGATATAGAATGTTTGAAACTGGGAAAATCATTAGTATGAAAAGTGATTTAGTAACATGGATTGAGTGAATGGTTTATTGTGAATATATGGCCTTTTTATACTAGATTGGTTAAATATTTTTATCAAAATTTCCATTTTGACATCGGTGAGAAGAAATATGTCTTTAAACCACAGTGAATGAAGACGGGTAGTTATTTAATTTCATATATTGGGGAAATCATTTTTTTGGTTCCCCATGAAACGGAATTATAGTATTTCTAAATTTATTATCTCATTGTTCACTTGTATTTTATGTTTGATAATTATATTGAGGATCTAACCAGAGATGTACACTATAGGATATTGAATTCCATTGAGCTATATAATGATTGAATATTTTTTGAGAAGTTCATTAAACATCTTATATTCCCAAGGAAATGAGACTTTATTATTTTTATTGAAAAATTTCTTTTATAAAAATATTTATTAAACAATTAAATGAAGATAATTCTAGCCTTATATTTGATGAGTCACATGGAAGAAGTCTGTAAATCCACTTCATGGTTTAAATATTTTCCACACCATAAATTGATTTCTACATTTATCTATTCAAAATGAATTTTTCTTCAGGGAGGAATCTATATTTTTAAATGGGATGGTCTTAAATTATACCTTATTAAAAATTATTAAAGTGAATTAGAACCCATGGAGATTGTTTTTGGTAGTTGATAGTGAGAAGTTATATGAGAAGTATCATATAGTGAAGAAACCAATGTGGAAAAAGTATAAATATGACCCATGCCATGAAATTAGTGAGGTCGTATAGTATTTCAATAAAGAAAATTTATCTATTGATTGAACTTAATATGTGATAGAATCAATGGAAAGGAATTCTACTCTTGTACCAATGAGAGTTTCAATTTTTGGAAATATTTCATATAAACCTATAAGAACACCTAATCATTTTCTTTCAAGTGAATTAGAATTCAATATTTGAGGTTGATAATAGTAAACTATCTATGAATGGTACAAATCAAAAACAATTTTTGAATCATATGATGACTCTAATGGAGTTCATATTCCCTCTATTGATGAAAACAAAAATAATTAATAGAGGGTGACTATTCCAGTGGATAATGAAGGAGGGATATCTTGTTGACACTCAACTCTCTAAGTGGGATAAGTCCCCTAAATATTATCTATTGGGTATTTATTGCCCATATCCATATAAGGTTTTTGATCATGATGATGGACGTAGTCCTCCTATGAATGGTGGATCTAAATTTCCAATTTCTCATATAATAATTGAAGGAGATTTTGTTGACTAAAATTATTTGGAATAAAAGTTAAAAATACCATTCCATGATTTGGAAGATCTAAACTAGAAAAGGAATTGGATTAAACTGTAGATAAAGTTTAAGATGATATGTTTAGACCAACATTTATAAATCTAATTGAAGTGCTAGAATATGAATTAGAACCATAAAGTGTGGGAAATGTTTTTTATTCTTCTATTATGATATAAACATCACATTTACTAGAAGATGAAGAATTGTATAGTAGAAAATACCTTCTATTATAAGATACACCACCAACTCCTTAATCATCATTATATATGAAAAAACTAACTTGAATGAGTTCAATGTTTATCTATTAAACATGATGAAGTATTGCTTTTTGTATTTTGTCACTAGATTTGAGCCAGCTACAGAAGAAGGTATATCCTTAGCCATATCCCCTATTATGAAGCATATCCAACCAGAACATTCCTCATAAGATGGATTTCATAGAAAATGAGATTTAAAATCTTAATGAGCAAATGAGAGTTATTTAGAAATGTTTTCAGTATTTTATAATATGTAAAGATCATATTGACCTTCGGTTGTTTTTATAGGCTTGTAATTCCAGATCACATCTTTTTATATTAACCTCTTATATACCTAAACCTATTTATACCATATTAATTAATTAATATTTGATTAGTTATATTTTAAAGGAATAGTTGAAGACTATAATGAATGCATTTTCAGAAACCCATGACATGATTCAAATTTCTCATACAACCTAAGCTAGAAATATTTTAGGTTTGGTAAGAGATGATGCTAAAATAATTGGAAAATATAGAATAATAATCACTGAGGAAATTAATTATTATTCATAAAATATTTTTACTATGGATGAATTGAAGTATTGTTTCCGTAAATTAGCTAGTGATCTAGAAATTCCACCTAGGAAATGATACTTTAATACTCAATTTGACTAATTTAATGTTTTTTCAACTCTATTATACAATTTTCTAAAGGAAAAGAAGCAATTTTCATAGCTTTTTGAATATGTGTCTCATGATTTAGGTCACAAAAATAGGACAATGGAACCCTGTTTATATGTTTCCAATGCTACAATGGTGATCCCATCTTTCACCCCTATTAGACCACCTATATAATCTTGATATTTGGTTTCTCTAGTACTTACCTCTAAAACACATACCATGACACTATTTTACATTAAATTGCCCTGATAATTTAATGCATTCAACCTATTTATAGGAGTACAGTTATTAGAGATTTTTATTCTCCTATTCCCAAGATTTGTCTTTATACTTATCAAGAAAAATAAAAAAAACCTATTAATCCCAAATCCTTGAGAGAAGTAAATTATGATTTTGATTCAAGTTCTCAATATGGAATCTCTGTATTATTGACTTGTTATAAAAAAAAATTTAATAGAAAATATTATTTTTCAATGGATTATATGATATTATTTTTGTCTCTTACATGAGATAATTATTTACGATTCTAAATATTCTATCACTTAATAATTTATTATTCTAATAACTTAGTTATTATTTCTAACATGTTCATTACAATTTTTATAATACCAAAATAATGATAAATATAATGATCACAAAAATTAATTATGTTTTGTTAGATACCATGTTTTATGATTTGAATTTATTTATGGGTTTTTAATGGTTTTTTTTAATTTGAATCACAAATGATAATCATACTTGTACCAATGAATATATACCAAAAGTTTATAAAAACTTTGGTATAGGTCCCATTTCCCAACGGTTTTTATAAAACCATTGGGAAATGGTACTTAGACACCACTTTTCCAAATGTTTTTTCCAAACCGTTGGGAAAGATTCCACTTTTCCTTATTGGTAAAAAGTACTTTGAGGCCAATTTTCCCAATGGTTTTCCCAAACTGTTGGAAAAGGGTCCACTTTTCCCAAATTTGTTTCCAAAACCATTGGTAAATGGTACTTTGAGGTTACTTTTCCTAGTTTTTTCCCAAAACCATTGGGAAAGGTTCCAATTTTCTCAATGGTTTGGAAAAATTATTGGGAAAGGGTACATTGAGGCCACTTTTCCCAATGGTTTTCCCAAACTATTGAGAAAGGGTCCACTTTTCCCAATGGTTTTGCCAAAACCATTAGGAAATAGTACTTTAAGGCCACTTTTCCAAACGGTTTTCCCAAAACATTGGGAAATGGTATATTGAGTCCATTTTTCCCCTAAATTTGGGAAAACCATTGGGAAAGGGTGGGTACTTATCCCAGAAATTTTGAGAACCGTTGGGAAAGGCCTATCCCAACTGTTTTGAGAACCATTAGGATAGGTACCCTTATTTTTTATGAGTAAATTTATTGAATATTGTCAAATAAATCAATATATATATTACACATAAATAAATATATATATAAATATATGTATATATATTTATTTATATCCAAATATATTCAAAAAGGAAGCTGCAGGATAGTGGTAAATTCAATTAAATATATTGTAGAGGTTGTGGATTCAAACCTCCAATGTAACTTTATATATATATATATATATATAACTATCCCAACGGTTTGGGAAAAACGTTGGGAAATACCTATAAAATGATTGGGAAAGACCTATCCCAACGTTTTTGGAAAATCATTGGAAATACGTATCCTGACAGTTTGATAACTGTTGGTATAGGATAGACAAATGGTTTGGGGACCATTTCCAACAATTCCAAACCGTTGGTATATGAATTTTTTTCATTATCGAATTTTTTCATTCAATTATTTCTGATCATTAAACGGGCGTATTATTTGATTAGTTCCTAAATTCTTTATTTTAATCACCCAAAATTATTTTTATTATTATTCTTATTTTTTTATGTTACATAAAAAAGGTACTTTTTTTCTAATGAAAAATTCTTGATGTTAGAACGAATGTAGGATATAATGGATCAATCGTGTATTATGGTAGATTGACTTGAGGAATAATGAATCAACCACATGAATAAAAATTTCAAAATATATTATTACCACGATGGGAACAATATCATGCCAGTCAATGACATAAAAATTTTGGACTGCCTTGAAAATAATATTCTATGCGGTGGATAAATCACATGTTGCAGAAGAATCAACCATTCTAGTCAGACATGCTATCATAGTTAAAATTCCTTGAATTTTTGATGTTTTGGACCTAATTCACTCATATGTAAACAAATATGGTTGGACACATAACCCCAAGCAGACCTCCCCATATGATAGAGGCTGTTGAATAACAATAAGAGTATGTGATGGTATATTGGGCATATTATGCCCTCATGATCAGAGTGACACATAGTGATGATAATATATGTATTAGTGGAAGTAAAGAAATTAATATAATGGAAATAAATCAACAATATAAAAACCAATAGCCAAAAATATCTAGTATCATATAAAAAATGATTTTATGTATGTATTCTATTTGAAATTGGGAGATAGAAATGGGAATGGGGTAATGGGAATACATAGTGTATGATATATAAAATAAACAAAAAAACCAAAATTTATCTCTAATAAAATCTTGATAATACTTTAGGACCTCTACTCCAATACGCATTCAAAGTACATAAAATCAAGCATCTATAGTAGGTCGCTTTTCTTTGTCCAAAGTTGAATCTAAATGTTTTTTTGAGTACCAATCAGCACACCAAACAGGGCGTCAGTAAAACTTTATAGGCTACCATAAATGGTGTCTTGAACTATCAATAATGTAAATATTCAGTTATTATTGTGAATGTATAAGTACTAATGTGATAAATTAATAAACTATGTTGGTTTAGTTTCCCATGGGACTCCTTTTCAAAAATACTTTCTACGTCTTAATTCAGGAATGTCTCTGAAAACATTACACTTTAAGTTTATATTTAACGTTTTAAGACCCAAGGTATACAATTTATGAACCCATTAATTGTTATAGTAATTTAAGTTTACAAATTTTATTGGAATTTGAGTTTTATAATCCATGTGATGTCTATAGAGGTATTCCATTGGTAGTTCACCCTAAAGGCGGAAATGATACCCGATCCCTAGGATAATACCCTAGGTTGCCTCAGTGCAAGAATTGAATAGATCCCAAGGTAGTAACCAAGGTGGTTTTTAATATCGAGATGAATCCTAGAAGAATTATCTAAGTCATTCAATCAATTTATGTTTTGTAAATACAGATAAACCCTTGATGTTGGGATGGGTAATTCATAATCTAATACAAAGACAAAATCCATATGGGTTCATTCACTTTGCAGATACCTCAATTAATTAGTGGCATCACAAGATCCCATGCAAGTAAAACCATAATGCGAGTCCAATTATTCCTCAGGGCATTCCTTTCCTTTAATATATTTCAAGTCTTGTGATCTTAATCAATCATGATATAATAAATAATCAGGTGCATGTATTGATAGTAATATCCATTATCATGATTCATAATTATACAAGGGATAGGTTCCATGGTCTTAACATTCTCCTTTCATTTAAAACAATAACCCACTTCATTTATATTTAATCAAGGTTCATTTAACCCACATTATAGAGTGGTTCAATTTTATAGCTTGTGTATAGAGTTCTTAGAAAACTATCACTCCATTTAAGTTAATTCCATTAAACAATTTTCTTTCTCAAAACCAATTAAACACACCATAAAAGATAGTATAAATCTATTTCAAGTAAAAATATTTATGGGACTTTAATGTAAAACTTCCTAATGGATTCTTCATTTTAAGGTTCAAATACTCCAACGGTTCTAGTTAGGGTTCATAGATAACCCATTTCAAGTGAATAATAATAATAATATAATTTAGAATTTAACATGTTTCGCATAGAAAGTCCGGTGCATAGAATAATGATTCTTGACATAAATGTAAATATTTTTAGGGAAAAGGGGCTTGAACACCTAACATGGATGGTTAGTAGAATCTACATATATTATCAAACTTTATCATAGGACAATATAGGAGAAATCAATGAAATAGAAAAATACCTGAGACAAATAAAACATGATCGACAACACTTGAATCATAAGTCATAAGAGGGTGAATCCTCAAATTCCAGGTGGATAGGTTAAGATTGCAATGAGAGGGAGGATTTAATGTTTCCTTGAGGTAGAAAAATATGAGGATAAGGGTTAAATTTATAATGGAAAAATGGTAATTTCCAGCTTTTTAAATGGGTTCATAGTTTGGTTGTAAGGTTTTCCATACCATGAACCAACCATGGGGTTGGATCTATACATGGTAAAACCCTATTATATCTATAGGTATAGTGTTTTAAAAACCAAGGGAATCTTGTGAATTCTCACTAGTCAACGCCTCCACCCCCATGAATGATTAGGCGTATGGTTTAAAAATTCTACTTTCTGACTATGCTCAATATACCTCCAATTTAGTAAATTTTTTTCATGTCCATGTGGCCTCCCCCACATAGTTATACTAACCAAGATCCTCCTATTTTTGGATGCAAGGTTGATTTACAAATCCTACACTAATTGTTCCCTAACAATATTCCCTGGACTAATTCTGAAAAAACTAGAGCTTTGGACTCCAAACAAGCCCTAGATATCGCAGAAAATTTCTTAAAACTATTAAAAACTTGTCTTACATTAAAATAAGAGGTTTAAAATGTAATATATGGAAATATAAACATCTCTAAAAATACATTATCTTATAACACACCCTTATTAAAACAACTCATCCTTGATATTCCCTTCTAAGGGTAGTAAAGCATTATATAAGAATAATTATGGACATTGAGCACATATATGGGCTCCTCTCTCCAATGTAACATATTGTACATTATCAGGATTCTAGTACACTCAATCTATAAGAAAATACCTTTCATGGAGAGTCATATTTCTATGATCAATTAAATATATAGGATACTTTTCAAACGAAGAGTAAACATCCAAATCAACTTCATCAGGCTAATGGATATGAGACGGGTCTAAGTGATAATGATTTAACTGAGAAATGTGAAAGAAATTTTGCATACCCCTATATAAAGGGGTTCTATTATGAAGTAATCCAATAGCCCAACCCTCTCTATAATCTCAAAATTAATGATGAATATATGCAATAACTTTACCTTCCTCTGACTTCATTTATTCCCTTGTGTTGGAAAAACATGAAAGAAGACCCAATCCCCAACCTAGAACTCTAAAAGTTGTCAACAATGATCAATATAAGACTTATACCAAGACTAATCTATATTTATTCACTTATTGATAAGAAATACCTACTCCGAGGTCTCCTAAATGAGGTAAGGTCCTAGTAGTTCTACTTCTCTTATTTCTAAATAGCTCACAGATGAACATTTTGAACTACCATATATAGAAGCATAAGGATCCAATTTTATGGTCTCTTGGAAGCTATTTTTTTAAGAATACTCAAAATGGGGTATATGTTTCCCCCATGAACCTCCAACATCAAGGAAATATTCCATAATAATTTTCTCCAATATCAATATAGTATGAACAGATTTCCTATCATCCAGAGGGTGATAGTTTGTAATTAGAAGTACCTATAAACCCAGAGCCTTTGGAAACCCTCTACCAGAACCATGATATGAATTGAGAATCCTTATCTGAGATGATGGTATGGAGAACTCCATTATGGATTATGATACCTTTAATATATACCCCTTAACTCATCTCTGTAAATCGTCTTCTGGACCGGCAAGTAGTATGGTAAGTTTTTTATAATATCCATTATAACCCATGCCACATCACTACCTCATTAGGATTTTGGTAAGCCCATGAAAAAAATCCATAGTTACATCCTCCCATTTCCACAAAGGAATGGCTAATGACTACAAAATCCCCACTGGTCGATCGTGTGCTTCCTCCACTTGCTGATAGGTGGACCATTGTGTAATGAAAACTATTATCTCTTATTTCATACAAGACCACCAATACTTGTGGCGTAAGTCATGGTACATATTTTTATTTATGATATTTACTTGCCAATCAATGTAATTAGACTCTAAAATTTACCCTTATAGTATGTCTATGTGTACCCAAACATGTCCATGAATGTGAAAAATATCACCCCCATCAATTACCCATCCACAAGGTGGGTCATCACCTAAAATGGTCTTCTTTTGGACCAACACCTCAGGATTATAAAGTTGTCTCATCTTTACTCAATCCATAAGATACTAGGTCACTAATAAAGATGTTATAATAAGAAAATTATAACCCTCCATAATATTAAGATGAATATTAGAAAATAGATCCATCAAATACAAGGACTACTATCCTCTGGAATAGCTTTCCAATGAGTCCTCTAGATGTTATCATCAACGACAACATTTCCCATCCCTAGAATATAGGAAATGTCAAAGTCAAAAGGATAATAGGAATTTAACCCATCTTTATATTATAAGATTCCATTCACAATGAGTAAAAATATATTTAAGGATTTTATGGTCCATGTATAGAATGAACCTCTCTCCTAGAAATTATTCCCTCCAACAATGCATGAAAAGAACCAAATCTATTAACTCAAGATCATATGTTGGGTAATTATTCTTGTGTGGTCACAACTGGTGAGACTTTTACGCCATGACATGATCTCCCTACATGAATTCTTCTCCAAGACAAATGCTTGAAACATCACAACAATCCATATATCCCCTTCCATGCTGATATAAAATCAGGATTGATCCTGAAGTCATCTATCTATTTAGCTCTTAAAACGATTTTTCACAAGCTTCAATCTATAATAATTTAAATAAATTCTTTTTGAATCCCATAATAGGTTGAACAAGGAATAATAAATCATTTATAAAACTATTACAATATCCATCTACAACTTGGAAACTCTTTATTCAAAAACCTTCTTGTGATGATCCAAGGAAATCATGGCTCTCACCTTCTATGGTTCCATGGATACTCCCAACTCCAATATAATGTGACCTAGGAAGTGAATCTTTTTTATCTTAATGTCGCACATTGTGAGCATAGCATATAGTTGGTTCTCACTTAGAGTAATCAGTATATTTTCAAGGTGTTTGACATGATTTTTTTGATTATATGAGTACACCAAGAATAATTTCTTGAAAACAACCATAGAAGTGTCCAGATATGGGTGGAAAACCTAATTTATCAATGATTTTAAAACTTCATGTGAATTCATGAGGCCAAAATACATGGAAAAAATTATACAATCCATATCTACTATGAAATGTTGTATATGGAACATCTAATAATCTAACACATACGTGATAATAGACCGAACTCGAATCACTGTTTTAAGAAACTCTCACTCATAGGAGATAATCAAAGAGTTCCTCTATACATTGAATAAAATACCATTTCTTAACTATAAACAGTTTCAATCCAAGGTAATCCATGAAAAGTCTATGTGTCTCATATTCCTTATTAAAAAATAGTATATTAGAACCCCACAATAAATTATAGGTTCATATACAACCCTTGGATTCCAAATCATACAACATCATATTGATCTTGTTCAACTCAATAGCATTCATCCTATAAAGTTGAATTGATACTAGCGACGCTCTCCAAACTTGTAAAATAGATAAACATACCTCTATCTCAGGTGGTAGCCCCAAAAAATAATCAAATTAAAAATTCCTAAAATGATATACCACATGAGGGGTGTCTTTCTAAAAACATTCCCTGGTTGTATAATAAAATAAAATCAATCAGGGTTGATACTCCACCCATCCCATGATTCTTTGGTCCATATTTATCTTTTTAAACATCACATTAAACCTTGTGAATACAAATACCACCCTAGAGGGATGTGAAAGACACCCTCCGGTGATAAAAATCAACATGATCATGATAAGGAACAAACCGTTCCATCCCAAGAATGATGGGAAAAAAATTAATCTTGAGGATGAAGAGGATCCATAAGAAATAATATACTCTTATCTCAAAGGGGAATTATTTATGTCAATATATACTATACAAAATCACTTCCAATGGTGTATTGGTCATCATCAATCTGCATAAATACACAATTTTGAGGCCAAGAGTTTCTATAATCACTAAATATATAAATGATTGGGATGTTCCTGTGTCAAAAAATAAAGTAGGGGCTACTGAAATATTTCCTAAATTCATAGATGGGATGACACTCTACTCCTAAGGTGTTAGTTGTATTATATATATATATATATATATATATTAACTAATCTGTATCCATGAGCTACTACCTAAAAACCCTTATTTGGTCTAATCTATTGGAGCTATATATCAAAATCATGAATTTCCTATCCTCATTCTCCTCCATAGAATATACAGCCAGTGGTACTCTAACTCCATGAAAAATGTGGAGTGATAGATCTTGCTTTGGGACTTAGATTTATTGCAGATCCTCTCTCATTATAAAATTGGGGATAAGTCCTTTAGAACCACTGAATGTGCCCTATTTTTTTAAACCCAACACTTAATGAGGTCTTTACTACTGTGAGGCACCATACATCCCGACATACTAAATTGTTTACAAATCACATGGATACTCACGAAAAAACTCAAACAACGTATGCCTCTATGATAAGATTAAAAATTCTGCTTCTTTCTTTTTGAGGAACCAAATACCTAACAGGGTACTAAACTATTTTACACCTCACTTTCATCTTCTCTATGTTTACACTCAACGATGAGGTCCTGGTTCAATATCTCAGTGATGGTAGTCAAATGAGACACATTCACCTAAGATTAGACAGAATGAATTATCCCATACTCAAATCACCATGAACTGGAGAGTTCATCACCAAGGAGATCAGGATCAAAATGTCAAACCTCTATGAAGTGAGAATAGTATTCCATAACTAATAAATTTCCCTACTCTAGTTCCATAAAATCTATAGCTTAGTCAGCTCTCATAGTCTCATGAAATAAGTATTCATAGAAGGCTATCTATAAATATTTTTACACTATAACCTGATGTTGTTCATCCTGGGTAACAACATCCCACTATCTCTTGGTTGATCATCTAATAATATACACAACAATCTTACCCCTCCTTTCAAGAGGAATCTCTATATAGAAAAATAAATATAACATTCCCTCTAGCTGGGACTTGGTAACCTTCAGACTGCCTTCCCATGAAACTATATGAGGGAACTAGTGATGGAACTCCCTAGTCAAATATTCTATAGAGAATGAAGGTTATGGTGCTCCATTTATACAAGACACAATTCATAAGAAACCCTTTCAAAACTCACCATTGGAACCAATGTCAGGAATAATAGGAGGTATCCTAGTTGGAACGACAAGTGGTAATATAGGAGGCTTTAGGCCCACCATCTCTAGAGTATGGTCATCACCAGCCTCATGGAACATGGCCTGATGCCATCATGGAAAAATATTTCTACAAATTCCAAAAACATGCCTCAGAACAAAAAATGATAACATAATATCCCCTGTATAAATATTTTTTATAAAAGAGTCAATACTCTTATAACTTCTTCTAAATCGATGTATAGGTAACTTAGAAGATTATAATGAAACATGATGGACACTCCCAAAACCCACTTATATGGATAGATCTAGGTTAATTCCTCATATCTCATAGAAGAGGTCCTAGTATATGGAGTTTAAATTGAAAGTTATAAAGGAAAGTACATTTCAAGTTGAAATTGAAATCACAATTTTATGGAAACTATTTCATTTATTAATTAAAAATCAGTAGTATATATATATATATATATATCATGGTACATTTCCGTTAGTTACCATTCTCATGTTACAAATTCATAAATTGCAATTAGAATGTCACATAACTACAATATACATTCTACATCTTCTCTTAGGAGGGACAGTTGACACATAACCAGTCCAGAAGGGCTAGCTGGAAAAGCCAACCATTGGGAGGGCTCACTCAAGCGATGGAGGTAGTATAAGGCCACATGATGATGAGCCTGCAGAGTATGGGTTGGTCCAAGTTCTATGTGGTCCATGTGTGTGGGTGATGTTTATGCGGGATCTCATCCCCCTCACAGATATCTTAACAATTCCTACCACATATTTTAACATATT
Organism: Viscum album; assembly: GCA_963277665.1. Lineage (NCBI taxonomy): Eukaryota > Viridiplantae > Streptophyta > Magnoliopsida > Santalales > Viscaceae > Viscum > Viscum album. The sequence continues at coordinate 1,682,819,756 of OY728123.1, read as the reverse complement.
CATGTGTAAAGACTAGCTTCATTTTTATTATGGTAAAATATTTATTTTGTTATTGATCATAATTTTTTAGGGGCACAACATCTTCCTTCAATCGCAATACCTCATGATTGGACACACCTTCCCTCTTCCTTACTCTATCGCCTTCGCCTTTGACCATCGCTGCCTTAAACTCATCGGAGATTCTACAGCAGCCATTTGGAAAACTCAGGCTCAGTCCAAAAATCCATTTCAAGGCTTCAGAACACTATGGACCCCTTCTAAGACATCAAATAACCTCTAATATTCTTACTACAATGAATGAAATTTTCTTATATGGAAGATGAGACTGATAGGAGAACCACTGTTAAGGCCATATAATTTTGATAAGGATTTATGCACTTACATATTTCCTTGAACCATAACTGGAAGGGGATCAGATGTCACATTACACATTCTACTATAGAGGAGGTCAATGTAGTATATGTTTCATGGAAGCACGAAGAACTGATCTACCATTTACTGTGAGATTCCATTAGAGTTTTCATAAGTATTCTACCACTATGAATAGTAGGAGGTGCTACCATCACATGAGCCTTCAGCAATTCCACACCAAATAAGATGAAATTGTACCATGAATCCGTGAATCATGAGTGATGGAGGATAACATGGTGTATGGTGAGATAGCATTTATGAAGGATCTACTTCCACCATAGAAGGAATTGAAGTATTTTTCATGCTACCATCATTAAAGGTCAGAAATAATGTTGTGGGTAATGGAGGTGATACAATCAATGTGCTACCATCAATAAAAATCTATCATTCGATCTACCATGTGAGATACCATGGTTTACTATGGTTATCCATTATGCACGATCCACCATTTCTAAAATTAAGACCTACTACCATGATGAGATACCATCACCCACAAGCTACCATTGTTGTGCTACCATCGTCCAACATAGCTACCATATATAAATGGATCTACCATTGAAGGAAGAATGGATGACTTTTGTTGTAGATTGTAAGATATTATATTGGCGGACCTACCATTCGAGCTCCCATAAAGTGGTATATTATGTAACCATTCTTTAGTGATCCACCATTCGCATATTAACATTGTGAATTCCGAGAAAGAGGTGGTATCAAACATGGAGGAGAATAAATAGTCTATGTGATCCGTGGAGAAGTCACTTACATGAAACCAATTTTTAAACAACTATATATACGGTCATTTCATAAATATCTATTTGAAAAATATATAGAATCGTTACATAATCAATAAAAAATATGACTAAATCAATTTTTCACATGTCACTATCCAAGATTAACAATATATGGAGACGAAGAAATATGTAAAATAGAAAAAGTACTAAACTTTTAGGCTATATAACGAAATAAAATCATGTGAAAATAAGGTTATCTATAAATGAGAGCAATGTAAAGAAGAATATGTGATGAATTTTGTTATATGATAAGTTAAAACATCACAAGTGTATCTTTCCAGTCCATATTAAGAGTCTACACTAGATCTTCAAATACTTGATATGTATAGAGATTAATTATGTGATTTAAAATAAAGATACAATAATGATAAAATAAAATTAAACATTGAAAAGAAATTAAGGAGAATAAATATGAGATATGAATGAAAATAAAGAAAATATACCAACCTCTATAAATAACAGGGGTGGCTTCTAGGGAGCAGGGCATCAGAAGTATACAGTTGTGCTACTAATGGATTCTATTTTTCTTCTATGTTTATTTTATTCTATTTTTACCATGTAGACCACCCCCTTATTTCAATTACTTATTTTCTAATGAAGGGCTGGAATTTGTAATTGTTTGGGTTAAGGGGAGGTGACCTGAATTTTTGATTCTTGAGTTTAGTTTAATTTATTTAAATACATTGATTTATTTTCTTTATTTAATTTTTTTTTTCAATACTAAATTCCATAATTTGGTTATGAATATGATTGTCTTAATATTGAATCATGAATTTTTACCATTTTTTTAATTAAATAAAAAATTTCTCCTTATTCTTGGTCTTTGATCACACTAGGTGATTGATCTAGAGGAAAGTGGGGAAGTATTTCATGATTACTAAACACACGAGGAAGTAACATTTCCCTTATTTGGATTCTTGGGAATTTCAATACCAGATTTGGTATTATGTAATAAATTCAAAGAACGATAATTTTTTCTTTCACACATTTGAAGATGAATAATATAATCAAGGAAAATGGGAGGATTATTATCATTAACATCAAACATGATGAAGGGTGAAAGAGGGAAAAATGATTGTTTATATTTTCATAAAATATATTAATAAAATTGATAAATTAATTTTAATAGGACTTTGATTGAATTATAAATGGAGAATCCAATATAAAAACCCAATCACTTATCTATGTTATTATGATTCTCAAAACACATGTTCCTTTCCTTGATAGTCCTAGTGATCTTATTCATATAATTTTATTTTATACCCCAAAAACAATATTAAATAACTTATCCTTGTAGACAAACTTGGATAATACTGATACTACACTCCAATAGGAAATTAAATATCTATTTCTACACCCCAAGACAAGTGCATCTCAGAATGTAGTTCCATTATGGGGGAGTAATTTTCTAATCTAACTAATCCTGAATGACTAGGAACTTTAATGAAGGACTACTTCCTTTTGATCATGACATAAGAATAACCATTATAAATATACTTAAAAAATTGAATAAACTTGTAGAAATCAATATTTATGACTCAAGTGAATCTTATAGGAATCCCTCTGAGACAAAAATTATGGTATTAAATCCAAAATAAACCTTAAGGGACCTTTGTGCACTGATTTTCCAACAAGAAATAGTTAACTATATCTGCTCAATAAAATGACTTTGAATTATGTGTTACCATGATTCTCATGCTACCTAAATATCATGGAATTATAGGATAATATCCCAATCTTCACATTCATGATTTCAACTTCTTATGCTTAATCTTGAAGATGAGAGGAGTAGTTTTAGAGAAAATAATGTAGAGGGAAACCTATTTTTTAATCAGGGTGTCTATCAAGTAAAGGTTGTACAACCCAAAATCAGAGAGATCCGTGACTAGGATGAACTAAAAATATTCTTCATAAATATATTCTTCTCAATATTTCAATGCATAACAATAAGGAAGGAAATATATGAAATCTTAAAAGCTACTAACAAGACACTCTATGAGTACTACAAATTATTCAAAAATCATTATGAAATATTCCCTCATCAAGTGGTAGAATAAGACCACATTCTAGTCTTACTCTACCAATGACTACTTGAAAATGAGAAGAACATCTTGGATAAATCATCTAGAGGAGATTTGATTGAAAAAAGGATATGGAAACTTGGAGCCTAATCGAGAATATAAAATAGAATTCCCAGTGGTTTGGAATAAGAGGTACCAGAACAAGTGGTATTCATGAAGTTATAAAATTTGAATAATCACTTCTACTTGAAACCAAGATTGAATAATTTACAATCTACTAGGAAATATGGTTGTGAAATAAGGGAATGAATAATATCTCCCCCATCAGTTATGAGGGTTGTGTTCATTATCCAGTCACTTCACTGAAGAATGTGTTGAGTTGTAGAGTATGGAGAGTTGTGAAGCAACATTGAAACAAAGAAAATTTAAATAAAATCATCCATAGAGAGAAGGAAAATCCCAAAAGGTATTTGGAGGTAAAAAAAATTAGATATACATCACATTCCAAGACAACACCCAAATCATCCCCATTTACATCATTAATTCCAAAATAGACATTCTTTTCAACAACCTTATTAGAAATCTTACCAACAAAAATATTATCAACCAGATCCTTTTTAGAAAACTTCCTCTAGAAAACCTGATTCTAGTGCACCAATATTTGAGAAAAGACAAGGAATATTGATTTAGGATCTGAAAATACAGTGAAATACATTTCAAATAAATTTGAGAGTCTCATGGAAATTCCATCCAGACACCTTATAAAAATTATAGCTCATACAATCCCAAAACCAAAAGAGAGTGTATGTATGATCATGACTAAGAGTATTAGGTATATCCAACCACTGGAGCCCAAGGAAGTTCAAAGTGAACCGGAAGAAGTGATTCCAAAAATGCTAGACATACTCAATAAGAACAATCCACTCCACCAAAAGAAAAAGAAAAAAAGAAAAAATAAGATCCAAAGTCAATATTTAAAAACAAAAGACATGAAACACCATTACTAGGTAATATATGGAAGAAGAAGTAAATTCCCATTCAATTACATTCTAGGTTTACCAAATCTAGGAAAATATAGGAAGTTAAACTCTAAAGAGATATCCAAGAGACATCGTCAAATTGTTAAAATTGAAAAACCTATTTAGGAATTCATCTAGAAAATTCCAAAATATTCAAAATTTCCAAAATATTTTTCAACCAAAATAAAGAGGTGTGATATGAATAAGAGGATCAACCTATGGAGTATTTTCAAAACTATGATCACACTACCATTTCCTAAAAAATATCAAGATCCATGGATAATATTTATACCCAGTAATATTGGTTCTTTAAAATTTTTAGATGATTTTTTGTGATCTTATTACTAACATTATTGTGATGTCTCGTTCTATTTTTTCACCTTTGAATATAAGAGAAATAAATATCACTAGAGTGGTTGTCCAACTGGAAAAAAGATCCACTATTTTTTGTAGTAGGAGTTTTAGAGGACGTGCTAGTGGGATTATACCAACTAATTTTTCTATTGTATTTTTATGTTATCACTATAGAAGAAGATAAATAACCAAGCCACTCACCCATAATTTTTGGAAGACCATTCCTCATAATGTATAATATGTTCATAAATTTACATTAAGGAACACTTTAAATGGATCTTGGAAACAAGAAGGTGAACTTCAGCATCCCTAAATCCAAGAGGAATTATTCAAGAAACCAATCCCTCTTTTCAATCACCCATGAAAAGGGTATTTATCCCATTGAAGACTAATGTATTCTATAATAATTTTTATCTTTGGGATATTACTTTTCAATTTAAATCACTAAATAAAAAGTGAATACTCGAGAATTTAGAAATTCTATTTAAAAATCTTAGGATGAAATAACCTATGATTTCATTGATAATTTGTTGGAGGAGTCTGACTTGATTCCCTCTACCTCTGAAATTCAATCTTATTAACTTGTAAATTTTAATTCAATATCTTATCTAGATCAACAAACTAATGTAATGAAACTTAAATTTTCATTAAAAATATATATAACTCATGGAATAAATTCATATTTTCAAGAAGAGAAATGAGGGGGTGAAAACCTCTCCCATCTAATTTAAAATATGTGTATCTTATGAAAGAAAACAAATATAGAAATATTAGATAACAACCTATCGAAATAATAAGAAAATAATTTAGTAAGCCTTTTAAAAAGAAACATCCAAGATATAGGGTAGAGGATAAGAGACATCTCAATAATTAACCCAAACATTTTCCCTTATATAATATTTATAGTGGTGGATTCCTAAACTATTAGGTTGCCCAAAATGTGACTAAACACCACCATTATAGAATTATTTAAAAATTAAATAAATATTTTTTTGGAATCCAATATAATATACCAAATTTTTTATAATCATAATGGGTTATCCCCATCCATGTGGTTCCCAAGAAAAATAGTTTAAAGATTTTGGAAAATGATATTAATGAATTAATTACCCCATAACAATTTAGAACAACTATAGAGTATGAAATGACAATATAAAGAAGAACCAATTCACTAAAGAATACCATTTACACATGTCATTCATTAAAGAAAATTATAAAGATTAGTAGGTAGGTTACATTATAATTCCAAGGATGGAATTTCTAGCTATTGTTATGTATCAATTGCACCAGACAACCAAATGAAGACCACATTCACCTATCTATTTGGAATTTTTTTACAATAGGATTTCTTTTGGGATATAAAATATTATAGGTATATATAAGATATGTGTGGTAAGAATGTTCTCAAAACAAATTTAGGATTTTGTGGAGATATTTCAACTTCAGTATTTTCGGAAATGCCTTTTATCATTACTTGGGAAATCTCAAAAAACAATAATTGAGAATATTCATTAAGAAAAATATTATTTTTAACATTGAGAAGTGTCACTTTATGGTTGAAAAAAGAATAGATATTGGTTATATAATTTCACCGAAAGTAATTGAGGTAGATAAATCTAAGGCTGAAGTAATCAATTCACTATCATATCCAACTTATGTTAAACATTTTATATCATTATCAAGCAATATGGGATTCTGAAGAATTTTCATCTTGGATCTTAGCAATATATGTCTCACCCTTTTAATATTTCTTTTATAAGAAGCTAAATTTGAATTTAGGGATGATTATTATAAGGAATTTTAGGAGGTGAAGTATAAATTATTCACCCCACCAATTATGCAGCACCCAAATTGGGAGCACCCATTTGAACTACTTTATGTTGCATCAAACCAAACTGTGGAAAAAATGCATTAAAAAATAATTAAAGGAATACCAAAATTCATAATATATTACTCAAGAACCTTAGATTACACTCAGATCAATTACCCAACTACTGAAAAATAATTTAGTGTTGTTGAATTTTTATTGGATAAATTTAGATATTTTTTTACATGGAACTAATGTGGTTGTATTTTCTAATAAATTTTAATTTAGGTACTCAATAAAGAAGTCAGATACCAATAAATGGTTGTTAAGATGGATAATACTCTTTCAAGAGTTCAACCTAGAGATAAAGCACACAAAGGGATCTAAAAAACAGGTGGAAGATCACCATAGAATACTACCAAACACAACTGAAATATAAATTATAGAATTGAACCCACTCAATGAAGACATAGTAGGAGAACAACTATACATCATGGAAGTTAAGTGACATGGTATGCCAACATAGTTAATTATTAGGCCACATCCCACATACCATCTCACATTAACTCTCGTAAAAACACAAACTTAATGCTGAAAATATATTCACTATTTGGGAGGATCCAGTTATATGGAAAATATATAATAATAAAGTCATAAATAGGTGATTACTAACAAGTGAAAGAGAATATTTATTTTAATTTTATCATACACATGATTTTGTAGGCCACTTTTGATATCATATAATTGATATAAATGTCTTGGAATCTAGGATTTATTTTCTAAACTTTTTTAAATATTCTCATGAGTATTGTAATAAATGTGATAAATGAAAAAACTATGTAAATATTTAAAAAATAAAGGTTATTAACAAAAAAACCCATAATTGTTTGTGAAATATTTTCATTATGGGGTATTGATTTCATGTAACCCTTTTCCCATGTATTTTGGTAATTCTTACATTTTACTTTTTATTTATTGTGCCTTTAAATAGGTAGAATCATAGGCCACTAAAATTTATAATGTGAAATTTGTATGAAATTTTGTTAGATATAACATATTTTGTAGGTTTAGAGTGCCAAGGGATATCTCAATGGCAGAGGGACTCATTTGTTCAATATAAATATGGATGATATACTTAAAAAGAATGGGGTGCATCACAAAACATATACACCCTACCATCATCAATCAAGTGGCAAAGAAAATGTGTCAAATCTAGAGATTAATAGTATCTTAGAGAAATTAGTTAAATATAACTATAAGTATTGGATATTATGTCTTGAATACAGCTTGTGGTTATACTAAACATCCAAAAAGTTACCCATATGAATTATCACTTACCTATTGATTTATGGAAAAAAATTCATCTACTAGTGGAGTTGGAGAACCAAGCATATTAATCCATCAAAAAGAGGAATTTGGATTTGGATAGTGGAAGGAAAGAGAGAAAAAAGTCATTTTGAATAGGTGGATAAAATGATAATAGAATATTTTATAAACTAAATAATATAAAAAGATAAAACCCAAGTAGAACCTGAAAAAATGAATCATCAAAAGACCTTTCAACCTGGAAATCCAGTTCTTCTCTACCATTCCAGATTTATGTTATTGTTAGATAAGATTCATTACCTGTGGGAAATACCTTTTATAGTTACCCATGCATATCTCTTTGGTTCCATTATTATCAATAAATAATAATAATGAATCCCATTTATTGTTATTGTTCATAGGATTAAAAAGTTATCTAGGAATGTTTCTTAAGAACTAGTGGAGGAGATCAATCTTTTGAATCCCATAGAGTGATTTCTAATTATGATGTTTTTTAAAGCCAAAGAAATTAACCAAAGTAACTTCCAGGAGGTAACCCAAGGTTTATTTTTTTCTTTTTAATTATGATTTTTGGATAAAGTCACATCTTCCCTTCACCCCTTAGAGCTTTAATAGAATGGTTTTTATACTTGTATGACTTGTGTTGTATCTACAGGTCCATTATGGTAGGAATTCATCAGTAATACCAAAAAATGATATGTTATTGTTGAAAACAATTCATCATATAAGGTAGTTTATTATTATATTTTTCTCATTTAACTCCCTATATTTGTTTTGAAAATTTGGTTTTATACTAAAAATTACTGGAACTATGTAAAGCTGTAAATTGCATGCCCATGCTTTGAATGTATATGTTACTTGACCTATCTTGTATACATGAGTACCTTAGGAACCCTTTTATATAATGTTTTAAATTTCAATGAGAATGATATTGAATGATTAAGGTTGATAATTGGATTATTAGAGTGAAGCATGGATATTGAAATGGTTACTCTTGATTTGAGGGAATTGTTTGATTCATGTAAATAAACTTTCCTTATATTTCTCCACACTTATAATTTTTGAAGTTTATGTGAATTTATTTACAATTATTAGCAATTACATTAGTGATTTTACAATGATATATGTATCATTCCTAAGTTTATTTCTTGAATAAATATGTTCTATTATATTCCTAGAGTATTTCTTGAGCGATTATGGGACATATCACTATGTAGAACTTCCATTGGAACTTGTGAAATCTATGAATGTGAAAAACTAAAATTAATATGATTGAGGAATTTTTACTAAGTCTCTATCATTGAGATTTCCTTTTACACTAACCCTTTTTTAGGCCATAGATACCATGAATGGACTTATTATGGATGATTCATATTTTGAGCTATTTTTATCCATTTCTACCCTTGACTTAGTATATTTCTTGATATTTTAAAGTTGACAAGTGGGGGTGATATAATTCATGGTTGAAGGGTGGACTAAATTGTAAGTAAAACTATGCGGGTGATACTTTTGGTATTAGGAAACGTTTATGATTCATCCATTATACTTAATTTTTTCCCTTCTTGGAATAAAAATGAAAAAACATAAATGATTTTTTCATTGGGAAAATAAAAAATCATCATTACTAGATCAGTGATTTTATGTTATGTGGTAAGATGATGTATGTGAGGTTTATTTGAAGCAGTAATTTTAAAATAAATCTGAAAAGGTATTAAAAAAATAAAATAATATATAGAGAAAATTTAATATGGATTAATTCATTCATTATGATTTCACTAATCATGAAGTTTTACTTTTGATATCATGATTTATACTTAAAATATAAACCTCCTCCTTTGAGCCTTAATTTCTATCAACAATTCCTACTAACCACATGCCTTCGATTTATAATAACATTAATTCCAAAGACCTTTTCATTTAAAATCATTTGTTTCTTTACAATGTTGACAATGCACTTCCTCTGAAAATCTATGTTAAAGGAACATGTTTAAATGATATGATCATAACTCTACATGAATTTGTATTATGAGTGATGAAAGGAAATGATTCAAATAGAGTTATATCTCGACATGGAATTCTTGATAATAACTAATTAAGAATATTGAATGAATTAAATGATAATTCCCACCATTTTTAGAGGGGATAAAGTAAATTTATTGGATTGATGGTTTCTAGGAAAGTGGGAAATTGAATTAATGTTTCATATGTAACTTGAAAAAATATAAAATGATAATCATTCTGATTTATTTATTTGAGATTTGAATAATTATACAATTTTTTCCTTATTGAAATCAATGTTTATTTTTTAGGATTTAGGTAAATAATAGTTTATGTGTCGGGTAATTTGATGCATAAATATTTTCATGAAATTATTTTTATATTTTATAATGGTTTTGAAGGGATTATAATTATTATTAACATTTATTTTTATGTTTTATTAAATTGTGGTAATTTATTATTGAGAGATTAATATGAATTATAATGAAAGAAAATGGTAATTTTTAAATGTTCTATTTTCATTTGATATTCATTTTAAATTTTATTAAGAGTTATTTATATTTTATTATATATTTAAAAGGTGGCCAGATCAATCTGGCCCTCACCAAATGTAGGTAATTCATCCACCTAGCCATCCCAGAAGGTTCAACTGGCCAATATATCTCATAGAGAGGTACTCCTCAAATGGTTGAGGAATTACAAGGCCACACAGGGAGGATCTCGTAGAGAATAGGTTGGTCCAAGGCCCACATAGGCCATGTAATGAGGCATGAACCATGTGTGTGGTACTGTGTATATAGGATCCCATCCCTTTAGTAGGCATCTAAATGATGCTTTCCTGGTATTATAACTTATTCAATAATTCATAATAGCTTCATTTATTATTTGGGATGTGTTTTATTCCTTTAGTGTTAATAATTTATTAAAGAAATGTCACCTGACTTCACTCAAACTACCTCACACTCGGACACTCCTTACGTTCGCCTTCCACCTTCATCTTCAACTGCCACTACCAGAAACTCATCAGAGATTCCATGATAGCTGTATGGAAACCAAAATCATAATAAGAATAGCTATGATGAATATTGGGACCACTGTGTAACCCTTATATGTCCTCAGAATACCTCAAGGCATCCCACTTAGAAGAAGGAAATTTTCCTACATGGAAGAAGAGGTTGATCCAACCAATATAAAGGTCGGATAATTTTGAAGAGTATGCATGCACATACCTTTTTCATTGCACCACCACTTTTAGGGGTATCTTTTATTAGATGTACTAATATATAGGAGATAGAGGTAGTGAATGATACACAAAAGCACCTTGAACATAGCTTCCATTCCTGGTGATCTATCATTGGACCTTTCGTGGATACGCTACGATTATAAAAGGTTGGATGTGCTATTGTCAAAAAATCCATCACCACTGATGCACATTAGAATATTAAGTTTTACCATGAAACCATTTTATATGAATGTAGGATTCTGATACATTATATGGTGATCTACCATTGATGAAGGAGCTCCAACTATCATTTAATGAACTAAAGTACTATTAATGTTACAATCATTGATGGTCGGAGGTGCTACCATGAGTAAAGGAGGAGATATTTTCAATGGGATACTATCAATAGAAAGCTACAATTTTATCTATCGTGAAAGAAAAACCGGTGTACTATGGTGATCCATCATGCATGCGCTACCATTACCAATGGTATATGATTCTACTGTGATGAGGTACTTTCAACCTTGAGTTACGGTCGTTTTGATACTGTTAACAAGTAGAGCTACCATCAATGCAAGGATATACCATTAAAGGAAGAATAATTAACTATTTCAGTTGTCTAGAAGATATTCTTTGAGGAATCTAAAATTTGAGCTACCATTAAGTGATTGATAAAGCCACCATTTCAAGGTTATCCACCGCACATGTGATAATGGTTTGAATGTTGAGGATGAGGTGGTGTTGAGTGCGAAAGATATTAAATAGCTTACATGATCAATGTAAAAATCTTCTATATAAACCTGACTGATAAATGGCTATATGCCCAGTGATATCCAAAATAGATATTTGAAGAAGATAAGGAATGGTTTTTTGATCCATGAAAGGATTCGGCCAAATAAATCTATCATTTGACACCATACAAGATCGGTTAAATTGGGAGAAGAAGAATTATGTAAAATATAGAAAATAATGAAAATCACTACTATATAAAATAGAAAAACAAATGGAAAATAAAGGAATATATAAATGAGGGTAATAGAAAGAAGAACATGTGAGGAATTTCAAGGTATGAGAATTTTCTAGAATGTTAATGTATCTACCTAGGCCATAATATAAATCCACACTAAATATGTAAAAACCCAATATATATGGATATTAATGTTGTGATTTAAAATAAATTCAATATAAGGATAAAATAAAAGGAAACTGTGAATAGATATGAAGATGAATATATGGAAGATTTAAATGAGAATAAAGAGGGGATAACACCCTCTATAAATAAGTGGTGAGGCTACTATGGATCAGGGCATTGAAAGTGGACTATTGTTCTACTACTGGATGATTTTTTTACTACATTTATTCTATTAATTTTTACCACATTATCTATACCCCATATTTCCATTAATTCTTTTCTAATGGAGGGGTATAATTAATATGTTTTTGGGTGAAGAGGAGGTGACTAGAGTTTGTTATTATTGATTCTAGTTTAATTTATTCAAATACATTGACCAATTTTCCTAATTTATTCCATTTCCAATTCTAAATTCCATAATTTTGATATGAATATGATTGTCTTAATATTTAATTTTGTATTTTTTTGTATACATGATAAAAACATTTCTCCCTCTTCTGGGTATTTTATCACAATGATTGGTTCATCTAGAGTCAAGTATAAATTTGTTTATTGATTACTAAACACATGACGAAGTATCAATTTCATAATTTTAATTATTGGGAATTTCAATAGAATATTTGGTATTACCTAAAAAATTCAAAGAATTATTATTGTCAGTTTCCCACATTTGAAGGATAATAATCTAGGAAAAGAAATTGTGAGGATTATTCTTATTAATATAAAACATGATCAAGGGTGAAAAAATAATTTTTTTTTATATTTTCATAAAATATAATTATAAAAATAATAGATTAATTTCAAAGGGACTATGATAACATTATAAAAATAGAAAACAATATAATACCACAATCACTAAACTCTCTTATTTTGATTCTAAAAACACATGTTCCTTTACTTTATAGTCCTAGTGATCTTACTCATGTAATTTTATTTTGAAACATGACAATAGGATTAAAGCAACAATCCTTCAAAAGAAATTTGGTTACTAATAACACTAAACCCTTAGGGGAAACAAATTAGTTTTTTCCACATCCTAAAAAATGTATGTTCCAAAATCTATATAAATGAATTTATTAGTTAAATTTACATTAAAAAATCATATAATTATCTGATTTGTAAGCTAGATAATTTATATATAACATTATTTATATTTAATTGAACCAGGTAAAAAATATGTTGCAGTACTACTTTGTGATTTCTCAAACCCAGTTCAGTCATAAGTAATTGAACTAGGTAACCCATGGGGCCTCAATTGCACCTCCCCAAAAGATAGAGGATGAAAATTAGAAATGATGGTATATGATGGTATAGTGGGATGACAATAAACTCATGATTAGAGTGACCTACAACAGATATAATAGACAAATCATAAGGAGTAATGAAAATATAACAACAAAATCATAACAGTGAAAATAGTAGCAAAAGTAAATCAATTAGATAAATACAAATACTCAACAATATCTAGCATCATATACCAAAATAATGATTTCATGTTTCTATGGTGTATGAAAAGGGGGAATAAAAGGGGAATTAGGTAGAATGCATGCAGAATACAAGCTATAAAAATTTAACAGAAAGGAAAAAATATTTCTTTAACAACATGAGGAGATTAAGCTTATTATTTGTTGTTGCACTCTATCCTAGTAGAGAAAATAAAGAATATATAGTAGGGTGATTCTGTTTTCCCTACCTATATCTAATAATTGTTTTTGGGTACAAGTCATTATCCTGAACTGGGTGAGAGTATTACTCATTAGGCCACCAACAACAGTGTTTATCACTATCAAGTTTGTGAATATACAATGATCTACGTAAAGGTATAATTGATAAAGTGATAAATAAATAAACCATGTCGATCTAGGTTCTCTGTGGGACTCCCATACAATACTACCAACTCACTACCACAAAACGAGGTTTCCGTAGTGCCAACCTTTTAAAGCACTAAAAAAGAATAGATAAAGGGGGTGTCCTTATCAGCACAAAAAAATTTGTTGTTAAAGGGCCCCCTTTATCAGCACTTTTTTTAGTAGTGCTGGTAAGGGGGTTTATTAGTATTTTTTCCCTTGCACTGATAATGTTTGTATTTCAAAAAAATCATAAAAAAAATTTATATATAAGTATATTTATATTCATATAAAAATAATATATATTTTTTAAATATGTCTTAGATCGATTTGATATGCGGTAGATGTAAAACGGACACCCGGAGTAGAATTTATAGTCGTTTGAAGGGATTAAGGACTTTTTTGGGACTAGAAGAAAATGATAAGGTGTTACAGTGTTCAACGAAGTGTAGTTTTATTCACGCGCTTTGATTTGATATGTGGTAGATGCAAAACGAACACCTGGAGCAGAAGTTATGGTAAAACAGACACCCAGAGTACAACTTATGAACTTTGAGTGGTATTATGGGTTTTTTGGCCTTGAAGAATGTGATAAGAGGTTCCAGTGGTTACCGGAGTGTAGATATTTTCACAATATTCTATTTTATAGGTCTCTGTTCTCAAACATACATCCAGAGCAGAAGTTATGATTGTTTGAAATTGAGTAACCCTACTAGCGCCTAAAAACATAAGAAACCCATAACTCACTAAATCTTCCATAACATCTTCTCCAGGTGTCCGTTTGAGCTCCACAACTTTTCAACTTGAAAATTGCGAGTTGAGTGAGGGAAATTTAAAATATAATCCATGACAAGATCAAAGAAACAGAAGATATATCAGTCATACCACTCTATAAAAACTTCAACATAAAGTGGACATAACGTTGGCTTTGTGTGTCCATTTGGGTTCTACCACATATCAAATCAAAGGAAGCGAAGATATTTACACAGTAGGATGACTTGAAAATTTTAAAATCTAATCCAATACCCTAATATCCCAAAAAACCATCAGAATTCCTCCAAAACTCTATTTCTCAATTTGGTGTCTTGTCAAAGTTTTCTTAAAACAGTAATAACTCCCGATTCGTGTGTCTATTTGGCCTCCACCACCTGTTATATCATAGATCATTCCATAAAATTTGGTTTGACTAGTCATGGAGCTAATTAAGGCACCTAAATCATAATTTTTTCCTAGTTCAGCGACTCTGTGGTTTTTTAGGTTTTTCAAGCCCCCATTTTTTGTACATTGGTCATGTCTGCTGTTTGTTTAAATAGCTATAACATATGATCTGCCATTCCGTTCGGCCTCCACCACCTATAATATCATATCCTGTTTGATGATCTTAAATTTTACTAGTCATGGAGTAGGAACAAACTCTTGAATCAAAATGATTCATCATTACCTTGAGTTTATGGTTTATTTGACTTTCTGACTGTATTTACAGGTTTTGAGGATTTCTCCATTTTTTACTTGTTTTTCTAGTTTTCAGGGATTGTTATCTTTTTTCATAATGTACTATTATTTATCGCCACATATATATCAATATATAAATATTTTTTATATATTCACACATAAAAATTTAATTTTATAGATAAATATATAATTGAACATATTTAAATATAAATTATATTTCTCACTATATAATCCTTATCTAAATATAAAACTAATATCCATTTTATTTAAAAGAAAAATATATTAATATTTATATACCTATATAATGTGTACTGGTATGTGTATGTGTGTGTGTGTGTGTGTGTGCGTCTGTATTGACATGCTGATATATATTATCTATATATTCTAAACATATATATATACATATTAATATAAAATATTTGTAAATATATATAAATATATATAACTATACTTAAAGATACACATATAATATATATGTGTGTATGTGTGTGCGTGTGTGTTGTATATATGTATTTATTTATTTATAAACACAAAAAACATATTTTATAAATGTGTTTAAAACTGATCTTATAAATTTATATTAATATATGAATAAATATGTGTGTGTGTGTGCATGTTTGTAATATATATCTGTAACCTAGAGGTATGCTTAACATGATCTGAGAGTTGAACATCCTTAGATTGTTGGGTGTTACAGGTCAGCCAATGAAATCTAGAATGGTTAAATTCATTCGGTGGATTCCTCAAATTGTGCGATGGTTAAAATCTAACATTTATGGATCTGAAATATGAATTCCTAGCCCCTCGGGATATGGAGGTGTCTTTCATAATCATCGTGGATTCTTCAAGGGGTGTTTTTATCACTCCAGTAGAATTATAATGTCGTATGAAGCAGAGTTATTGGTTATGATTTATGTTATTGGTTATGTTGTTCATTACAACTGGACACCTTTTTGGAAAGAATCTGACTCTAAAGTCACTGTGAAAGCACTAAAGGTGAGGATATGGGATGTACCATGGATAATTCAACCCTTTTGGGTTGAGTGTATCAACAATGTACTAACATTTATTTGGAAGTCACCCACACATATCGAGAAGAAAACCAAGTTGCGGATGTGCTGTCCAAGAGCGCTGCTAGTGAGATGGGTATATTTTGATCTTTTACAACTCCTAATTGTTGTGAAGCGATGCTGAATGCTGATATGTGTGGTGTGATTCACTCTCGGATATGTAATTACCCCATCTAACTATAAATCTGCGTTTCTATTTTTTTTTAAAATATTTTTATGGGTCTGGAATTCACTTGATCTTATACTTTCTTGGAAATATAAGTATATATATATTAATATAACTATATATATATTAATATAGACATATATTTTAATATACATATATATTAATATACAAGTAAATATAACTATATATATATATATTAATGAATGAATAGTAACTAAATATGGTGGAGTAGTAAAGACTTAGGTTCCTAGGCAACAGGTCCCAAGTTCGAATCTAGGGGGAGGTCGGTCATGCACATGGGTGGAATAAGGGATAGCATTGTTAAAGGGTGGGGGTGGGTTCTGTTAAAGGCTAGGGGTGTGTGGGGCATGCAGGATAGGGTGGGGGTGTTATTGAAGGGGGCTTCAAGCACTGTTGAAGCACCTCCTCGAATTTAAGGAATACTTTTTTAATTTATTTATGTTTTTTAATTTTTTTTAGTGTTTTTTATCCCTTGTAAAAGGTGTCTTTACCAGTCCTTTTTTCACTTATAAAAGGGACCACCTTTATCTTCATTGAGAATAAAAATGCTTTTTTAGCACTGTAAATGGATTTTTCTAGCACTGATAAAGGCTATATTTGTAGTAGTGATTTCAACTTCAACAAAAAATGTCTGTAAAAACATAACACTTTAATCTTATGTTTAAAATATTGGAACCCAAGGTATACAACTGAGGTGTCAATGAATAGTGATAGTCATGTAATTTGACAAATTTACTTGGAATTTATTTTTTATAAACTGGTTGAAGTTTATTGGGGTGTACCCCTAGTAGATCACCCTTAAGAGGGGAAATTCTACCTGAGCTGAAGGGGCATTCTCTCAGTAGCCTCAGTGTTAAACTTGAAAGGAGACCAAGGTAGTTACCATGGTGGTCTTTAATATAGAGATGAATCCATGTATAATTATCTATGGAATTAAATTTATTTAATTTCTAAAAATATATATGAACCCTCAGTACTAATCTAGGTAATTCACAATCTAAGATAAAGAACAAATCCATGTGTGGTCGTTCACTTGGTTGACACATCAATGAATAAGTGGTGTCCCAAGAGCCCATCCAAGTAAAACCATAATTGTAGTCAAAGTATCACTCAATACATGCCTAAAATTCAATATTAATGTAAGTTCTATCATTATAATCATGAATTATGTAATGAATAATCAATTTCCCTTATTGATACTAATATCCATCAACATGATTCATAATTACACAAGGTCTAGGTGAAATAGTCTGACCAATATATTTTCACCTAAAACTATTATCCAATCCCTTTATATATAACCATGGGTATGTTTACCACCTTATAGGGTGGTTCAATTTCCTATCCTAGGCTTAGAGGGTCTAGAAAATAGCACTCTATATCATTTAATTCCATTAAACCATTTAATTTCTCAAATAAAGTGCCAACCACATAAAATGGGGGTTGAAATTCATTTCAAGTAATATAGTTCATTAGACTTTAATGTGACATTCCCTAAGTGGTGGCTCGGGATTAAGTAAATATCCTTTTAAAGTGCTCGTTATGGTTCCAGGAAACCCCATTTGAATTGATACCAATTTTATAATTTAGTTCATCATTTAAGGTGAATTTCAAGAACATTATGGTGTTTAAAATGATATCTCATAATATAAAAATCAATACCTTTAGGGAAAAACTTTCTTGAGCACCAAGCTTAGATGGGTAGTAGACTCCTAGTCTTTTATTTTCCATTAACTCAGGCTAGAATGGGTGAAATTAGAGAAATATACCTATAATGAGATGGATCCAACATGGCCAACATCACTTGAATCAGATGTCATAAGAGGGAGAAGGCTCAAATCCTATGTGGAGAGGAGGAGCTTCAAATGAGAGTTTGGAGTTATTGTTCCTTTGAGGGAGAAAACGAGGAGAAAATGGTTAAATACATGGAGGAAAAAAGAAATTTCTACCTTTTTTAAATGGGATCACAGTTTTTTCATATGGTTTTCCAAAATATTCCCCAACCACATTTTTGTAAGTTTCCAAGGTGATATATCTTAACATGGATAGGCACATGATTTTTCAAACCATCCATAGCCTATGTGTACTCACTATCCAAGTCTTTCACCCCTATACATGGTTAGGTTCATGGTTAAATAAACTATGTGTCATCCATGATCAACATACCTATATATTATTACAGTGTTTTCATGGACACACAGGATCTATAACATAGTTATATTAACTTTACTCCTCTTCTTTTGGGTTTTGTGTTTAATTTTCACTATTAGCACTAATTGTGTACCAACCATACACCTCCCACTGGTTCTCAAAAATTCAAAGCTCTGGCCTCTAGAAAAGCCTCAGATAGCCTTGATCCCTTCCTTAAAATCCTAATAAATTTTAATAGAGTATAAAAATTGGTTTAAATAATTATTTAAAAGAATATGAACCATTATGAAATGATTAGATCTTATAAATATCTAGAATCCTCCACAAGTTGTTCTAATCGACTGCTCATGGACTAACCACATGATGAGGATGTTATATGAAGAAGTATGCATTGACCAAAATTCCTATATCGACAAAAAGTTTTGAACTAAGGAGTACCCATGTAAGTCTCAAGCCATATGATTAAAGAAACCTACCATAATTAAAATTCACATACTAGAATCGACCATCAGTGTTGATAAGACATTCTTAAGTTCTAATAGAAATATTTTGGAATTTAATGAAGGTGTAAGAGATGTTGAAGACTTTCCTTATGTGGATATTATTGAGGATTATATTTCTATGACTATGTGTAGAGTATTCTAAAAAAAATATTTTTAATCCTTTCCTTTTTATGATATAAATATTCTACTGGACAAACTGCTGATTAATTCATACTGAATGACACTTTTTTGTAGAAAATACAAAAGTTGAGAGAAAGATTCATTACTCACTTTTTTTTTATCTTAGAAAATTTGGAACACAATACAAGGAGAAGACAACTGAGTTTATCATCAGAATTTGGTTAGATATACATCTGTACTACATCTCCAATGTACTTTTCTTTCTTACTTTGTTTCAATTTAATTTTTTTAATTTCTCATTATTTTTCTGTTAATCTATTAATAACATCCCTTTATTTGAAAATAAAAGTACTTAGAAACTCTTGACTTAAATATATTTATATTATTTCTCCCATTAGAAACTATCGTAGATTCATTGTGATAATCCTAGACTACCTATGTATAGTTTTTTTCTTATAACCCAATATTGGTTGTGGATTAACATACCTAGTATAGGTTTTGGAATAGTTTGTTGGTTTTGATAAACAGTAATGGAAGTGGATTATTATCATAATATAGGATTAGGATCCATATTATAACTAAACCTTTAATTTTTAAATTCAACTATGTGTTTTATTCTTCCCTTTCACTACTTTATTTTCAATTAATATTTACAAATTGTGTAAGAAAAACAAATCTCTGATATTTTTCATTTATACATACATATATATATATATAATGTTTTGTGTGACTATAATAATTTTAAATTTAAATTAATTTAATTTTTTAACTATGTATTTATCTCTACGTCTAAGAATTTTTTTAAATATAAAAGTATATATATCTATTGTATTTGTTAATTGGGACATGTTTTAATATTGAGCGGGATTAATTATTTTAAAAATAAAAAATTTATTAGATACTCTATTCACTCTCTATGATCGTTCAACTGACACTAGAAATATTCATTGTTTTAAGAAATTATATTTTGAGTATGAGAGGAAAATTTCTTTAGGCTTGGGTATCTTCCATATCAAGAACATTAAAATTTTCAATGAAGATAAGATTATGAACTCGCATGATAATGTCCTCGATCATTTCAATTGGGTGTCTTTTTCTTCTATTATAAAGTTTCACAATAATTAAAATTATATAAATCTATCCAAACTATATTGAATATTAAATAGTGTGATGTATAAAATTAACTGAATTACATAAATCAATTATTTCATCAGAAAATAAAGTGTCCTTTATAGTGAAATGTATTTTAATGGTTCTTGAATCCTTATATTTAAATGAAATTACTGGTTATATCAGGGTTGGGACATTCCTTCCAAGGATAAATTTATTATTCCCCTTTATTCACATTCCATGGATAAACATATCTTTTATAAATTTATCATATCAAGGATTTTTATAATTTCATGCATGATTGGAATGATAACATGCACATTTTTTAAAAATATCCACGACCTCTTTATAAATTTAATTATCAAAATTTTTCATGGATTGAGAAATCATTTATCAAAATATTTAGAATGAGGAAAATAATTTTTTGGGAGGTAGTTATGAAATTCACATGGATATTTTTAGGACTTTGAATTAAATTTTATAATTGGTGAGGAATTGGGGAATATTCCTTCATCTAAGAGGCATGATATTTTCCAAACATGTGATAACTGAGTGGTGTTTCCATTTATGACTTGTGAAGTTCGTTTTAAACTTAGTATCAATTATTTTCTTAAATGGTAATATTTATGTTTGGGAAATTAATGAAGCTCGTATTTTTATACATTATATATGGTAATTTCAATGTTTTTATCCTCATTATTTTATCCATTTAAGGGAAGTTATCACATTTTTATGCTTTTAGAATAAATTGTTATTATTTTTTAAATGGATTAAAATATATATTTTTAGTTTTTTTGAATATTTTTTGGAATTATATTTTTAATAGGCCTTCATTTTTATGATTTTAAATTTTTTTTATAATTCTTTTTTGACAAATCCAACACTGAAACTAAATTTATTTTCATTTTTTGTTACCATTACAAATGAGAATGAATGTTGTGAAAGGGTTTCTAATCGAGGTTGCATAAATTTATAATATTCATTGAGTAAAGGTACCCAAATCATCTGTTTGAAGGAGAGAAATTTTGGTGATGTATGGGTACTCAAAAGGGATGTGTAAAGGTTTCACTTAAGCTAAATAAGTGCATAAAATGAATCCATTATTTTTCCTTAAGGAAACTATGATATTCCTAAGGTTGAAGACCGTAGTGTACTAAATAGTCAAATATTATCACCAAGACCATTTCATAAATAATTTGAACTAATATATCTACTTGTGAAAAACTGGG
This sequence comes from Viscum album, assembly GCA_963277665.1. Classification (NCBI taxonomy): domain Eukaryota; kingdom Viridiplantae; phylum Streptophyta; class Magnoliopsida; order Santalales; family Viscaceae; genus Viscum; species Viscum album. The sequence continues at coordinate 1,682,798,006 of OY728123.1, read as the reverse complement.
TCTTCAAAATGGGTAAGGAGGATCACAACATGCTTATTGAGAAGTTAGATCATGTGTGTCCAGTATTTCTCTAAAAACATAGATAAATAACACTAAGGCATGTTTGTGGCTGTAGTTTTGGGAAATCATCAACACCAAATAAGAATTATCACTACACCATAGAGTGTATATCATTCCCTTCGTGTGATATCAATATCACTAAAACTTGACCTGATCATGTATCATTATTAAAATAATAAGATCAAAATTCAGATGGTATGGGGTTCTAAATATCATTAAATCTGGATGCTAAGAGGAATATGAGCTGAGTTCATCCTTCCAACCAAGTATGTGTAAATAATCCATCCTGAAGAAGATGTTATCAGTAAGGGTACTAGAAAAGAATCCCACATGAAGTGCTGAATGTGAATAATTTTTTCCCATTCTATGAAACATAACTTTATTTTTTTTGTGTTCAAAAATCTAATTCCCTTTTTGAATTTAAATAAATTTCCATCCAATATAAAAGGATTCAGACTTTTCCTCACTAGGATAGAAGTGTTATTATAGTTTTAGTTTTCTATAACATTACCTTTTATATATAACATTTCTTTTATTCCTCTCTCTTATTCTCTTTTTTGTGTATCTTTTGTGATTTTTCACCCCATGTGATTCTCATATTTACAATAACTAAGAACTTAACTTATTTTTATTCGAGAAAGAGGGTGGGTTTCTTGTGTATTTTTCACTTCCATGAGATTTATTTATTCTTTTTTATGAATTATAATAGTGGTTATATTTATTGTGGTGAGTGATTTTACATTTTTCTCTAACGTTTAGTTATTCTCCCTTGATATCAATCATCCTTCCCTAATCTATTTTATTCATGTGTACCGTTGAGTATGGATTGATAGTATAGGTCAATGAAGAGGTATCATGGAATGCTTTAGTAATAAAATTTTCTCATATACATAGGTCTCTGTGTTGGGTAATATTAATTCTAACAATTTGGATGTGGTGTGATAGACCATACTAAATAGAGCATTTGGATTATATTTTGATAATAATTAATACAATACTATGAACTCCTGATAGAATTAGTCTTCTTCTACTAACTTCTTTATTTCTTGTTTCTTCTTATGTGTCATATTTTTTATTCTTATAATAATATTATTATATTAAACATTTCAAAAACCTCCTATGTATTTTTATACAATTTAGGATTATATTAGTTATTCTATAAATTTTTTCAGTAGAAACTTATTATTGTGTGAGCGGCCTTCTGGTAAGGGACCCATCTTTGCATCCAAGAGACCCAGGTTGAAAACTGAGTGGACGTGAATTTTACGGTTACTATAGTGGGAACTGTAGTAGGGAACTGTTTAGTACTATAGCATCTGGAACTATTCACCCAATATGATACTTCAGGCCACCAATTTGAGCCTATGGATCTCAGGGCCTTCAGTTCATCAAACGCCTTCGAGCCTTTGGGCCTTTGGGCCATAGAGACCATGGAGTTGCCTAGTTCACACAGAGCAGACCCTAGAATAGGATCAGAGAAAAGAGTAGCAGTCACCGAAAGTAGAGCTAACTGGATTGAAATAATGAGAGGGTATGGAAACCACTATTGGAACTAGGAACCGTGAAGATTTGTACGGGGTAATTCTATCTAATTAGAAATGCAAGGTGGTGATCTAGGAAAACAATGATTTAGAAGTTGGGGAGGGGCAGTTCTAGTGGGTTGGGCAAATGGAATGTGAAATGGGCATAATATTCATATGGGCCTTCGGGTCATGTATTGGATTTTGGGTCGTGTCAGGTATTTTCCCTTGGGCCTATGGGTCCCGTTAGAGTTCCCCTTCAACCCTTAAAAGGGGGGTCATCCATCATAAAAAAACGCCTTCAGGTCAGAGTGGTCTCCATGTGACATCAACCCTGGTTTGTGCAACATTAGTTAATACTTAGTTAAAAATAAATTTATTAACCTTTTCTCTAAGAAAAGTCCCTATATATCAATTTAGTTTTATTTCTAGGGTATCTACAATAATAAAATTTTTTTCATAAACACTCAAAAAATCTTAAATTAAAGACGAAAAAAGAGTTCATCACTGAAAATCATCTATTTTTTTGCTGAAGATTCGTTATTTTAGTGAATTTTCAAATTCATGGCCAGGTTCTCATTTATCCATACTTGTATAATATTTAAATATTGACGGTGATAAAAATTTAAAATAATGGAATAATTGAGAAATATAATGAACAATCTTTCCCCTTCCATTCATGAAATCAAATTTTTTATGTTGGAATGATAAAATTTAAAATTTAAAGATGATGTAAATCTCATTCCACCTCCTTTAATAATGAAATAACCTATTAAGGCCTTGATAAATCTACTTAAATATATTTTCAACCCCACTCATCCATTTCTTAATGTGGTTATTTAAAAATACATTACAATGGGTTTACTTGCGGGAGTTCCCAAATATTAGGATAAATATTGGATAGACATTGTTGAAGATGAAAAGTTAAGTGACTTTCTAATCACTGACAATGAAAATTAAATCCTTATCTTCTTATTTATAGATATATAAGAATAAAACACTAAGTTGGTGGAATTTTAATAAATAATTTATTAGATTGACTATCTTCCTCCATCCACAACAAACCAAGTCCAAGTGGTCCTGAGAAATGAAATGGAAATTGAAGCCAATAAAATTAAGGGTTTTAATATTTCCTTAAACACATTTCGTTGGGAATTTATTTCAAATAAATTTTTTTAACTCCCACACCTTTTATTTTTTAAAATTTAGATAACACATGAATTTCTAAAAAAAATTATGAAGAAGAATATTCCCATTACTTAGAATGAGTTTCTAATGGCCTTGACTTAAGAAATCAAGTTTCATGTTGACAAACTTTAAGTATAATATTTATTTTATTATTATTATTATTTTATTTCAATTAAAATTTAGATTTCCACTAACTTAGATTTCATTGAAATTTCTTAGACAACACATGTGGATTAGGCCCAAGATGTTGTTAAAATAAAAAAGGCCAAATAAATAGTGTCTCAAGATAAAGAAGATGGTCAATTAATTTTCTTCCTTCCACCATAAAAGTTATAATACACTTATAAGGGGATGAACCAAAAGTACTGTATACATGGGTTCCTTTACAACAATTATGAATGTGTATACACTTGAAGAATGTTCAAGTGGTAGTTCATCTCAAATAAACCCCATCCACCTATTTATTAGGGATAACACACAAAAATAGCATAAATAGTGGGGGTAAAAACCCAACACTCACTTGGGGGGTCAAACCCATATTATATCCCTTTTATTATATCATTATTTTATTTCTTTATTTCTGTTAATATATTTCTTATCTTTTTTTATTAATTTCCTTTAGGTTAAAATTTTCAACAACTTAGACCTTGACTTTAGGCTTCCACTGAAAAATAAAGGTTCTATCTTTCCTTTCTTTTTTTCTAAACTTATGTATATATATTTATCCTAAATAAAGTTTATTTTTATCTTAAGTGTTGGTGGATCTCAATTTATTCAGAAATAATTTTACATGTTTGTATTTTGTTTTAATTTTTTGAGAATTTTTATGATCTTAAATCAAATAATTTGGAAAATTTATACTAAATTGGTATTTTTAGAACACTATATGATTTTAATATTATATTATTTAAATAGTTTCTAAATGGATTGTGTTTCCCAATTTAGAATTTTTCATTTAAGGTAGTTTGTTTGATTATGAAACTAATGTGAACTAGTGTAATCAAAATTGAAAATCTATCCCAACCTGAGAGGTTTGCAAACATTTTTGACAAATTCATCACATTTATTTTTTTAATGAGAGTTTTGAGTCTTTTATGTGATCTATAAATTATTGTTTTCAACTTTTTAATGATTTTCAAGTTCATGGAATGTTTCATGTATGATTTAGGCATCATTTTAAATCTTTTTTATATTCAACCCCTATTTAGTTTTACATTTACATCTAAACTATTTTAATATCATATTGTAACTAAATTTCCTTATTAAGAAGATAAGATTCCATATATTTATCATTTTAAATCATACTCTATAAGTTAAATGTAGGATTTTTATTAAACATGAGTATGGTGGAATTTAGACGTGTTGAGATAATTTGAAAAATTTGTTTTTTCTAAAATTGAAAATGATTCTGTGTTTACTACTAATTTATTAGGAAACAATTTATAAAGGAAAGATGTATGAGTGGACAAAAATATCATAAAAATATGGTTACTGATTTCACCATATTTTTATGAACAAAATATGCAACTCTTCAACTCTAAAACACATATTTGAGCTAAAATTATAAATCAAATAAACGGAAAAAAATATGTAGAAATGAGGGAAGAGGGGAAAATGAAATTTCTTCTAAAATGATCATGTGTGATCCACTGAAGGTGATAGATTGGTTCTTGTACGTTACTTTTTAGGGGTATTGAAGATTAAACCATTATTTATCAAATCTATTTTTATGAATTTACTTCACTTTAGAGCCTAACCCTCTATATTATACCTCTAATATTTTTACATTTTATATCCTTCTAAACCCTATTCAAAGAAAACCACTTACAAACACCCTCATTATTGAAACATTTACGACACTACAAAGTTGAGATATTAAGAATAAATCAAGCCTTTAGATGTCATTCATTCCATTAAGGATCATTCATTCCATATTAATGAATGAAAACTCAGCATTCAAAATTTTGAGTATGGGAGAATTTAATTTCTATAGAGGAAGGTACAAAAAGCGTATAGATTAGCATAACATTGAATTTTAAATTTATGATTGGTAAGGAACCAGGTAATTTTGATCCATGTATGAGGAATTCCATTCTCCTTAAATGTGACAATTGAGTGGTGTTTCTATTCATTCCTTATGATGTTTATTTTTATCTAATTATAGATGATTTCTCATGAGTTCATTGGTTAAGAGAGTGGGATTGATGAAACTCCTCTTTTCATATATTATATACTCAAATATATATGTTTTAATCCCTAAATTTTTATTATTTTATGGGTAATTATCTAATATTTATATTTTTTGAGTAAAATGTTATTAATTGTTAAAATAAATTTAAATATTGAGTTTTAGTTTTTTTAATAATTTATGTAATTATTTTTTAATAGGTCTTAATTTTAATTTTTAAACATTTTTATTAATTTGGGATAAACCCTACATTGAAACTAAATTAACAATCATTTTTATGTTACCCATATACATGGAAATATTTGATGAATTATGGTAGTTAATCCAAGCTACATCAAGGTATAATATATAGTGCGTATAGGTTACTAAATCATCCATGTGAATGAGGGAAATCCAATGTACATAAGGTTACTCAAAGAGGCTATATAAAGGTTCCACTCAATCTATTTAAGGGTATATAATGAATTTTTGTAGTTACATTAGGTTCATTGGGATATGTGTAAGGGGGAATACCATGGTGTTCAAAATAACTAAAGATTCATACCATGCCCATCCCATATGGTGTTTCATCTAAGATATCCACCTGTGTAAAATTGGCTGTTCAAAATGGGTAGGGAGGACCACCATATAGGTGTTGAGAAACATTATATCAAATTAATTGATTCCGACTATAAAATGATCATCTAAAGAATACTATGTCATGGTCTAGGATTAGGCCTTTCAAAATCATCAACATGGCATGGTAATTGTCTCTATGCTATATAGAGAATGTTGTGGCCTTTGTGTGAGATTAATATCACTTAAAATGTAGTTGATCACATTCTATAATTCAAAGAATATTATAAAACATTAATTATATTGGGGTTTTAAAATAAATAAATCCTTATTCTATGTGGAATATTCATGGATTCAATCCTTCTAAACAAAAACACATGAATAATTTATAATAAAGAAGCCACCATTTACAATGGAACCTAGAAATAATCCCAAATAAAGTGTTGAATACACAGGAGTATTTCCCACTCCATGAAACTTAAACCAAACTAATATTTAGATTCAAAAATTGATTCACTTTTCCTATTTAATTCAATCTCTATCAACTATAAAATGATTCAACCTTCAAATAACTATAATGGGAGTGAGACTGTGGCATTGTTTTTCTGCAACTTTTCATTTTTATTAAATCCTTTTATTCTATTACTCTCACTCTCTTTCTCTAGTTTTTATAGTTTTTTTTCCACCTCCCTTTTATTCTCAGCTATATAATAATAAATAACTAACCTCATTGTTTGTTGAGGGAGGGAGTGGTTTTACTTGAGTTTTTTTACTTTCATACTACTTCTTTATTCTATTTTATGAATTTCAATTGTGCTTAAATTGATCACAGTAAGAGATCATCCCATTTTTTCTACCATTTAGTTATCATTCCTTTTTTTCAATTACCCTTCAATTCACTATTTGAGTTATGCATATGGTAAAGTGAATATTGAATAGTGTTGGTCAGCAGAGTGGTCTCACATCCTGCTTTATGAAGAGTTTTGTAACATAAGTAGAGTTCTTAGTATAGGGTAATAACAATTAAAACAAGAATCATGTGGTGTTATATTCCACATTGAACAGAATATTGAGATTTTTATTTTTATATAAATTATTTCTTACTATAAAATCCTGATATAAAAAAGTCTTCTTTGACTAAATTCCTTGTGACTGGTCTCTTTCTCCATGTATTCTTTGTTTTTTTATTTTTTTATTTCTATATTAGGAATTTAAAAACGTATATTTATGTTAGTATATAATTTATAATTATACTAGTTAGTTTATAAATAGTGATAACAGAAACACAGTGTTGTGTGAGTGGCCTCCACATGAGCGTATCCCTAGGTTATGACACTATAGTGCATGATTTGGTAATAATAAACACACAGAACATAGATTCCTAAAAACAACCCATGTATTATTAAATGATGTGTAACTCAAATGTACACCGCATGAAAAACATTATATCCTATTAAAATTCAAGTCTAGTCCCTATGTGTATAGTGTGGGAGCCTAGTGATGGATTACATAGTTTATAGTTAGACATATAAACCATGTAATTCAGGATAACTCTTGTAAGTTACACACCGAGAAAGATGTTTCATGTGTGTCAAACACAAAAAAAATAACTAATTAATGAAAAACTAAACTACTTGGAATTTAGTTAGTTGTACATGCTTTTTTATAGGGGTTTTCTACACCAGGTAGATGTTGAGTGATTTTTGGTTTTTTAGGTGAAATAAAAATATTTAATAATTATTTTCATGTAATTCTATAAGTACACAACATGTGTGGACATCATACATGTCATTTACTTCACAATAATAACTAGAAGTATTTGGTTGGTAGATCCAGGTTAAGTCGTGTGGTTATATATGTTGTGTAGACTACACAACATGACCCAGGAACAATATTCCCTGTAATATTATGACACATTGTAAATGTATACATTTTTTAGGTAGCAGCACATAACAAAGACTATATATAGTGAAAGTCAAATGCAATATTGTGCTAAAATACATATTATGAAATTTTTAAACTCTAGAAATAAGATTAACCATACATATAAGGGAACAATGTGGGTTGACTCCAGTACATGTTGTGTATATACTAAATTCCATATTGAATTTAATTAGACCAAGAGGGTACATGCAATGTACTTAGTCAGTACACACTATGTAGGAATTACTTTAAAATTAAAATCAATCTATTAATTTTTTTAAAATTATATAGGATGACAATATCATAGAGAGTTTGGAAATATAATTAATATAATTTATTAATTATATAATAAGTTGATAAATTTATTAATTTAATATATATATCTTAACAAATAAAAAATTGAAATGAATTACAGTATGTAGTCATTACATGTTATACTGATCATTATTTTGAACAATCTGGGTATGTATTGGCTTTATTTTTAATTTAATTATTTTTTAAATGGTTTTTGAGATAAATTTAATCATAAAATAAAGTATTATGATAATTGAATCATTCCTTTAACTTTTATTTTTTATGGTCCTATGTATCTACGGATTACTTATGTAACCTTGAACCCCTGGTTCCCCTCACCTGTGAGTGACTAAACAAATTGTAAAGGATTTATATCCAAGGGAGAGGTAGTGGTTAAAGACAATGTTTATGAGAAATTGACCAAGGGGATACTCATGTTTATGGAGGAATGTTGTAACTAGAGATTGGTATCAAATCAAGGTGTTTTTACACTAGAGTCAAGCTTGGTTTATTATTCTCCGGAAAACCAAACTAATAAATAAAATCCCATGATCAAATCAATTATTTATTTTATTTATCAATGCATGGTTCTTTATTTGGGTGATACTTGTTTATTATATGATTAAACCAGATCACCTAAATTAAATGAATAGGAATCATTCAAGATGATACAAAATAAATTTACTATGCAAAAAATATTTCATCATATTTGGTTAATTATTTATGTAAAATCCACATAATATTTACAAGAATATGGAATATAAATTATATAATATTCACACATAAGTTAATTAAAATTAATTAAGTAAAATATTAAGTAAAATATATCCATTCAACCCTTGAGATAAAATGAATCAATACATTCATGTATCGACGTAACCCTCATCAAGAAACATTCATTTATAAGGGAGTTTTGACAAAAGTTTTGTATTAACATAACCACGTTAGAATCAATATTAGTTACCATAACAACACATGGTGTTTATTTGAAGAAAGTATTGTGAAAATATAATTTTGGGATTTTAGGATTGGTTAGTCCAATAAAAATATCAAGGAAAATTGATTTAACGTGTTTGGAAAACCTTCTACTAAAATACCTTCAAGTAATTTGACCAGACCCTAATTTGCGTTATGATTAGGGGAATATAAATAATTTTCACTTAAATAAACATGAAATAAGATATTCAAAATCTAGTGGAGATGGATATTAGGTCTTAATAAATTATTGCATGCATAATGAAATTAATTTATTGCATCACACTTGGTAATCAAGATAAAGTACAAATATATTCTCTTATTTTTTATTGAAAATGGAAATTCATTTGACTATGATATTATCCATATTATCTATTTCGTATAAAGGAAACATCTTGACTCATGATAACTTTTAAGACTGTTATAGGATATTACATGTTTTACTATTCTAAGAGTGGATGTTTTATATGTTAGAGTCTCCAGTTCTTGCTGGTCCCTCTATGGAGGTATGCGAGGAGGGAAATTTTGTCTTATGGAAACTCGTGTGTGATACACTAGATGTCCAATGACTCATGTTATAATCCTTGATTAATAAGCTATAGAAACTTTATGAAAACATGGATTCATACATCATGTTGTTACATATCTGTGATACTCATCCCCAGTAATATCTAATCCCTCTAAGGAGGTAAGTTATGATGATAAGTATACCTCCCAGAAACTTGTGGATGTTGCATTAGATATCTAATGCCTCATGTTATCATTCATTATTAGTGATCTCTAGAATATTAATTATTACATATATATATATATACCATGTTTCTTATATTCATGATATTTATATGGAGAAATCTAGATAATAGAGTTATAATATCTTTAAAGCACTCTTTACATTCAATATTTAAGAAGGTGCACCAGCTGGACCTTATATAATCAAGATAATTGGATATATTAATCATTTGTAAATTCTATGTTTTAGGATACACATGTAATTTTTCAGGGACCCTGTGCTCAACTCACTTACAAAAAATACTTTTCAAGTATTATAGTAAATTTTAATATAAATAGTATAAAGAAGACACTCCTTGTTCTCTTAACATTGATTCTCAAACTATGCAAAGATATGAAGTATGAAAAACCTCAGGTCCTTATGATGAACAATAGTAAAATCAAGGTGAAAATAAATATGACTAACTCCAAGTCTAAGGAACCATATCACTACCCTTGTTAGAGGATAAAGATAAGGGACAAGCTTAAGATATGGATGTAGTATGTTTTTTATGGAAATGAAGGGTAATGAAAGAAGAATTGTGCCTTCTTGGAGAATAAAGGGGAATCTTAAGATGTATTTATTATCAAATGTAATTTATTCATGTCTATAAATTTGGTATTGGATAAATATTTTTGTACTAATATTTATATCCCATGATGGTAACCAATAATTTTCGATAAAATTACTAGGAGTGAGATGGATCTTTGAGAATCTAATGAAGTAATCCCAGTTATGCTGGCTACTAGAAACTACTATCTCACATTGAAAACAATATTGTTTTTAGTTTTAACGAAATTTTATTATATTGAAAACATAACCAAGAACATATTATCAATATCCAATTTATACATGAATGGGTTTAAAAAAAAATTAAGATCTACAACAATTATAAAGGTAAACTGTATTATAATATGAAACATATGAATTAAAATAATTACATACTAAAATAAAATAATTAAGTATTGGTAATAAATAATAAATTAAGTTCAAATGAATCATATCAAACTTGTTTATTACATCAATGAATTGTGCATATAAATAAGATGTATTTGAAAAATCCATATAAAGAATGATATTTAAATTCTTTGAAAGAAAACCCTAGAATATATTTTGTGATTGTTTATTAAAAAAAGGATGAAATATATATTTAGTGGAAAGGGTGAAGGATCTGAATATCGTTTAGAATTAGTATAGTAACCCTCTCTTTTCAAACATATACGTTACATCATTTTTATGAAATACTTAAAACATTATACAAATATACGCCCAAAAACAGTATTAGTCTAGTGCCTTTTGAATAAAAACGTAAACATAGGTATATAAAAGAGCTACATTATCTCCCATTATGTTATTCTTTACTAGAACCCTTATTATACACATCAAACAAAATACATATCTTCATAACCTAGGGAAGGAAACATAAAAAAGGGGTTGTCTTAAATGCTTGGTATGGGTAAATAAGGTCAATATATAAACATAATTATCATAACAATGGTATGAGAACATGATCATGAAAATAGAATATAATAACATACATATAAAAAATCATATACATGAATCATGGAATAAATCATGGTTGTTCATAATACAGGAATCATAAGAAAATGAATAACATAATACATGAATGCATATCATAGGAACAAAACATAGAATTAGGTAAGACATATGAGAATATAATATGATTTCCATGGTAGCAAAGGCATTGCTGGTGAGACAATCATAGTGGAAAAATTCCTTTACTATATCGGGTTCATGCCACATTCCAGCCTTGTATTACTAAACGGAGTTTACTCTTTATTCCAACCCTATATTTTTTTAACTAAGTTCATTTCTTATTCCCATACTGTAATGATGAACTGAGTTCATTTGTCTTTCCATCTATGTTTATATCATTAGATATTAATCTTTACCCAATGCATTTGAAGGAGATATAGGCTACACACATATCACAGTTAAATCATACATATATCTGACATAATATCATAAACAATTATATCTTAACCAATGAATTGAAATGGGTATCATAAATATGTAATCATATAAAAACCTATGAAAATATATACATGTTTCATAATCATCTCATCAAAATCATAACCCATAAATGAGAAATGTATTTCATAAAAATATGATCTTTTAAAATAAATAGGTTTCATAAATATATAAACCATGGAAAGAAACACATTTAAAAAATACCATGACAACATGTATAACCCATTCAAAGAAATGATATGAATATAACTTTTAAATTGATTCCTAAAGAGGCTTGAGTAACATCAAAGGTTGTCATCTTAAATAGAAAATAATAATGAAAAATCTTTCAAAAACATTTCTTATGGAAAATATCCTTTTTTTGTTTAGAAAGGATTTTTAAAACATAAAACCTTTTGAAAAACATTTCCATTTAAAATCCTTTGAAAACATATAAATGAGGTTTGAAAATCACTTTGAAACATTTTCACTTTAAAACTTTAAAAATAAGTTTGAAACAATTTTGAAAATATTTTTTTTGAAAACATATAAAGTAAGATTCAAATAATTTTAAAAAGAGTTTACTATGAAAAAACATTTAAAAATTATAAATAACGCATGAAAACATTTTGAAAACTATTTCTCTAGAAAAATTTAAATATTATAAATAATTCTTGAAATCATTTTGAAAATACGTTTCCTTGAAAATTTGTAAAAGAATCTTAAAAACCTATTACAAAACACATTATTTTGAATATAATTTCAAAACTTATGAAAATGTTTTGAAAATAATTTATTTTATAATATTTTTAAATAACATTATCTTAAAAATTAACCTTTTAAACATACAAAGAAAGCTTCATAGAAATGACTTCGGGTAAATCCATACATATCATATGAGGTAAGACGTATATTCCTTTTGCACAGTGAAAGTTTAAATGAACGTCGTGTTATGAAAGTGACAACATGATTCCTTTGAAAAAATTGGTAAAACTAAGGCGAAAAATTATTTTTAATATTATAGTTGGATAGTACAATATTTTTGTAATCCCTTCTATAAAACATGGTTTTTAAGGAACACATATTTTCGACTGAAGGGAGGGGAAATTAGAGATTTATTAAAAACACATTATTAAATATATTATATACTTAAGAGTATAATATCGTACCAATACATTATTATATTATGAAAAAAAACATATTAGAATAAAACTCATGAATTTTCTTGAGGGATGGATCATAATATTTCATAAAAAATCATAAACATAAATAATCTTAAGTAGTGAGATTGTTTCCAAAATCTGTTATCACTAGGTTACTTGGGATAAATCTATACATGTAAGAAAATGAAATTAAATGAAGCTTAAAATATCCTGGAAATTAGTAAATTTTTTATATAACATGTAAAATGGAAGTATATACACCTTGAAAAAAATTTGGGTGCAGAGACTCAAGAATGAAAATTGAGGAAAAACTATTTTACCGATTTGGTAACTTTTGAAAATTAAACCCCATGAAATAAGGATAATAAAATGGATATGTTAATACACATAAATTTCTTTATCAGATACATATAATACAATCATGTTATGTACATACACCACACAAAAGGAATGAGTGGCAAACATTGAAAGTATCTCACAGAAATAAATAGTGAGATGAAATCACCTTACCATGTATATTGACTGTCGTCATGCTTGTTCAAAACAATGGTATAATAAATAAAAATTCATTATAAATTATTTATAGAACTATATTTTTAAATATAATACTATATATGGTTTTATCATGACCTTATATTACCCTGTTGTTAATAATATAATGTTAAGGTTTCACTTCGGGAAATATTCACTTTGTTCTTCACATATGTCTTAATTTGTTTTATATTTGGTCCTTATAATTATATAATAAATATAGAATTTAAAACAACATATAAATATCATGTATATAAATTATATTTTTATTATAATAATCTATAGAATATATAAGTATTAAATGGAATAAACTGTTCATGGAGATGGTATGGTGTACGTATGCATGAACGTTGTTAATGTTTTTATTGTTTTATTGAAAGAAAGAAATAAACTGAAATATTTGTATATATATATAATCATAATATTGTCATTATAATGTTTTATATATCATATAATTTCACTAAAACAATCCATAATACATTCCATGTAGTGTGTGAATGAATCACATCACTTTGAGGGGGTGTTGGGGAACACTTCCTCAAATGAAATGATTGTATATGCACGAAATGGAATGTAAAAATGTTATGTGTTATAAAAATATTAAATAAGATTAATTAAATAATTAATACAATATATAAAATATATAAATAGATTTTTTACCATAATTTTCAACATGAGAGGTGGTACAGAAAATATGAACAATCATTGTTTATTGAGGTGGTAGTTCACCGTACACATAAACAGTATAACCGTTAATCATTAGATGGAGGTTTGTGTAAGTTTAAGTTAAAAAAAAATTCATATAAACATCTTAGAATATTTATTATACTGGTTTAGTTATAAAATCATGGAATAATTAGAGTTTATGGGGTGGATAAGGTAAATAAAAGAAAAGAGCTTGAGATAAGGTGTTGCCTTTTAATTAGGTAATGTATTTTTGTTTGTCCCAAAATTCTTTCTTGGAAGACTTTATTTTTGAAGTTAGGCCACAAAAGTAATTAGGGATGTTGGAAATTATATTTTTTATAGTTTTTTCATACCTAATTTGATTGATAGTTGTGAATTAGAGCGAGTGGTGGTGGCCTTTATAGGGAAGGAGGAGTGGAACTCTTGTAAATATTTGAAGAGAGAATTCCACCCACTTTTTTCATGTTGAAAATGGGTCAAATGATGATAAACAGTTGATAAAATGGATTTTAGGGTCTATATATGGCCGTAAAATGAATTTTGGACAACGTTATAGGTTGTTTTGGGCCATAAGGTTATGGTTTAGTCCCTTATTAAGCTCAATTTAGCCTTAATCGATGTAATTAATTTTAATCTATTTCACTAGTATTATTGGAAAAAAATGACCTTATTAATAATTAAAAATTACTATGAATCCAAATATGGAATCCATTTTTTCCAAATTATAATAACATAAGTAGCAGAAATAAATATAAAATTAATCCCTTAGATGGGTCGACAATGTAGGTTTTCAGAGTAAAAACATTCCAATGTTTGCAATGTTTTTATATCCAATTTCAATGTGAAATTGTTTAAAATTACCTAAATTTTATTAATTTATAGAAATATTATCTAATTAAACATCAAAACCAATTTAAAATATAATTTATCCATATAAATAATTATATGGAAAAGTTGTTTTCAATTAAAATTCAGTATTTTTAACTATTCCTTAAAAAATGAAACCTTATGGAAAAATGAAAAAAATTTATCCTAAACTAAATTTAATGTTTTTATTAAAAATATACAGTTTATTTTCACTTATAAAATCCAAAAAAATGGATATAAAATGGGTTCTCTATTAAAAGGTGGTAAAAAATACTTTTAAAAAATAAAGGATTTAATGCATAAAATTTTGTTTGTTCTTAACTTATGTCTATAAAAACTATTGAATGAATATAAAAAATATTGTATTAAATATATAACATTTATATTACATTAATATCACTCAATAATTATAATTAAATTAATTTTTTATAGTAAAACTTCTTTTTGAACATAATAATAATAATATTTCTTTTTTACATTCAATCGGTTTTCATATTCATTTCTAATTTACTAGTAACCTATGGATTCATCTTATATTTTTTTTAAACCATATATTTTAAAAAATTAGTTAATAATATTCATAACTAATAATTTAACATGTAGGTTATATATTATTATATTAAATAAAAACATTTTAGTGATATATTATTGTTTGGTAAAACTCAGGCATGCCTGTTGCGTAAGCCATCAGGGAAAGTCAATTTTTCTTATAATGGAATATAACCTCAGTGTTACATGAAAATCAACAAAACATTTGTGTTTCATATAGTGTATTTTTAACTTGGTGTCCCATATAACGTAATCCAAAAATTGAAAATAAACTATTTTAAGAGTTGTGTGAAATGTAAAATATAAAAAAGATTAATTAATTTGAAAAACAATAATTAAAAAAATCTTGGGGTGTTACATTCTACCCCCCTTAAAATGAATTTCACCCTTGAAATCCATCTCATTTATGATATTTTTAATACTTAAAATTTCCTTTCACTGATAAGTAATTGAACTCGATTACCCATGAAGCCTCAATTATGCCTCCCCATATACTAGAAGATTCCAACTAGCAGTGATGGTCTACGATGGTATTGGGGGGTAACTGTACACCCATAACCAGAGTGACATACAATATTTAAAATAGATAAATCATAGTAAGAAAGTCAAATAAAATAATAAAATAATAAGAGTGGAAATATCAACATAATTAAATCAATCAGATAAATACCAATAGTCAAATATATCGAGTATCAGATACCAAAATGATGATTTAATGTTTGTATAATGTATGAAAAGGGGGAATACAAATCGGAATATAGTAGCATGCATGAATAATATGCACTATAAAAAATTAAAAGAAATGAAAAAATCATTTTCCAACAACATTGGGAGCTCATGATTATTCCTTTGTTGACATACTCCATCCTAGTAAAGAAAATAAAGCATCCTTTGTAGTGTGATTCTATTCTTTCCTACCTGTATCTATAAATTTTTCTTGGGTACCAATCGGTCGCTTGAACTGGGTGTGAGTATTACTCATTAGGCCACAACCAACGATGTCTAAAACTATCAAGTATATGCATATACAATTATCTATGTGAAGGTATAATAAAAAAAGTGATAAATAAATAAACCATGTCAAATTAGGTTCTCAATGAGACACCCATACGATACAACCCACTTCAACTTAAGCAGGGAATGTCTCTAAAAATGTCATACTTTAAGTTTATATTGATATGTTTGGGACCTAAGGTATACAAATAAGGGGTCCATGAATAATAATAGTCATGTAATTTTCCATGTTTATATGGAATTCAAGTTTTATAAATAGGTTAAAGACTATTGGGGAGTACCCTAGGTAGTTCACCTTTAGGGGGAATTCTACCCGAGCCGGAGGAGTTTTCCCTAGGTAGCCTCAATGTTAGACTTGAATGGACCCAAGGATGTGACCAAGGTGGTTTTATATATCAATATTAATCTATGGAGAATCATTCATGAAATTCAATTTATTTAATTTCTAAAAATATAGATGAATCCTCTGTTCCAATCTAGGTAATTCAAAATCTACCATAAAGACCAAATTTAAGGGTGTTCGTTCACTTGGTTGATGTATCAATGAGTCGATGGTGTCCTAAGATCTCATCCAAGGAAAATAACAATGGGAGTACACGAATCACTCAAGGCATGCCCATCCTTCGAGATTAATTTAAGGTCTATAATCATAATCAATAATTATATAATAAATAATCATTTTCACATATAGATAGCAATATCCATTAACATGATTCGTAATTATACAATGGTTAGGTGACATGGTCTTTCAATTCTCCATTAATTTAATAAAATTATCCAAATCATTTATATATAATCATGGCTAAGTTAAACCACCTTACATGGTGGTTCAATTTCATATCCTTGGCTTAGATGGGATGGAAAAATAGAACTCTATTGCATTTAATTACATTAATGCATTTAATTCCTCACAAACAATGCAACACGCCTGAAAAAGTGGTTGAAAATAATTTCAAGTCAAAGAATTCATGGGCCTTTAAAGTGACTTAACCTATGTTGGTGGCTCACTATGAGGTAAAACTCCTCCAAAAGTGCTAGTTATGGTGCAAGGGAAACCCATTTCAAGTGATAACAATTTAATAATTTAATTCATCATTTCAGTGGAATCCAAAGAACATTTTAGTGTGTGGAATGACATCGCATAATATAAACATCAATACTTTTAGAAAGGAGTGTCTTTACCACTAACCTTATATTGGTTGTAGACTCCTCGTCTTTTATTAGCCATTAACATAGTCTAGAATGGGAGAAATTTTTAAAATAGACCAATTATTGAGATGGATCCAACATAACCAACAACATTGGAGTCAAAAGTCATATGAGGGATGAGGCTCAAAGCTAATGTAGATAAGAGGATATTCCAAGGAGAGTATGGAATTATTTTTCCTTTGAGGTATAAGAAGATGAGTAAAGGGGTAATAAACATAGAGGAAAAAATAGTAATTTCTACCTTTTTAAAGGGGTACACAATTTGTCCATATAGTTTTCCAAAATATGCATCAACCATTGTATTGGTTGTGTCCAAGTGATACCCCTTAACATGGATAGGAACATGGTTTTAAAAACTGTTCCCAGCCTATGTGTACTCACTGTCTAAGTCATGCAACCCTTTGCATGGTGAGGTGTGTGGTTAAAAAAACTAAGTGCCGACCATGATAACATACCTATATATTATTATGGGGTGTTCATGGAAATATTCAATACCTAACATGGATATATTAACTTCACTCCTCCTATTTTGGGTTGCGCAGTACATCTATAGTGTTAGAACTAACTGTACACTAAACATGCGCCTCACACTACTTCTCAAAAATACAATGATCTGGCCTCTAAACAAGCCCTGGATAGCATCAAACCTTCCCTTAAAATCTTAAAAAAAAATAATAGAGTACAAAAATAGGTTTAAATATTATTTTAATGGAATATATAACTTTATGAAAATATTATATCTTATAAAAGTCTAGGATCAACCTCAAGTTGTTCCAATCGACCACACATAGACAGACCACATGATGAGGATATTGTATAAAGAAGTATTTATTGAAAAAAATTCATGCGTTGACTAAATTTAATGAACTAAGGAGTTACCATGGAAGTCACTAGCCACAAGAACAAATAAACCTACCATAATTCAAAGCCACTTACTAGAATCGATCATGAGCATTGACCAGTAATCCTTAAGTTCCATTGGAAATATTTTTGAATATAATGAATATGTGTGTATTAGACTTATAAAAAATATATTTAATCATATATTTTTAAGATATACAAATTCTATTGGAAAAACTATAGACTAATTCATACTCCACGACACTTTGTTTTTTGCACAACCTTATAATAGTTGAGATAAATATTCACTGCTCACTTTTTTTCTCGATGAAAATTTGGAAGATAAACTAAGGATATGATAACCTTGTTTCTCATCCTAATTTGATTAGAGATAGATTTGTACTACAACTTTATTGTACTTTTCTTTTTTACTCAATTTCTATTTAATTTCTTAGTTTAGCTTTTCTTTTCTACTAATTTGTTTAGCACATCTCTTTATTTTAAAATAAGAGTACTCAGATACTCTTTCCTTCAATATATTGATATTTTTATCTCCCATTAATAACTATCAAAGAGTCATAGTGATAATCTCGGACTACCTTTGTATAGTATTTTTCTTGTAACCTAATATTTGTGGTGGATTATCATACCAAATCTAGGTTGTGGAAATTTTATTAGTTTTATTAAGCAATAATGGAAGTGAATTACTATCATAAGATAGGATTGGTTTTTATCTAATAATTAAAAATTTTATTTTTATATTCATCTGTGTGTTTTATTATTCTCTTTAACTACATTATCTTCAATCAATACTTTCAAATTGTGTCAGCAAAAGAAAACTCTAATAGTTTTCATTTATCAATGATATATATATATATAAATATAATGGTTTCTGTGAATGAGATAATTTTATAGTTAAGTTAATTTTATTTTTTAACTAGGTATGTATCTCTATGTCTTAGAATTTTTTTTAAACATAAATTTATATATTTATAATATATTTTTAAATAGGGACATGTTTTAAAATTGAGGGGGTTTAAATTATTTTGAAAGTAAATTTTTTTTATTAGATGCTCAATTCACCCCCTGTGATAATTCAACTCATACTAAAAGTATTCAATGTTTTAAGAAATTATATTTTGAGTGTTAGTGGATAATTCCCTTATGTTTGGATGTATTTCATATCAAGAACATAAAATTCTTTAGTGAAGATAAGATTATGTACTCCCACGATAATGTCCTCGATCTTTCCAGTTGTGTGTCTATATCTTCTATTGTAAAGTTTCACCATAATTCCAATTAGATAAATTTGTCTAACCTATAATTAATTATAAATAGATTGACACATCAAATTAATTTAATCACATAAATCAATTATTCCATTATAAAATAAATTATATTCAATAGTGAAATGTAATGCAATGGATCTCATATCCATGCATTTGCTTATAATTTTTGATTGTACCAAGGTTGGGATATTCCTTCCTAGTTAAAATTTATCATTACCTTTTATTTATATCCTATGGATGAAAATATTTTTATATATTTAGTATAGTAATGAATTTGTTTAACTTCATGAAAGAGTGCAATGATAACATGCAACTTTCTAAAATTATCCATGGCCTTTTTATAAATTTCATTATTAAATTTTGTCATGAATTTATAAATTATTTATAAAAATTATTTAGAGGGAGAGAAAAAAAGTTTAGGGAAGGTAGTCATGAAATTCGCATGGTTATTTTTATGAAATTGAATTAAATTTTACAATTGGAGAGTAATTGGGGAATTTTAATCCACGTATGATGCATGATATTTTCATTAGATGTGAGAACTGAGTGGTGTTTCCATTTATGACTTGTGAAGTTCGTTTTTGACCTTACTATAGATGATTTTCTTTTTTTTAAATAGTTATGTATTGGGAATTTACGAAACTTGAATTTTCATAAATTATATATAGTAATTTCAATGTTTTTATCCCCACACTTTTATCAATTTATGGTAAATTATCACTTTTTTATGTTTTTAGACTAAATTGTTATTAATTTTTAAATGGATTAAAATATCTATTTTTATTTATATTTTGAATAATTTATAGAATTATCTTTTTAAGAGGCCATTATTTTTTATGAATTTAAATTTGTTTTATAATTTTTTTGACAAATCCAACATTGAAACTAGGTTTATTTTAATTTTTGTGCTACCCTTATGCATGAGAATGTATATTGTGAAAGTGTACCTGACCTAGGATGAATAAATGTATAATATTCTTTGAGTTAAGGTACCCAAATCAGCCATGTGAAGAAGAGAAATTTGGGATATGTAAGGGTACTCAAAGAGGTTTTGTAAAGGTTCCTCCAGATCTGCATAAGTGCATAAAACAAATCCATTATTTTACCTTAGGGAACTTGTGAGATGCCTAAGGGTGAAGACCATAGTGGTCAAAATAGTCAAATATTTACAACATTCTAATTTCATAAGGCATTCCAACTAATATATCTACCTATGAAATAATTTTCATTCATAATGGGTAATGAGGATCACCACATGCGTAGTGAGAAGTCAGATTGAGCATGTTGAGTCTTTCTCCAAGAAAACTCAGACAAAGAACATTAAGGGATGGTTGAGGCTATGGTTTGGGAAATCATCAACAAAATGTAGGATTTATCACTACACCAAATATTGAATGTAATTCCCTCCATGTGATATCAATATCACTACAACTTGAGCTGATCATGTATCATTATCCAAAGAAGAAGATAAAAAAATCAAATGATATGGTGTTTTAAATATCATTAAATTATGATTCCATGAAGAATCAGAGGAGAGTTAATCCTTCCAACCAATCATGTGGGAATAATACATCATGAATAAGAAATTATCACTAATGGTACATTGAAATAATCCCTCATGAAGTGCTGCATGCAAAGTAGTTTTTCCCATTATAGGAAACTTGAACCATAATGTTGTTTTGTGCCCAAATCTAATTCCATTTTCCAATTTAAATCAATCTACAACCACTATAAATGGATTCATACATTACCTCACTAGGATTTGAGTGTGATTATAGCATTAGTTATATATAGTGTTACCTTTTATAAATAATGATGTCTTCTATTTCAATATCATGTTCTCTTTTTTCTTATCTTTTGTGATGTCTCTCCCCATGTGATTATCACATTTACAAAAATGAAGAACTAACCTTATTTTTGTTCAAGGGAGAGAGTTATTTTACTTATGATTTTTGAAATTTCATGCTATTTATTTATTATATTATATAAATTGTAATAGTGGTTAGATTAATTCTTATGAAATTTTCCCATTTTTCTTTACCATTAAGTTATTCTACCTTGATATCAGCCATCCTTCCATCTACAATATGAATCATGTACATAGTTGATTATGGATTGAATAGTGTTGGTCGATAAAGTGGTCTCTGGGAAAGCTTTAGAAAAATTATTTTCCCATATATAGAGGTCTATATGTTGGGTAATAATAATTCAAACAAGTTGGATGTGGTTTGATAGACCACAGTGAGTAGAATATTGGGATTATATTTTTATAAAAATGATTACAATACGATGAACTCCTTATAGAAATGGTCTTCTTCTACTAATTTCTTTTTCACTTTTTTCTTTTTATGTATCTTATTTTTTATTTTTATATTCATGTTATTTTATTATATATATCAAAAACTTCCTTTGTATTTGTATACAATTTTGGAGTTTATTAGTTAGTCTATAAAATTTTGCAATAGAAAATCAGTATTTTGTGAGTGACCTACATGTGAAATCTGCCCTGGTTTGTGCCAATTTAGTTTATACTTAGGTAATAAGAAATTGTTTAACCACTCATCCACAAAAATTAACTACATACCAATTTAGTTTTATTTCTAGGTAATCCATGATATTAAATTCTCTTTTTATAAAAACTCTAAAAAATCGTAAATTAAAAAAACTATATAATAGTGCATCATTTAAAATCACTTATTTTTTAGAAGAAAAAGTATTATTTTTGTGAATTTTAATATTCTTTAACAAATTATAATTTAACCATCATGATATAATATCTAAATATTTAAGTTGATAATAATATAAAATAATATAATAATTGAGAAATCAAATGAATTGTATTTCCCCTTCTATTCATGAAATCAAATTTTTTAGGTTGGAATAATAAAATTTAAAAATTGAAGATATTGTAAATATTATTGCATTTACATTAATAACAGAAGAACCTAAGGATGTATTGATAATGCTACATAAAGTTATTTTTTACCCCTCTTAGTCATTTATTAATGTGGTTCTTGAAGTAGACATGCTAATGGGTGTACTTATGGGAGGTTTATAAGATTTGCAAGAATAATGGATAGACTTTGTTGAAGCTGAAAATATAGGTGACACTCTTATCTTTAATAAATAAAAATAAAAACTTATCTACCTCCCTCTATATATGTAAGAATAAAACACTAAGTTAGTGGAATTTTAATAAATAATTGAGTATATTGACTGCCTTTTTTCATTCAAAACAAATCATGTCCAAGTGTCTATGAGAAAATAAAAGGAAATTGAAGCTCAGAAAATTAAGGGATGTAATATTTCCTTAAACACATTTTATTATTATTTTATTCAAAATTAATTGATTATTACCTCCTTTGATTTTTCAAATTTAACTAAAACAAAAAAACTTTATAGAGGATGAAGAAGAAGAATATTACCCGATTGAGGATGAGTTTCTAGTGGCGTTGACTCAGGATATCAAGTTTCATACAGACCTGCATGAAGGAGAATATTTGTTTATTAATTATTATTATTTTAATTCTATTAAAATTCAAATTTTCACTAACTTCAATTTCATTGAAATTGCTAATACAACGCATATAGATCAATCCCAAGATGTCGTTAAAATAAAATAGGCCAAAGAAATAGTGGCTAAATTAAAAAAGGAGGACCCATTCATTTTCTTCCCCCCACCTTGAAATTTATAATAAATTTATAAGTGGATGGACCTGAAGTACTCTTTTAATGGTTTCCTCTATAACTAGTATGAATTAGTATGCACTTGAACAATGTGCATGTGATGGTTCATATTAAATAAACCACATCCACCTATTTGTTAGGGATAACATACAAAAACAACATAAATAGTGGCGGAAAAAACCTAACTCCCACTTGCGGGTAAAAACCATATATTATCCGTTTTATTATTTTATTTTATATTTATTTTTATTTATTTATTTCCATAAATTAATTTCTTATATTTTTTACTAACTTCTTTTGGGTTAAAAGTTGAATCAACTTGGACCTTGACATAAGACTTCCATTGAAAAATAAACTTAGGTTTTATCTTCCCTTCCATTTTCTTTTTCTAACATTTTATTTATAATCTTTTTTATCTTAAATAAAGTTTAGATTGATATAAATTGTTGGGGATCTCAATTTATTTTGATATAATTTTACATATTTTAATTTTGTTCTAAATTGTTTGAATGTTTTTATGAGTTTAAATCAAATACATTGGAAAATTCAAACTAAATTTGTATTTTTTGAACACTAGATGATTAGTATGTTCAATTATTTACAAGGTTTCTAAATGTATTTTTTTCCAATTTATTATTTTCATTTAATTTACTTTGTTTGATTTTGAAAAAAATGTGTAATAGTGTAGTCAAAAATGAAAATCTTATCGAACGTGACTGGTTTGTATACATTTTTGACATTATAACGACCCAAACTTTTCGAATAGTATATTAACGTACACTTAGTGATTTAATAGAGATTTTAATGGTTAATGAAGAAATAGGAGTCGATGGATTCATCCAGTATACTCAAAACTTATGAAGCCCACTTATCAGAGCTTGGGAAGGAGGTGGCATCGTTGGCCTTCGCTTTGGACCAAGCTCAAGCCGAACTCCAGCATGTCAAGCTTGAATGGAAATGCCTGCGGGATAAGTTCAAGTTATTAGAGATTACTAATAGGGAAATTTTATCTGAGCCTCCCTCGGATTCTCTCACCATAGCACACCTTACACTTAATTCATATCATGGTGTTATAAGGGGCTATGTGACGAGACCGTAGCTTCTTTGTGTAATCTTTTGGGTTGAATAGATTTTGATTTCTTCCTTTAGTGATGTTTGTGAAATTTCAAATGTTCGTATAATTTTAGGAAGTATTTTATTGATGAATATTGAAAAAATGATATTTTAAAATATTTATGTAAACCTTAAATAATTAATGATGTGTAATGATTTTCACAAAATGGTCTTCTCCAAAGGTGTTCAGTAAGGAATTTGGGGTCTAATAAGATAAACATAATTTTTGATGAATAGTAAATTATGAATAGTTATTTTATGCTTAGGATTAGTAATGTTACCAAATGGATTAGTAATATCACTTAAAGAATGTTTTAATTTATTTTAGACACCTTGATTAAGTAATGTGATTAAATAAAATGGGTAAATAACGGTTTCATAAATTATTAGTCAAGTATTAGTTTTTTCTGGTGAATAGTTTATTTTTAATTAAAAATTAAATTAAAAATAATTAGAAAATTGTTTTTATAAAATGGACATTATTTTTGAACTCATAGCATCGATATTATGTTATGGTAATTTTTTGGGGTTTTGTCTGAAAAAAATGAATTCTCGGTGAATTGTGTTTTTATTTAAAAATTAAATTAAAAATATTTAGAAAATTTATTTTATAAAATGGAGTTCATATTTGTAATCTGAGCATCAATATTTGGTAAAGGTGAAATTTTGGGATTTTTCTAAGAAAGATGGATTTTCAGTGAATAGTAAAAATGCAGTTTTAGGGTTTCGATGTGTTTAATGACATCATAAATGTTTCATGATGATTTCATGAGATATTTTAAGGTTTGTCCGACTAAAGGTGATGAATTATTGTATTTGGGTCCCCATGTGTCCTAACTCCGTGGAAAATACCATGGGAGAGCCCATTGTTTTGAGAAAACCACTTGTGAGGTGTCCCTTGAAATTATTAAAGTATCACCTCAACTTCCCTATAAATACCCACCCATTCCTCCATTATTTTTTACTCCCAACTCTCCCCCAACGAAGATCTGATCTCATTACCTCCCAAGGAGTCATCCTAAGGTTCCCCCAAGCCCTCAAGGTCCAAACCTTTGAGTTTTAAGAGTTACGTTTTAAGGTAAGAGATTCGACCTCTCTCTTTCTTTTCAAGTAATATCTTTTATGTCATTTCTTTTATGCTCCATGTTCTTATGTTGGAGGATGTTCTTAAATATTCATCTTACTTCCCTTTTCATGTTCATATGATGATAGACCCCCTCTTTCTCTCATCAATTCGTTTTAATAATGTTTAAGTGGCGTTGTTAGGCTGCCGAATTTTTAAGGGATTCTTTCACCCTTCTCATTTTTCAAATTTCTACTTTCACGTAAAGCCTTTCAAGTTCCTTTTTATTATGTTGGGGGATTATCTATATATCTATCCTACTGAAATTTTATGTTCATATGATTAGAGACCCTATTTGATCACGTCAATTCATTTTTTTTAAAGTTTAAGTGACGCCGTTAGGCTGCCGAATTTTCATAAGAGAAATCTAATTGTTGTCTTCCTTCCATGTTTTTGATCTCAAATGGTATTTCCTTAACATTTATTTACCATGTTCTTAAATCCTTTATATTTTTTTCCCCTACTGTTTTATGGATCATTTATTAGTGGGTGACCCATGTCCCCTCTCTTTTCAATGTTTTCTAAAACCTCGTAACATAGCCGTTATGCTATAGAATTTCCGTCTCAAAATGTCTCTCTCTTTTTCTAAAGTTCTTTTATTATATTATGTGAATACTCAAATCTATCTCTTAAATAAGGGTATACACATACATACCATGTTTTTCTATTTTAAATTCTTCAATTTAAATACAGGAGACCCACCCTCCTTTTCAGTGGGTTTTAAAGTGACACAAAGATCATGTCTTTAAAGCAGTTTTTAAAACGTTATGATTATGAAATGAAACCGATTTCTTTTATATACTATATGGGTTGTTTATGAAATGATTTATGATGATATATGTGGATCACATGATGATAAAGACAAATTTAAGGGTGCACCTTGATAGCGCTCTAATGCATTGGGTAAAGATTTAATCTCTAGAGATGACCATTTAGACTGATACCTTGGTGAATAACCTTGGTAATTTTTATTGACCCCTTGGGGATGGACCTTGGTGAAATGGAAATGATTGTCTTTATAAAATGTTTTAGCCACATCTTCAAGTTATGAAAAACGTTATTTTTATTATGATATGCCTCATTATTTCTTTCACATTTCTTAAAGTTCTTTTCATGACCTTATTGAAGTATCTCAAGTTCACATGTAAAATGATTCTCTTGTTTCCCTTACTGGGCCTTCTTCTCACCCTTTCTTGTGATGTATGTCCCCAGGTTATGAGATGCATTAATGAACCTAGGATGAACTTAAGGAGAAGCCTTTCACGTGTTTAAGAAGAATTTTTTATATTTTTTTCATGTATGATGTTCCTTATTTCCAAGACACTAAACCTTAAAGGTCCTCAGTTTTGTGTATGCTAATGAAAGTTTATGTTATACAAAGGTGGGATTCCACAGTTGGTATCAAAGGATGGTTTAGTTATTTTTGGAAATTAGGATATAAAAACATTAGGAAGGACCCTATAGAAAAGTTTAAATATAGGAAAGCTTCCTGGTATTTTGGTAAGTATTGAGTATGTCGTTTATCAAACAAATACATCCCTATCTATATACGAGTAGGTAAAGGCGGCTCTGGCACAGATTACATAGGGGTAAAACCTGAAAACACCGCTTTGAGATAGACTTGAATGGGAACTGGTGCACGATAATGGGCCTTGCTTCACTCTTGGTTACGACACTCCTAGGGGATATGTTTGGTTAATCACAAGATTTTTATGAATCATTATGAAGGAATTATAGAGAAATGTAATTTTCTAAGCCTGAAGTCTTAGTTAAAATATTCATAAATGAAATAAGTTTCTCACTATGGTTTTATTCTTTTAGAAAATGGTGGGCAATAGGAGGAACCGTGCAGATGGTGACCACAATGCACCATGTGCTGACGACCCTCCTATGGAAGTCAGAATGGAAACATTCATGAGAATGATGAACCAACTGACTCAAGTTATGAGTAATAACTGGAATCAAGCTGAGAGGCCGATCTCACCACGAACGGAACAATATTCTTTTGAGTCCTTCATTCGTCAACGACCACCAACATTCAGTGGATCGACTGACCCATTGGTTGCGGAACAATGGATAAGCTCCCTTGAAAAGAACTTTTTTGTACTTCATTGTTCAGAAGAAGAAAAAGTCACCCTTACTATTTACCGCCTTGAGGGAGAAGCTGATCAATGGTGGTAACTAATCAAAAACACAAAGTCACGAGGATAGATGGAAGCTATGGAGTGGGAAGAGTTCTGAGGAATATTCTTTAATAAGTATTTCACTCGTCCCATGAGAACGAGAATGGAGAAAGAATTTCTAGAGCTGAAGCAGAAGGAGAACGAATCTGTCGGGAGCTATGAGATGAACTTCACCCAACTTTCACGATACATCTCTAGCTTTGTCATGGATCCAAGTGGGAAGGTTGACAGATTTTTTGGTGGACTGAGACCTCATCTGCGGAAGAATCTAGCCAACCGGGACTACGATAGTTATGAGGAGATCGTGCGGAGTGCAATGAAAGTCGAGCTATTGTTTGGTGAGACACAGTGGTCTCATAAATCAAATGACAAGAAGAGATCATTAGAGCCTTTTCTAGAGAAATCTTTTGATCAGGGAAGAGGTGGAAAGAAAATGTAACTTACCACATGCAATAAATGTGGGAAGAAGCATTTGGGGCACTGGTTGATTGGAAGTGGAAAGTGCTACAAGTGTGGAAGAGAAGGCCATATTGCTCGGAATTGTCATAGTCAGGTGAAGCCTCAACTTCCCAACACTAACGATAGAGGAAAGATGGTTCCGACCCTACCTGAAGTCAAATTCTTCAAGTGTAGACAGCTTGGTCACTTTGCTAATCACTGTCCAAATCCGATGGTAGTGGAGGGTAATCACCACCAACCTCAGCAAAGGCCAAGGGAGCAAGTTCGTGCTTTTTCTATCACAACAACTGAAGTTCAAGCTCCGAACGACGTGGTAGAAGTTACTCTTGTTGTTCTCTCAAAACTAGAAAGTACTTTGTCTGATTCTGGTTCTACGCATTCCTTTATTTACTCTAAGTTTGCAAAGAATATAGAATCAATCCCTGAACTTCTTGAGGAAGAATTGTCAGTCAAGACTCCAAGTGGGATTATCCATCCATCAACAGTGTTTAGAGACTCTAGTGTTTACTTCAGTGAGCACAATATTATCACAAATCTAGTAGTCATTCCCATGCTGGAATTCGACGTTATACTAGGGATGGACTGGCTCTCAAAGTATAATGCTAAGATCAAATGCATAAGTAAGGAAATCTCAGTAGTCTTGAATGAAAAACCTACAATTATCTTCCAAGGAGAGATATCCCGAACTGATCCCTATCTAGAAGCACCTCCTATAGATTTCTTTATGGAGTAAATCGGTGATGATGAAGAAGGAAAATGGAGTATACAAATAGAAGATGATCCGATTTTTCAGAAATACATGGATGTTTTTCCTGAGGAGTTACCTGGACCTCCCCCAGAATGAGAGGTAGAGTTCTCCATTGAACTCATACATGGATCTCGAATGATATCAAAGACCCCGTATAGAATGGAAAATTTAGAGCTAGAAATGTTAAAGAAATAACTCCAAGACTTATTGGAGAAGGGGTTTATCTGACCGAGTGTGTCTCCTTGGGGAGCACCAGTTCTCTTTGTGAAGAAGAAGGATGGATCAATGCGGCTATGCATTGATTATAGAGAACTGAACGGGATCACAGTGAAGAACAGATACCCTCTTCCAAGAATTGATGATTTATTTGACCAACTTCGTGGGGCTCAATTCTTCTTCAAGATTGACCTTCGATCTGGTTATCATCAACTGAGGGTGAAGAAGGAAGATATTCCAAAGACTGCCTTCCGATCAAGATATGGGCATTATGATTTTACTGTTATACCCTTTGGCTTGACTAATGCTCCTGCTATTTTCATGGATTTGATGAATAGATTCTTTAAGGACTACCTTGATAACTTTGTGGTAGTTTTTATTGATGATATTTTGATATATTAAAAAATTCGTGAGGAGCATGAAGATCATCTGAAGGTTATTTTGAAAACGTTTCAGAAGGAGAGGCTCTTTGGAAAGTTCATAACTTGTGAGTTTTGGTTACAACAAGTGGCTTTCTTGGGGCACATCGTAACCAAAGAAGGAATATTAGTTGACCTAGAAAAGACAATATTTGTGGAGGAGTGGCCTCAACCCACAACAGTAACTGAGATTTGTAGCTTCCTTGGTTTAGCGGGATATTATAGGAGGTTTGTGAAAAACTTTTCTCGGATTTTTAATCCACTAACCAAGTTGACTCGAAAAGGGGTTATGTTTATCTGGAAAAAGGAAAGCGAGGAAAGTTTCCAAGAGCTAAAGAAGATATTGGTTACTGCACCTGTGTTAACACTACCCTCTATTGGATCAGGATTCGTTATTTTTAGCAATGCATCTCTAAAAGGGCTTGGGTGCATCCTCATGCAAAATGACAAGGTAATTTCTTATGCATCTCGACAGTTGAAGATTCATGAGAAGAATTATCCTACACATGATCTAGAGCTAGCGGCAGTTGTTTTTGCACTAAAGATATGGAGGCACGATCTTTATGGGGAGAAATGTGATATATACGTTGACCAGCAAAGTTTAAAGTATATTTTCACGCAGAAAGAATTGAACATGAGACAAAGGAGATGGTTGGAGATTATTAAAGAATATTATTATTCATTTCATTATCACCCTGGAAGAGCAAACAAAGTCGCAGATGTGTTAAGCAGGAAAGATCCTGTTGTTCTGGCAACAATGAGGATCCCAGGAGATCCCTTGATTAAAGATCTAGTAAAACTGGACATGGGAATTGTAAGGGATGGGATATCATCAACCATATCCCAAATGATTTCTCAACCTTCATTACTAGAGAAGATCAAGAAGGCTCAAAAAGATGATCCTTTGCTGCAGGAGAATTTTGAGGCTGTAAAGGATGGGAAGTTCCCTGATTTCAATATTGATCAAGAATGTGTATTTAAATTTCGTACAAGACTATGTGTTCCATCTATTCCAGAGACAAAGAAAGAACTGATGGATGAAGCTCATAGCTCTACTTTCTCTATACATCCCGGAAGTAAGAAAATGTATAGAGACCTTCGTGATCATTATTGGGGGGATAACATGAAGACGGATATTGCTGATTACAGTACAAGGTGCTTGGTGTGTCAAAAAGTAAAGGCATAACGACAAATTCCTAAAAGGGTTTACAACCACTACCCATACTAGTATGGAAGTGGGATAATATCACTATGGACTTTGTAACTGGTCTCCCGAAAACATCCAAAGGAAATAATGAAATATGGGTTATTGTGGACCGTCTCACCAAGACCGCCCATTTTATCTCTATTTGGGAATATTTCTCTCTGGGTCAACTTTCCAAGATATACGTAAAGGAAGTGGTTAGGCTGCATGGGGTACCACTATCCATCGTGTCTGATCGTGATCCAAGATTCACCTCAAAATTCTGGAGAACTCTTAAACATGCTCTAAATACTCAATTGAATTTTAGTATGGCCTGTCATACTCAAACTGATGGCCAATCTGAAAGGACTATTCAGACACTTGAAGGCATGCTGAGATGATGCTCAATGGAATTTAAAGGTGGATGGGATCAACACCTCCCATTAGTTGAGTTCTCCTATAACAACAGCTTCCATTCGAGTATTCAGATGGCACCCTATGAAGCTCTGTATGGAAAAAGATGTAGAACTCCTAACTGTTGGGATGAAACTGGTGAGAGAAAGCTTCTTGGGCCTGATCTTGTGCAAGAGATGATAGAACATGTTCATGCCATCCAACAACACATAAAGGCTGCTTAGAGTCGGCAGAATAGCTATGCTGACAACCGTCTAAGGGGCATGGAGTTTGGTGTTGGCGACAAAGTCTTCCTTTGAATTTCTCCATGGAAGAGAGTCATGCGGTTTGGGAAGAAAGTGAATCTCAGCCCTAGGTACATTGGCCCCTATGAAATCCTTGATCGCATAGGAGAACTGGCCTATCATCTAGCACTTCCACCAAACCTAGCTCATGTTCACGATGTCTTCCATGTATCTCTCTTGAGGAAGTACATACCTAACCCTTTGAATGTACTGAACATAGAGGTGGTACAACTGAAACATGACCTCTCTTATGAGGAGCAGCCAGTGGAGATCTTAGACCATAGAGACAAGGTTCTAAGAAACAATACTACCCACCTTGTGAAAATGTGTTGTGGAGGAATCCTAAGTATGAAGAAGCGACTTGGGAGCCTGAGGAAACAATGATGCAAAAGTACCCTCACCTTTTCGACTATACCTCATGTATAAAATTTCAGGGACGAAATTTCTTAAGGGGGTAAGAATGTAATGACCCAAACATTTTGAATAGTATATTAACTTACTCTTAACGATTTAATAGAGATGTTAATAGTTAATAAAGAAAGAGGAGTTGATGGCTTCATCCAGTAGACTCGAACTTTATGAAGCCCACTTATCAGAGCTTGGGAAGGAGGTGGCATCGTTGGGCTTTGCTTTGGACCAAGCCCAAGCCGAACTCCAGCGTGTCAAGCTTGAACAAAAATGCCTGCGGGAGAAGTTCATGTTAGTAGAGATTACTACTAGGGAAATGTTATCTGATCCTCCCTCAGATTCTCTCACTAGAGCACACCTTACACATAGGTCATATGCTGGTGTTATAAGGGGCTATGTGACGAGACTGTAGCTTCTTTGTGTAATCATTTGGGATGAATAAATTGGGATTTTTTTCCATTAGTGATGTTTTTGAAATTTCAAATGTCATGATAATTTTAGAAATTATTTTATTGATGAATTTTGAAAAAAAGGAAATTTTAAAATATTTATTTAAACCTTAAATAATTAATGATGTGTAATGATTTTCAAAAAATGGTCTTCTAAAAAGGTGTTCAGTAATGAATTTGGAGTCTAATAAGATCAACTTAATTTTCGATGAATAGTAAATTATGAATAGTGATTTTAAGCTTAGTATTAGTAATGTGACAAAATGGATTAGTAAACTCACTAAAATAAAGTTTTAATATAATTTAGCGCCTTGATTATGTAATGTGATTAAAAAAATGGGTAAATAACGGTTTCATTAATTATTAGTCAAGTATTAGTTTTTTATGGTGAATAGTTTTTTTTAATTAAAAATTAAATTAAAAATAATTAGAAAATTATTTTTATAAAATGGACTTTATTTTTGAACTCAGAGCATCGATATTATGTTATGGTAATTTTGGGGTTTTTTTATGAAAAAATGAGTTCTCGGTGAATAGTGTTTTTATTTAAAAATTAAATTAAAAATATTTGGAAAATTATTTTTATAAAATGGAGTTCATATTTTTAATTAGAGCATCGATATTTGGTTAAGGTGAAATTTTGGGATTTTTCTGAGAAAGATGAATTTTTAGTGAATAATAAAAATGCAGTTTTAGGGTTTCTGTATGTTTAATGACATCGTAACTGTGTCATGATGATTTCATGAGATATTTTATGGGTTTTCCGACCAAAGGTGATGAATTATTGTATTGGGGGCCCCATGTGGCCTTACTCTATGAAAAATACCATGGGAGAGCCCATGGTTTTGAGAAAACCACTTGTGAGGTGTCCCTTGAAATTATTAAAGTATCACCTCACCTTCCCTATAAATACCCACTCTTTCCTCATTTAGTTTTTACTCCCAAATCTCCCCCAACAAAGCTCTGATCTCATTACCTCCCTAGTAGTCATCCCAAGGTGCCCCCAAGCCCTCATGGTCTAAACCATTGAGTTTTAAAAGTTACGTTTTAAGGTAAGGAATCTGACCTCTCTCTTTCTTTTCAAATAATCTCTTTTATGTCATTTATTTTATGCCCCATGTTCTTATGTTTGAGGATGTTATTATATATTCATATTACCCATTTCATGTTAATATGATGATATACCCCCTCTTTCTCTCATCAATTCATTTTAAGAATGTTTAAGTGGCACCGTTAGGCTGTTGAATTTTTAAGGGATTCTTTCACCCTTTTAATTTTTCAAAGTTCTACTTTCATGTCAAGTATTTCTGGTTCCTTTTTATTATGTTGGGGGATTATCTCTATATCTATCATACTGAATTTTTTTTTTCATATGATGAGAGACTCTATTTGATATAGTCAATTCATTTTTGTTGAAGTTTAAGTAACGTCGTTAGGCTACCGAATTTTCATAAGAGAAATCTAATTGTTGTCTTCCTTCCATGTTTTTCATCTCAAAGGGTATGTCCTTCAGATTTCATTACCATGTTCTTAAATCCATTATATTCTTTTCCCCTACTGTTTTATGGATCATTGATGAGTGGGTGACCCATGTCCCCTCTCTTTTCAATTTTTTCTAAAACCTCGTAACATAGTCGTTATGATGTAGAATTTCCGTCTCAAAATGTCTCTCTCTTTTTCTAAAGTTATTTTATTTTATTAAGTGAATACTTAAAGCTCTATCTTCTATAGGGGTATTCACATATATACCAAGTTGGTCTATTTTAAATTCAGTGATTTACATACAGGAGACCCACCTCGAGAAATTTGTGAAATGGGTTTCAATCACAAGAAAAGATAATTAATTAATGAAAAATTGAACTACATGGAATTTATCTAGACTTACATGATTTTTGATAGGGTTTTTATACACCAGGTAGATGTTTAGTGATTTTTTTTCATGTGAAATTAAAATATTTAATATTTTTTTATGTAATTCTATAAATACATGACATGTGTAGACATCATACATGTCAGGTAC
Source organism: Viscum album (assembly GCA_963277665.1). Taxonomy (NCBI): domain Eukaryota; kingdom Viridiplantae; phylum Streptophyta; class Magnoliopsida; order Santalales; family Viscaceae; genus Viscum; species Viscum album. The sequence continues at coordinate 1,682,763,708 of OY728123.1, read as the reverse complement.
TTCACACGAATAGCGGACAGTATATGACAGGTATATTTGGGGCATGTATTGTCATTATAAATGTTGTGTAGAGAACACAAAATGACCTAGGAACAATATTCCATTTAATATTAGGACACATCGTATATGTATACATGTCATTTCAGTAGTTTCACATGATAAAAACTATAAATAATGTAAGTGAGATGTAGTGTTGAGTGAGAATACATATTGTGTCATTGTTAAAATCTAGAAATGGTTTAATTAGAATTGAAGGGAACAATTTGGGTCGCCTCTAGTACATTTTGTGTATATATTAAATTCCAGATTGAATTTAATTAGAACATTGGGGTATATGGAATTTACTTTGTTAGAACACACTGTATATGAGTTACTTTTAAATTAAAATCAATTTATTTAATTTATTTAAAGTTATAAATGATGGTAATCTCATTGATTATTTAGGCATATAATTGAGATAATTAATTAATTTATAAGTTGATTAATTGATTAATTTTAGAAGTTTATCTTAATAAAGAAAATGTTTAAATGAATTACAGTATGTATTCATTACATATAATGACTAATCTTGAGTTTGAAAAACCTATGTATGTAGTGGGTTTATTTTAATTTAATTATTTTTTACATATTCTATATGATAAATTTTATAATAAAATAAAATATGATGATAATTGAATCATTCCTTTCACTTTTATTTTGTATTGTCCTATGTATCCACGAATTACTTATGTAACCCTGAACCCCTAGTTCCCCTCACCTATGAGTGAGTAGACAAATTTTAAAGGATCGATATACAAGGGAGAGGTGATGGTTCAAGACTATGTTGATATGAAATGGACCAAGAAGATACTCATGTTTATGGGGGAATTATGAAACTTGATCTAGGTATCGAATCAATAAATTTTTACCCTAGAATCAATATTGGTTTATCATTCTCTTGAAAAACCAACTAATAGATAAAATACCATGATTAAAAAAATTATTTATTTTATTTATCAATGAATGGTTATTTATTTGGGTGATAGTTGTTTATTTGATGATAAAACTTGATCACATATAGTATATTAATAAGAAGAATGCAATATTATGTAAAACAAATTTATTAGGCTTAAATTATTTCAATATATTTGGTTAATTAATTATGTAAAATCTGTATAATATTAACAATAATATGAAAAATAAAATATATAATATTGACATGTAAGTCAATTAAAATTCATCAATTAAAATATTAATTAAATTATATCCTCTATACCCATGAGTTAAAATGAATCAATAGATCCATGTATTGGCCTAACCCTATTATAAAAATTTTCATTTATAATGGAGTTCTAATAAAAGTTTGATATTGAATTAACTAAGTTGGAATCAATATTTCTCACCCTGACAAGACTTGGTGTAGCTTGGAAGAAATTATTGAGGAAATATAATTTTAGGATTTTAATATTGGGAATTCCAATCAAAATATCTAAGAAATATGATTTAAAGTGTTTGGAAAGGCCTTATACTCAAATACCTTCAAGTATTTTTACCAGAACCTCATTTGGGTTATGATAAGGGAAATACACATAATTTCACTTGAATAAACATGAAATAATTTATTACAAATAAAATGATGATGGATATTAGGATTTAATAAAATAGTTCAAGGATAATAAAATTAATTTATTACATCACACTTGGTAATCATGACAAAGTAGAAAAATATTATTTTAATTTTTTGTAGAAAATGGAAATTCATTTAACCATGGAATTATCCCTATTATATATTTCATAGAGAGAAAATATCTTCATAGATAATGAATTTTAGGAGCGGTATAGTATCTTACACATTTTACTATTCTAAGAGTGGATGTTTTGTTTTTTAGAGTCTACAGTTCTTACTGGTCCCTCTAAAAAGGTAAGTAAGGATGGAAATTTTGACTTATGGAAACTCATGGGTGATGTAATAGATGTCCAATTCCTCATGTTAACCTCCATGATTAATTATCTATATAACCATTTTGAAAACATGGATTCATACACCATGTTGTTCCATATCTAGGATATTCATCCCTAGTAATAACTAATCCATATAAGCAGATAATTTTAGAGGATAATTCTACATCATAGAAACATGTGGATTTTGAATATGATATATAATGCATCGTGTTATCATCCATGATTAGTGATCCCTATTATATTCATAAATACATAGATGTACATACCTTCTTATCCCATATTAATGGTATTTATCGGGAGAAATTATGATAAGAGAGTTATAAGATCTCTAAGGAACTCTTGATATGCTTTCTTTAAGAAGGTGAACCAGCTGGACCTTATATAATAAATATAATTGGCTATATTGATCATTTGTAATTTATGGGGTTTGATATACCCAAGTAATTTTCCATGGACCCTGTGATAAAAAAATTCCTATGATATTTTCAAGTATTATTGTGAATTTTAATATAAATAAAATAAATAATGTACTCCTAGTTCTCTTAACATTGATTCTCAAAGTATATAAGGATATAAAGAATGAAAAACCTCTGGCCCTTATAATAAACTAATGGAAAGGAAAGGTGAAAATCCATATTACTAACTCTAACTCTAAGGATCCTTATCACTACCCTTATAATAGGATTACCATAAGGGATAAGATAATGAGATGGATGTGGTATGTTTTTCTTGTGGAAATAAAGGCTACTGGAAGAAGAACTATGCCTCAGTGGAGGGGAATATTCATTTGTGTTTATTATCAAATGTAATTTATTTTTATAAATTGGTTATTATATATATATTTTCTCCTCATATTTATATCAAAAAATGGAATCCAAGAATATTCCAAAGGATTACACTGAGTGAGATGGATATTCGAGCTACTAATTAAGCATGCCTAGTGGTGCTGGCTATTAGAGACTACCATCTCACAATGATGACAAGATTGATTCAGGTTTTAAATAAATTTTATTATTTTAAAAATATAAACAAGAACATAATTTATATATCTAATTTATACATGGTTGTATTTTTTTTATTTTAAAAAATTAGATCTGTAATAATTATAAAGGTAGAATGTATTATAAGATGACACATGAATAGAAAAAATTATATAAAGAATAAAAAAAGGAAGTATTGGTAATCAATAATAAATTAAGTTCACATGAATCATATAACATCAGTTTATTTCATCAATTTATTGACCATATAAATAAGATATATTGGAAAATCTATATAAAGATGGATATTTAGATTCTTTTGAAATAAAACCCCAAAATATATGTCCTCCTTTGTTATTATAAAAAAATATGAAATATATATTTAGTGGAAAGGGTGAAGGACCTGAATATCTTCTTGAATTAGTATGGTGAGCCTCTATTTTCATACATAGAAAATATATAACATTTTTATAATACTTAAATAATTGTACAAATAGACACCGAAAGACTGTATTAGTTTAGTGCCATAGGAAACATAGAAACATAATCACTGGTACATTATTGAGCTACATTATCTCCCACTAGGTTCTTCTTGATTAGAACCCTTATTAGACACATAAATCAAAATACATATCTTCATTACCTAGGGAATGAAATATAAAATGGGTGAGCTCAAATGATCAGAAAGGTTAAATAAGGGATATATGAAAGCATAAATATAATCATAAGGGTATGATAATATGATAATTAAAATAGAATATCCTACCCAAAATATCAAAAACATGGAATTGTGGAAGACAAAAAAGAATATAATATGATTTCCATAGTAGAAATGGAATTGCTACTAAGACCATATTAGTGGTAAAAGTCCTTTACTGAATAGGGCTCACACCTTGTTCTGTCCCTGTATTACTGAACCGAGTTCACTCTTCATTCCAACCCTGTATTACAGAACTGAGTTCATTTCTTGTTCCAATCCTATAATACTGAACTGATATAGTTTCTCCTAACATCAATGTACATTTCATGAGATATAAATCGTTACCCAATGAATTTGAGGAATATATTGGTCTCACCCATCTCATAATGACATCATACATACATGTGCCAAAAAATCATATACAAACATATCTTAACCCAAGAAATTAAATTGGTATCGTAAACATGTAATCATATCAAAACATCTGAAAAAAGATAAAGGTTTCATAATCCTCTCATCAGAAGCATAACTAGTGAAAGAGAAACAAATTTCATAAACATATAACTTATAAAAATAAATGGGTTTCATAAACATTTAACTCTTAGAGAGAAATGGGTTTCATAAAGACCATTATATCAATCATTACACAATTAGAGAAAGAATATGAATGTAACCATTAAAATATTTCCAATAAAGCATTGATTAACATAAATGGATGTCATCTTAGATGGAAAATCATTTTGAAAATAATTTTCCATCAAAGCATACAAAATAATCTTAAAAACATTTTGAAAAATACGTTCCTTGAAAAAATAATTTTAAAACTTAATAAATATTTTGGGAAAAAAATTATTTGAAAATGTTTAAAAAACATTAACATAAAATTTAACATTTTAAACATGAGAATTATGTTTCTTAGAAATTAATATGGGTAAATCCATATATATCATATTAGGTAAGAAAAACATTCCTTTTTCAGGGTAAAAGGTTAGAAAAATTCCTTGTTCATAAATGACAAAAAGATTCCATTTAAAAATTAGTACAATAAAAAAAGGAATGTTTTTTAAAGATTATATAATAATAGTACAATATTCTTGGATTCACCTTTAAAAAACATGGTTTTTAATGAATGCATATTATTGGCTGAAGAGATGGTAAATTCAGGATTTCTTAAAAACACTTTATTACCTATCTTATATGCCAAAGTGTAGAAAAAAGTTACAAAAACATGATTATATTATGAGTAACCAGAGTAGAATATAATTAATTAATTTTCATGAGGTATGGATCATAATATTTCATTAACAAAAGCATAAACATAAAAAATCTTGAAAAGTGATGACATTGTTTCAATAACCTCTTATCATATGGTAACATGGGATCATACTCTCCATGTAAGAAGAAGAAATTAAATGAGAGATTAAAATATCTTAAAAATTAGTAAATTAATGATATCACATGTAAAATGGAAGTATATAAACCTTGAAAAATAATTTTTTTGTATAACAAAACATGAGTCAAATGAATGAAAATTGAGAAAAAAGTATATTTCACCGACTTGGTAACTTGTGAAAGTTAAACCCCATGAAAGAAAAATAATAAAATTGATATGTGAATACCCATTAACTTATTTATAAGATGAATCTAATAAAATCATGGGAAGTACATACACAACACTAAAGGAAAGAGTGTAGAACATATCATGTATGTCACGAAAATAAAGAGTGAGGTGAAATCCCCGTAACATGTATCTTGACTCTCATCGTACTCATTCAAACCACATGTCTAATAAATATAAATTTATTATACATATTCTAAATAACCATATTTTTATATAAAATATCATATATGGTTTTATCATGATCTTATATTACCCTCTTCTTAAAAATCCTATGTTAAGGTTTTACTTCGGATAATATTCACTTTGTTCTTCGCATGTGTCTTAATTTATTATATATTTGGTCCTTATAGTTATATAATGATTCTAGAATGTGAAACATCATATAAATTTCATTTATATACATTATATTCTTATTATAACATATATATATAATTAATAAATATAATACACTACTCATAGACGCGGTAAATTGTACGTATGCATTAACGTTGTTCTCATTTTTGTTGTTGTATTGAAAGAATGAAAGAAAATTAAATATATGTGTATATAAATAATATAATTAAATTTGAATTATAATTTTATATATATCATATAATTTCTGTAAACCCATCTTTAATATATTCTATGTATTGTGTGAACAAATCACATCACTTTTATGGGGTGGTAGTCCACACTTCCTCAAACGAAATTATCGTATTTACACCAAATGGAAGGTAAAAAATGATATGTGTTGTAAAAGTAATAAATAAGATTAAATTCATAATTAATAAATTATATAACATATATAAAAATAGTTTCCAACATAATTTTCACAGTGAGAGGTGGTAAACAAAAAATAAACTTTCGCCTTTTTGTGAGGTGATAGTTCACCGTACACATAAATAGTATGATCGTTACACATTAGATAGAGGTGTGTGTAATTGTAGCTTGAAACCTTATCACAAAAACATACTAGTATATCTATGATAATTTTTTTTACAAAATCATGTAATAATGAAAGTGGAGGGTGCAGATAAGGTAAATAAAATAAAGGATCTTGAGAGAAGGCGTTACCACTTAATCAGGTAACTCCTTTTGGTATGTGCCTAAAGTCATCCTTAGAATAAATTCTTCTAGAAGGGTTGATAAAAATAGGAATGTATCGATTTTGGAATTTTTATTTGGTATATCGTGGATAAACCTAACTAGTTTTAGAGGTGTGAAGAAGAGGGAGTGGTGGTGTCCTTTTACAGGGAAGGAGGAGTGGCACTCTTGTTAATATTTGATAAGAGAATGTCACCCACGTTTTTCATGTTGATGGTAGAAAAAATATTTATCCAAAGTAGATAAAATTGAGGTTAGTGTATAAATGTAACCATAAAATGGATCTTTGACAAGTTTATAGGTCATTTTGGGCCTTAAGGTTGTGGTTTAGTCCCTCATTAACCTTAATTTAACTTTAATCGACGTAATTACTTTTAATCACTTTCATTAATATTTTTGGTCAAAAATAAGCTGACCCTATTAGAAATTATAAATTATTCTAACTCAAAACGTGGAATACATTTTTTTAAATTACATTCATAGAAGTGGTAGAAATTAATTTAAATTTAATCATGCAATCGGGTCGACAATGCAGGTTTTTAATGTGATAACATTCCAACGATTACAAAGTTTTTATATCCAATTTCAATGTGAAATTTGTTCCAATTATCTAAATTAGATTAATTTATAAAAATATTATCTAATTAAACTTTTAAACAAATTTAAAATATAATTTAACCTTTTAAACAAATTTACATATAGTTTATATCTTATTATATTAAATAATAACATTTTAAGGATATATTAATGTTCAGTAAAACTCGATCTTGCATGTTATGCAAGAAATAAAGGAAAGTCATTATTGCATTTAATGGAAGCTAACCTCAGTGTTATATGTACTGAAAGATCAAATTTATGTTTCATAAAACGCATGATTAACTTGGAGTTTCATATAACTTAATCCAAAAATATAAAATAAAATATTTTCAGTGTTGCGTGAAATATAAAATATCAAAAAGATTAAATTAACTAGAAAAAAATAATTCACAAAATTTCAGGGTGATATATTTTACCCCCATTAAAATGAATTTCACCCTCTAAATTCATCTTAGTTATTAAAGGTTTAATACTTGAAAGTTCCTTTCTCCGAAACCCACATCGTAAAAATGAATACAGAAACTCTCTTATAAAAGAGTTAGTTTGAAACATAACAATTACACAAAGTAATATATAACTAGGTTTGCACATGGGAGAACATTGGTGGAAAGTGAAAACATGGAAATGGATGAGAATACTAACCATCATTTTCTGATGTATATTTATAGAGAACAATGTTATGAAAAAGTTAACTATTATAAAAATATAAATCTACAATAAACTAAAAGACCATCTGATTCATCAAAAATGGAGGTACTAGGACAAACTATTTGGTATCGATATCCTTTTCCCTAAAGTTAAAAAATTTTAATGAAACTATATACTTGGATTATTTTAGGGAAACCACAAACATTGTTGTTCCTCAATCTAATTTACCTCTTTCTCTAAAAAATATTATGAATTTTTCATTCCCAAAGCACTAAGAGATACTGAGATCCATGATATTCCATCCCATATGTCATCAGTTATCATCAACACAATATTTGTTTAACAGGTTATCGAATATTCTTAATTCCTCTTGTTGTAATATAATAATTTACTCTCACAAACATTATTCAAATTTAAAATTAATAATCCCATTAATGGTTAATCTTTTAACACTTTTGAAAGATTAAAATTCATATCGTTATAAATAAATTCATAAATGTGTCTTAAAATTGACACCCCATATATCACCAAGTACCAATTATTTGTCACATTCCAAATATGTGAATACCCTTATCATATATTCTCTCAAAACATTATAATAACCTTAACTACCATAAATTCTTTTGGAAAACATGAATGCTTCCTTAATCTAAGGATTACTGGATATATTCTTTATATCCAAGAATTTTTAAACTTCATCCTTGATGACATAGAAAACATGGTCAATAATAACTGACAGGGTAATCTGTACCATCCAAATTACTTATTCACATCTAGAATATGTTTATCCAAACATAATTATCTCAATTTTAGGTATTAATTAAGGGTTATCTTCCCTTAATCAAAATATCGCATTCCATGAAATCATTTTTCTATGTATTCGTCACCATATGATTTGTCTTTTTAAATATGTGATTAAAACATATATTGAAAATAAACATATATTTCATGATTTATATAAAATAATCCTTGAATTCCAAAACATAAATACTTCATTCCTCCAACATTATTCTTAAACCATTACTTAAGCCTCGTCAACTTGTTCCTTAATACCTCTTTCCTAGAATATTAAATATAAATAATGTTTTAATGTTCCCCAACCACAATCTAATCATGATTATTATGTTTAATGTTTACAATACTAGTAGAACATCTCAAAACTTTCAAATTTCTTTTGAGGTATCTTTATATTTAGAAGTAAAACAAATACTCATACCACCCTCGTGATTCTCATTATGATATTTCTAATTGGTTAATCAATTCTCATAATTCCTATACATTATAAATTAGAAAAATTAAATGTGAACTCTGCTCCTTCAAGCTCTCTCCATTCACTAAAACCAAAAGGCATCGAGTGAGAAATATTTATCATTTTAGGATACCATATATCATGAAAAATAACTTATAGGGTGCCTAAATCATGGATCCAACATATTTAATCTATGAAACCTTAGGTTTATTCTAGGTTATTTATAGTCATCCTCTATTTAAATCCTTCATGATAGTTCATGAATAGTTTGTGAATTTCTAAAGCATATCCCCTGGGAGTGTCAAACCAAATGTGCAGAAAGGCCCATTGTCGTGTACCAAATTACCCCGAGATAGGCCCGAAATATCTTGTCAAAATTGTTACCCCTAGGTACATCTATTCAAAATCCAAATCCACTAGTATTATCATGATAGGGATGTATTTCTTGGATATCACTCACTCTGTCCTTTACAAAAATTCCAGGACATTTTTTTATAATTTACTCTATCCTTAAACTTATCCGTAGACATATCCTTAGGGTTCTCACTAAGGTTTTCTCATCCTATCTTCAAAGGATAAACAAAAATTTTCTATGATAGAGACTATAGAGAAGCTAGATTCTCATACATTAACATTACATTAATTTTTTATAATACTTAAAACATTAGAAAAATATATTCACAATGACCGTATTAGTATAATGCCTTTGGAAACATGGAAACATAAAAACTTGTACATAAATGTGTTACATTATCTCCCCCTGGGTTCTTATTGACTAGAACCCTTCTTAGACACATCAAAAAATACATATATTTATAACCTAGGGAAGGAAAAATAAAAACGTATGAGATCAAATTATTAGTAAGGGTTAATAAGGAAGATTTATGAGCATAATTATGATCATAATGGTATGATAATGTGATCATGAAAATAGAATATCATACCCCAGATATAAAAGATCATATACATGAATCATAAAATAAATCATGGTAGTTCATAAGAGAAAAATCATAAATAAATAAATAATATAATTCATTGAAGCATATCATAGGATTTAAATATAGAATTGTGGCAGACACATAAGCAAATAATATGATTTCTATTGTAGCCAAGGAATTGTTGCGGAGACCATCTTAGTGGAAAAATTAATTTACTGAACAGGGTTCATAGCCCATTCTGGCCTTGTATTTCTAAACTATGTTCACTCCTTTTCATAGACCTGTATTATTAAACTAAGTTCATTTCTTGTTACAACCCTATAATACTGAACCAATTTCATTTCCCATTCAATCCACGTCTATCTCATGAGATATAAATCTTTACACAATTCATTAGAGGGAGATATAAGTCCCACCCATATCATAGTGAAATCATACATACATGTGCCAAAAAAACATAAGAAATCATATGTTAACCCAAGAAATGAAATTGGTATCACAAACATGTAATCATATCATAACCTGTGGAAAAAGATACAGGTTTCTTAATCATCTCATCAAAAGCATAACCTAAAAAATTGAAAAATACTTCCTAAACATAAAACCCATAAAAATTGGTTTTAATAAACATATAACCATTGAAAAAAAATCAGGTTTTATAAAGATGATGACATCAAGCATAACACATTCAGAGAAAGAATATGAATGGAACCATTGGATCATTTCCTAGAAAATAATTAGTAACATAAATATATATCATCTTATATAGAAAATAATTTTGAAATATCTTTCAAAATATTTTCTTCAGGAAAATATCCGTTCTTACTTGAAAAATTATTTTCAAAACATAAAACCATTTGAAAATCATTTTCATTAAAAATCCTTTGAAAACATAGAATTAAATCATGAAAATTATTTTTAAAACATTTTCCCTTGAAAAGTTAAAAAATAAGCATGAAAAATTTTTGAAATTCTTTTTCCCTGAAAACATATAAAATAACATTCAACGCATCTTAAAAAAATTTTTCTTCGAATAAGATTCTAAAACATATAAATAAAGCATGAGAAAACAATTACAACTATTTCTTTGAAAATAATTTGAAATGTTATAAATAAATATTTAAAATGCTATGAAAATTATTTTTATTGAAAAACATATAAAAGTGTCTTAAAAACCATTGGAAAAACACATTCCTTGAAACATAATTTGAAATCATATGAAAATGTTTTGAAACCCATTTATTGGAAAATATTTTTTAAAAACATTATCTTAAAAATTAATCTTTTAAACATGCAAATGAAGTTTTAAAAAAATGAAGGTGGGTAAATTTGTATATATTTTACAAGGTATGAATAACATTCTTAATTCAAGGTGAAAGGTTAGAAAAATTACTTATTCAGAAATATATAAGAATATTCCTCTAAAAGCATTATTAAAAGAAACAATGTTGAGAAACATTTATTTCACATATTGCTGGAGAATAGTAAAATATTCTAGGAAACCCTTTTTGGAAAACATGGTTTTGAATAAACATGGATTTTGAACCGAAGAGGGGCTAAAGTTGGGATTTATAAAAAAATCTTAACAATATTATGTACCAAATAGTAGAAAAAAGGAACCAATACATGATTATATTTTGTATAACCAGAGGAGAAGACAAATCCTGAATTTTCTTAAGGGATGGATAATAATATTTTATCAAAGAAAGCATAAACATAAAAAATCTAGAAAAGTGATGAGATTGTTTCAAAAAGAATATATCACATGGTAACTTGGGATCATAACATCCATGTAAGAATATGAAATTACACAAAGCTTAAAATATCATAAAAATAGTAAAATAATTATATAACAAGTAAAATGGAATTATATACACATGTAAAAGAATTTGGGTTCATAAAAAACATGAGTCTCAAGAAGGAAAATTGAGAGATAACTATTTTACCGATTTGGTAGCTTTTAAAAATTAAACCCTATGGAAGAAATATCATAAAATTGATATTTTAATACCCAAAAATTTATGTATAAGATACATATAATAAAATAATGGGAATTACATACACCACACAAAATAAAATAGTCATGAACATATCATGTATCACATAGAAATAAAAAGTGAGATACAAACCCCTTACCTTGTATCATGACTCTTGTTGTACTCATTAAAAACACATGTGTAATAAATATAAATTTTTTATATGTATTTTAAAAAATATATTATTTCATATAATACCATATATGGTTTTATTGTGACCTTATATTACCCTCTTGTTAACAATCCTATGTTATGGTTTTACTTCAGGTAATATTCACTTTGTCCATCGCATCTGTCTTAATTTGTTATATCCATAGTCCTTATAGTTATATCATTATTCAAAAAATTTAAATATGATATAAATATAATTTATATTTAGAATATTTGTATTAAAATTATCTATATAATATATAAGTATAAATGTAATACAGTGTTCATGGAGACTGTAAGTTGTACGTACAATGAATGATGTTTCCGTTTTTAGTGTCATATTGAAAGAAATAAATAAAATAACATATATGTATATATATGTATATATAAAAGTTAATTTATAATTATAATGTTATATATATAATATAATATCACTAAAATCATCCTTAATTCATTTCATTTAGTTTTTGAATGATTCATATCGCTTTCCGGGGGTGGTAGTCCACACTGTCTCAAATGAAAGTATCGTATTTACACCAAATGGAAAGTAAACAATATACGCATAGTAAAATTTATAAAAATTATTTAATACATAATAAATATTATATATAACATATTTAAACTTATGTTTCCACATAATTTCCACCATGATAGGTGGTAAAGGAAAAATGAACAATGATCTTTTAGTGAGGTGGTAGTTTAATATATAGGTAAATAGTATGTTCGTTACACATTAGATGGAGGTTTGTGTAAGTGTAGGTTGAAACATTATCGTAAAAACATAATATTATATTTATTATAATTTTTTTATACAATAATTTAATAATTAGAGTGGAGGGGTGGAGAATTAAAATAAAATAAATGACCTTGAGGTAGGGTGTTACCTCTTAATTGGCCAACCCCTTTTGGTTTGTGCCAAAAGGAATTCTTGGAAGACTGTGTAAAAAAATATATGATAAAAATAGAACTTTAGGAATGTTGGGAAGTTTATTGGTTATACATTTTCCCAACCTTAGTGGTTTTAGAGGTGTGAAGAAGAGGGAGAGTTTGTGGCCTTAACAGGGAAGGAGGAGTGGTAATATTGTAAATATTTGAAAAGAAAATTCCACCAATGTTTTTCATGTTGTATGTGGATCCAATAATTATAAAAATTCAATAAAATGGATGTTATGGTTAAACTATTTCCAGAAAATGTATTTTTTAAAATTATATAGGTTGTTTTGGACCTTAAAGTTATGGTTTAGTTTTTTATTAAGCTTATTTTAACCTTAATCAACGTAATTAATTTTAATCGCTTTCATTAATTATTTTGGTAAAAAACTAATTTCAACTTATTAGATTTTGTAAATTATTATAATTCCAAATATGGGATCCATTTTTCAAAATTCAAATCACATAATTTTCAGCAATTAATTTAAAATTAATCACACAGCCGGGTCGACAATGCTGGTTTTTAAATTAAATAACATTCAAAAGTTCGGTAAGTTTTTATATCCATTTTCAATGTGAAATTGATTCCAATGACCTAAATTGGATTAATTTATAGAAATATTAGGTAATTAAAATTTTAAACTAATTTAGAATATAATTTAACCTTATAAATAAATTATATAAAAAATAGGTTTCGAATTAAAATTCAGTACTTTTAACTATTCATTAAAAAATGAAACCTTGAAGAAAAATTACAAAAAATTATCCTAACATAACTTTAATTTTTTTCTTCTAAATATGAAGTTTATTATGAAATTTTTAATATTTAAAATTTCCCAAAAATTGGATTTAAAATGGGTTTCCCAATAAATGGTAGTAAAAATACCTTTATAAAAAAATATAGGTTTATAAGAATAAAATTGAGTTTGTTCTTATCATTGAGTATCAAATATACTAGATGAATATAGAAAATGTTTTATTGAATACGTAAAATATATATTACAATAATATCACTCTATAGTTATATTTAGTTTTACTTATTAAGGTAAAACATCTATCTGGTCATAAAAATAATACTATTTCTCTTTATATTCAATCAGTTTTCTTATTCATTTCTAATTAATTGGTGACATACGAATTCATAATATATTTTTGTAAACCACATATTTTCTTAAATTAGTTAATATTATTCATAACATATAATTTAACATCTTGGTTAAATTTTATTATATTATATAATAACATTTTAATGATTGACAATTGTTCGGTAAAACATGATCTTGTATGTTACGCAAACAATCAAGGAAAGTCATTATTGCATGTAATGTAATAAAACATCAGTTTTAGGTTTATACCAAGATAAAATTTATGTTGTGTGTAGTGCATGACTAATTTTATGTTGTGTATAACATAATCCAAAAATGTAAAATAAAATATTTTTCGTGTTTATTGAAATGTAAAATATAAAAAATGATAAATTAATTTGAAAGAAAATAATTAACAGAATCTCAAGGTGTTACAAATATTTTATAAGGAAACGTGTGAACCTTATAATGTATATTCTCGAGTTGTATAACCCAAATTTATAACATCAAATAATTACTTTAGTAGAAATTAATATGCCTAATTAATAAGGTATAAGTCTGGATCCTTTGAGAAATTTAAGGAATAAAATAATTAAGTAAATAATCATCTTAGAAAGAAGATAAATAAATTCCACTAAAGTCCTAGTGAATATTATATTAACCAAGACTTATTAAATTTTCCTAGATAATTTGATATACCATCATAACTCACTCTACCACTATGGAATGGTGACCATAAAAGGTGGTACCACACCTTATTGGAAATAGTGATATTGATGATGAATCGTGAAAGTATTCCATTATATTTCTAGACTTAGACATTAAAAACTAAACATACATAGTAAACCAGGTTTGTACTAAATTGGAAAATTAAATACCATATCAGTTTTGGTGTGGGAGGAAATCCATGTTGTTGAATTTGTTTCATTCGGGGTGCAAATAATTTTTTAAGTCCACCTCTAAAAATAGACTTACACCTAGAGGAAAAAATTGTATCATTGTAAGATATCCCAAGGATATAATGGTATTTTATCTATAATAACTTAAATAAAAAATTTTGTAGTGTTAAGAGACTCTATATTTTTTTAGAGTGATAACACCTCCAAAAAATATATTGGGAGAAAGATATACATTAATGAAGTTGAGGATTCAGAAAAAAAATAGTTGAAACATGGAAAATTTTGACAAAGAATAGTAAAATTAGTTATTCTAAATACACAAGTACTATATTAGATCCATGAGAGGTTAGTGAACGAAATTGATATGGTTTTCTAGTTACTAATTTAGGTGACACATTATTAGTTGAGGATACATAATGTTTCCCTATAATTAGTAAAAGGATCATAATTTTTTTGGTTTGGTGAGTCCATTATTTTTTATATGGATTCTGTATATTAAAACAAATTATCGATTTTGGTATATCCTCTAGTGGATGTAAATCTTTATGGGTGCAAATGGGTATTTAGGAATAAGATGAACATGGATGGTAATTTTGATTCTTATAAAAAACTACTGGCTAATTATTTAAGAAAAATCAAGGAATAGACTATGATATAACCATTTCACCAGTTTCTATACAAAAATCCATTAGAATTATAAATTCCATAGTAACTTAACATGATTACAATATTTGGAAAATGGATGCCAAGACAACCATTTTTAATTTAAAACATATATAAGATGTCTATATGAGACAAATGGAAGGTTTTTTCTTCCAGAAATAAGTCATAATTATTTGGATTTTCTGTCAATTATTCATAATACACTAAAGAAATAACATGAATCTTGTGAGGATGTTCATTGAGTATTTGTATATTAAGTGCACAATTAATCTTTAAATAATGATAAAGTTAAAATTATGATGAAATGATATGGTCTAAGATGATTATTCTAGATATGCAAGTTAAGGGAATACACCACACCATGATCATACTACTCACACCATGATAGGAGGTTCAAATTGTGAAAAAAGGAAAAGGTATAAAAAATTAAAGAAAAATTTAGGACCAACCCCTAGTAATCTAATAAGATTAAGGCAATGATTATGTTAAAATAAGATCAATTTTCTAGTCCACATTCGAATAAAAGAGGATTAGTATAGAAAATTGGTTTTAGCCCTAGCCTTAGTAGAGTATCGATAGTCTGGGTGGATGATTTAGGGTAATAGCAGATACATTTTTGGGAAGCACCACATGAGGACAATGAGGCATAAAATTTTTATCCTAGATTATTAAAAAGAAACATTACAAAGATATATTTATTTTGGGAATCATAGATATGCTATGCTATTCAATATGTGAACCTAATCCACAATATAATATTCCATGTTAAAAATATGATAAATTATATTTTAGTAGAAATGGATATTTAGATGTAACTGTTATATGGATGAAAATCAACACCATAGTATAACAATAATATAAAATGATTTCAAATGGACACACTATAAGTTAGAAATTAAGCCTCAAAGAATGTTCGTGAGATTTTTTGTGGAACTTGTGTATTTGAAGATGCATACACCGGGGAGGGGTTTATCTAAAACAAGATATAAAGGAGTGAGAATTTAGAAAAACATGCAGTAATAATACATAAATGATTCAATTCAAGGTAGTTACTTATTGTGGTTCTAAATGATTTTGGACTTGCATACTATGGTAGGTGGGACATACTAAAATTGGTCCATTGTTAGAGAAAATATTGATTTTATTTCATTGTGACTTCCTGTAAATTTAATGAGAGAGTTGACCATACATTATATATCTGATTGAATATATGATATCGTGCTACAATGAAGGATACTAGACTAAAATATAACCGTTTTTTTAGAATACAATGCCATAATGAATAATGTTTCTCCATGAAGATAATTGACCCAAGAGATTCTATTTATTTAAATTTATTTCATAAATAAAGAGAGATGGTTGATCTGGTGAGCTATTAAGGGCTGGTTTAAAGACCCATTAAGTTTATATACTTAGAAGATTGACAAAACATATTTTTGGATAAGTGATTCTCTTATTAAAATGGAAATCAATATGAATAAAAAATAGTTAATATATATAATATTGAAAAATAGTGAAAATTTGTGAGCACATAATAACATTAAAAATATGGAGAAGTAGTTTCTTTGAAAATCCATAATTATAAATGAAAAGAGAACTTGATGAAAACACCCATGATAGTGGTGTGTTTAATTTATATTGTGAATAATGATAATTGATTTTCATAGCTCATCTCTATTGTAATCCTTACCTCAAAGTACTGTTTAAATAAATAAAAATAGGGAGTTCCCTTGAATCTATATTCCACCTCTCTAAAACAATTTTAACACTCATAGGGCATAGTGATAATACCTAGTTTGTCGTAAACCCATCATTTTATGCTCCCTGCACTATCCTTTTTTTATTGAACCTTGTAAAATATGTGTGTCCCTCATTTATTTTATGCATCTAAAAAATTCATGTTCTTTGTGTTTGATAGGTTCATATTGTTCTTACTAATACAAGAACATGATCGAGTGGAAATAAAATAATAATGGAACACCATAATTCAGAAATATCTCTTATGAAATATTAATACTATTGGTCTAATAAGATCAATGGACATGACCAATATGGGGTGGTAAAGGAGTAATGTAATCAGCATGGGTTGATGCTTGGCTTAGTGGAGTATTGGAAGCATGGGGTGGTGCTTCAGGGTTATAGTGTAAGTAGTGAAGGGTGGAAACACAAGTAGAAAATATTCCATCAATGCCATGTCCCATATTTTTAATAAGTGACTTTGCAATGAGAACATTGAAGCGCTATTCAATGTTATTGGATACTGTTAAATATGTAGAACCGTGTTGGAAAATAGGACACCACTCCAAATAAATGATATAAATGATTTTAATAGTAGTAGATATTTAGAGGTACATATTTCATAGAGGAAATTAAATTCCTCAATAGACTAATCATATAAAATAATTGACAAAATGGGATCACAAGTCAGTGATTATGCCATAAAGATGATTCTGGATATTTTTGGTGGCACTGGTGTTTTTTAATATCCTCGTGTCATGTAGGGATTTATGTTCCAAATCATATATTTTGGATGAAAACCTAGAAATTTCCACACCACAAGATGATATCCACACAAAATGGTAGGTAGGAAATTTTCGGTGGTTTAGGAAGATTTGGGATGTCCATGCCATAGTAGGTTTACTATCCAACAGTGGGTCAATAGTTTAAGAAAATCAAGATATGATCATTCTAAAAATTCTTGGTAGTTAAAGGGGGGTCAAATAAAGATTGTGGATTTGATTTAATGAAAAATAACATTCCATATTAATGTATATCACACCACAATATAGGATTTTTTAAAATACAACATCATAAAGAACGATATATCATTATGAAGATAATTTACTCATGAAATTTCAATTCTTAATATTTTTTAAAACAATCCTTCTTTTATTACACTCTTAAACATTATTTATTACATAAAACCTTCACTTGATACAAAATATAATATTGAGAGGTCTAGTGTATTCGGGAATTAGAAACATTACATAACAACTTAAATCATTGAATGGAACATCTTATTTAAAACCTCCTCTATATGACCACTGCATTCCCTCATACTTAGCATTTCATGGGATAACTTGACGACATGCATAAGAAAAGGGTGAGATATAAAGCCCAGTAAGGGAATAGACATGGAATAACATGAATAATAAAATACATGTTAGAAAATAGGCATATCAATGGAACATAAGATAAATATGAATATAACTCCATGATAAAGCATGTTAATCATAACATGGAAATGTGTCAACAACACTTAACATGGAATTAACATGATCCAAGGATCACTGCACATGGAGCATTAGTAATCCCTCCTTGTACATGAAGCATGAGTAAACCCTCATTACAATTGAATTAGAATGGGTCAACACCCATTAAACATGACTTATAATGATACTATACTTTATCCAATGCATTGAAATGCTATTAGGGTGCACCACTCTTAAACATTTCATTTCATGCATAAGTGTTGCACATGGATCATATAACATGGAATCAATAAAAATCATAAGTTATTACACAATTACAAAATGTGGAATATATACATGAATGTAACATTAAATATTTATATGTTCATAATGGTTAATACCATTGATAGAGACATGGGTATGGTATTCACTATACAATGATCTTGGCTTGAAAAAATGTGGTTCAATTTCGGTAGCATAACAGCATGACATAGGAACTCATAAAATTTTTTGATGAGATATAAATGGGTTTCCATCATATTTACAGGAAATGGATAGTAAGGGGTAATTTAGATACATGTTCTAACAAATTTAAATTGAATTTTGATTCATGATACAAAAGAATTACTTTAATGTAAATGAGGAGAGAGAAATTCCTTACAGAATTTCGGCATGGTAACAGGTGTACATGGGAGGAATTTAATGAGAGATAAAGGGGTCTCTCATCATTCAAACATAAATATGGAATTATCAGTGAGGTGTAAAACCATACCCCAACATTTATATTTGAAAATAAATGGGCATAAAAATATTAAGAAACTTCGATAAAAACAGAAATGTAAGAACCCCTAACTTGGAAGAGTGATCCAAAAGACTTGGTAAAGGCTTGAGAGAGGCTTATTGGGAGCTTGAGGTGCCTTGGGAGGATTCTAGAGATAGTAGGTCCAGGTTTGGTCTAACTATCAAGGCTTTGAGTGAGGAGGAGGTGGGAGCTTGGGTGGGTTTATATAGGAAAGGAGAGGGAATTCATTATTATTTATGTTTGGGACACCTCATATTAAACTAATAAAAACCACAAACCTTCCCATCGTTTATTCCCAGGGTTATTTATAAAGGGGAGTGGAAAACAATATTTTATAAAGTCCAATGACCAAACTTCTTAAAATAATAGGGTTTCTTATGTATAGATGAGTCACACTCTCAAGGAATACAATTTAAAAAGATAAAATGTTTTATAAGTCATGGAGGGTCCACTAAGGCATCATAAAATAAATCAAACAAGCCTAAAATCACATTATTTTAAGTATAAAAAATATATTGGCTGAAAATATCATTTATATAATATTATTACACCACTATTCGGTCATTATGATGACATAAAACACATTATATATTTAAATGATATTTAATTTTTACCCAACAATTTGATTGTTTCATAAAAATATGAAAAATTCATCGTTGGATAATTTCAACGTCCTCATTCCAAAAAAATATTCAGTTTATCTAAATAATTTTCTAAATATGTTAATTTTCACTTTTCAAATAAAAACCGACATTCATCAAAAAAACATGGGTTTCGAAAAAAAACAGTTTTCAAACCTTAAAAAAATTACCATTTCATTCATCATTTCATATGATAATTTATATTTAATAAAAAGTAATTTGTTAAAAATAATATTTTATTAAAATATTATTTAATTCAAAATTTCATTACTTCATCAAAATTGATTACTTAGTTGAATATTAACTAAAAATACTATTTGTGCTTTAAAACTCTTTACAAAGTAACAATAATAAAATAAATGTATAATATTTATTATATAAAAAATAATGTACATAATCACAGTGCAAGGGTGTTGTTACATAACCCCTTAAAACACCCACATAATAATGAAGGGGAAGGTGTGAGATGGTGATAGAATCTGGGGGTGGCTCGGATAACATTACTCGAGTGGTAATCTCTATCAACTTCCACTTCTCCCATATGTGGTTCTGCTAAAGATCAACGTATTAAATCTTGTATTAAGATTGGTTAAGATAAATTCCCTATGACGCCACCTCATTTCTGAGCTCTGACAAATGGGCTTCGTATGGGGAACCTATACTGGATGAGTCCATCACTTCCTTTGTCTGATTAAATTGTATTTCTTAAAGACCTATATTTATACTAATCATGAGTTCATTGTTCAATGTCTATATTAGCAAGGGTCACAATTCATAATGGTATTTTAGAATCCAAAACATAAAACCACATAAGTTCATATGTTTTACATAACCATAAGAATATATTTAAATAGGCCAAGATGGATTTTCATTAATTAATTTTTGGGTCGTTACAATCTTCCCCCCTTAAAAAAATGTGTCCTTGCAATTTGATTACATACAAAAAGAACTGTAAAATTTAAACACGACATCAAGGTTTCTTACCCACCACAATAAACATTCCCCAAACCTCATTATCATATTGATCAGATTGATCAGGGGTCCACCTAGTGCAACTATACCTCAATTCAATTTCAAAGTCTTCCACTTCCTTAGTCCAAACATAGTCCATGGAACATAGATTGTACTGATGGAAAATATGATGCACTTTTTGAAAATACTTGTTTCTAACATATAGTTTCAAAACATAACCATGTACCAGGTTTTTGGAAAATAGTCTAACAGAGTAAGCTTGAAATTTTAAAAATTTTG
Organism: Viscum album; assembly: GCA_963277665.1. Classification (NCBI taxonomy): domain Eukaryota; kingdom Viridiplantae; phylum Streptophyta; class Magnoliopsida; order Santalales; family Viscaceae; genus Viscum; species Viscum album. The sequence continues at coordinate 1,682,742,303 of OY728123.1, read as the reverse complement.
TTCTTCTAATATATTGCCTATGTTTTCAAAAAGATCGGAAGACAAGACTATTTACATATAGGATGCTCGGAGGTCTCCCTCTTCAGTAGCAATCCAAAAATAAAATAGGGCATCATACACTCTGGGCAGGGTAAAGTATTTGAAAATACATTGATAGTACCTCCCTTGCTAATAAATGTGAGAGATTTGGGAGCTTAAGATTTAATCATAAGTGATCCATGATCCTTAATGATTTCATGATATGGAGGAGGTGTTTGATATATATTAGATCATCTTGCAAGAAAGTTGGACATTGGAAAATGTTTTGATACTATGCGAGATTGACTTTTCTAGAATTATAGCTAGTAAGTCCTCAGGAAGGGACGGTAGTGTTGTAAGAGGTTCTTCCCCTTCCATCTCAAAACTATCTTTTATCCTACCGATGAAAAATATCAAATTTTGAGTTACCCTCTAGACATGATGAAATTGTGATATTAAAATACTTGAAGTCTGATGATTTATTATTCCTTAAATAATGGAAAGTTAGGGGTAACACATAAAGGGTAATCCAAATAAAGAAATGGATGACTTATAAATAACCTTTATTTCTTTAAATTATGAATATATAGGATTCAATATATGTTATTCATGATCTACTCTCCAAAGTATATTCTTATGGTATTTTCCCTTAATAACAGTTTATACCAAGCTTGTGAATTTAACAAAGCATACCCCTCATGAGTGTTGTAACCAAGAGTGCAGCAAGGCCAGTTGTCATGTACCAAGATACCCTGGGTCAAGCCCAAAACTCCTTGTTAGAGTTTTCACTCCAAGGTATATATGTGCCAAAGTTGCCTCTACCTACTCGTATCCATACAAGGATTTATTTTAATGAATATTAACTTACTTAATACTAACCAAAACATAGGGATATTTTTTATTATACTTACTCTACTCCTTAAGGCTTCACTAGGGTTTTCTAATCCTAATCCCAAAAATAACTAAACCTATCCTTTGATACCAACTATAATAACCCTGCTTTTATTACACACTTAAACATGATTTATTACATAAAACCTTCACTTGATACAACATATAATATCATTAGGTCTAGTGTCTTTGGGGATTACGAACATTACATAACAACTTAAAGCATATAATTCAACATCTTTTTAGAAACTTTCTTTACATGACCACTATATTCCCTCATACTTATCATTGCATGGGATAACCTGAGGACATGCATAAGAAAAGGGTGAGCTATAACTCCCACTAAGGGAATAAACATGGAATAAAATGAGGAATACAAAACAAGTTAGACAATAGGAATATCAATGTAGGACAATAGAAAAATTAACATAAAGTCATGATAAATCATGATAATCATAACATGGAAATGCGGAAACAACACTAAACATGAAATTAGCATGAGTCGTGGCTCATTCCACATGGAGCATGAGTAAACCCTCATTTCACATGAAGTATGAGTAAACCCTTATCGCACTTGAATTAGCATGATTAAACACACATTGCACATGACGTATCATGATACAATACTTTACCCAATGCATTGGAGCGCTATTAGGGTGCACCCTTCTTAAACATTTTATTTCATGTATAAATGTGCCACATCGATCATATAACATGGAATTAATCAACGTCATAAGTTATTCCACAATTAAGGAATGTGGAATAAATACATGAAAGTTCCATTAAATATGAATATGTGTATGAAGGTGAATACCCTTGATATATACATGGGTATGGTATTCACTACACAATGATCTTGTCTTGCAAAAATGCGGTGCAATTTCGGTAGCATAACGACGTGACATAAGAACTCATAAAAATGGTTTATGAGAGAAAAACAGGTGTCTCGTCATATTTACATGAAATGGAAAGTAATGGGTCATATATATACATGTACCAAAAATTTTAATGGAATTTAGATTCTTGAAACAAAATAATTACTTGAAGGTAAATGAGGAGAGAGAAATTCCATATTGAATTTGGGCATGGTAACGGGTGTACATGGGAGGCATTTAATGAGAGATAAAGGGGTCTCTCATCATTCAAACATAATTAGGGAATTATGTGGGTGGTTCTAAACCATACCCAAACATTTATATTTTAAAATAAAAGGGCATACTAGTATTAAGAAACATGGATAAAAACAGAAAGGTAGGAATCCCTTACTTGGAGGTGTGATCCCAATGGCTTGGGAGAGCCTTGAGAGAGTCTTCTAAAGAGATTGGGGAACTTTGGGAGGATTATAGAGAGAGGAGTTCAGGTTTTGGTTGAACTCCAAAGGCTATGAGTGAGGAGGAATGGGGATCTTGGGTGGGTTTATATAGGAAAAGAGAAGGCATTCTTTATTATTTATGTTTGGGACACCTCTAATTAAACTAATCAAAACCACAAAACAGCCCGTGGTTTTTTCCCCTGGGTTTTACCAAGGGGATTAAAAAAATATTTTATAAGGCAAATGGGCTAAATTCTTAAAATAGTATGTTTTCTTATGTAGAGGTGAGTCACACACTCAAGGAAAACAATTTAAAAAGATAAAATGTTTTATAAGTCGCAGAGGGTCCACTAAGGAATCCTAAAATTAATCAAAAAATCTAAAATCACATTATTTTAAGGATAAATCATATATTGGACGAACAGATCATTTATAGTGTTCTATTACATCACTATTGGGTCATTATGTTGTTATAAAACATATTATATATTTAAACGGTATTTAATTTTTACCAAAAATTTTGACTATCTCAGAAAATTATGAAAAATTCACTGTTGATAATTTCGATGTCCTGATTCCAAAAATAATATTAATTTTATCTAAAAAAATTTCTAAATATTTGAATTTTCACTTTCAAAAAAAAGAGACATTTATCGAAAAAACATGGTTTTTGACAAAAAAATCTTCCAAACCTTAATAAAAATTATAATTTTATTCATAATATTATACAGCCATTTATATTTAATAAAAAGTAATTTATTGAAAATAATATTTTATTAAAATATTATTTAATTCAAAATTCCATAAATTCATCAAAATAGATTACTTAGTTGAATATTTAATAATAATACTACTTGTTTTTTAAAAACTCTTTACAAAGTAACAATAAAAAATGAATCTATAATATTTATTATATAAAAAATAATTTATATAATTATATTGCTAGGGTCTTGTTACATGACCCCTTAAAACACACGCATAAGACTGAAGGGTAAGTTTTGCGATGGTGACAGACTCTTGGGGTGGCTTAGATAACATCGCTCGAATGGTCATCTCTATCAACTTCCACTTCTCCCATAGGTGGTTTCTATCAAGCTTATCACATTCAAGCTCGTCTTGGACTTGGTCATGAGAAAATCTCAAGGATTCCACCGCCTTTTTGAGCTCCATAAAATGGGCTTCATCGGGGCAGGTTTACTGAATGAGGTCATCACTTCCTTTTTCTAAGTAAATTGGATTTGTTAAAGCCCTATATTTATAATAATCATGAGTTCACTATTCAACGGCTATATTAGCAATGGTAACAATGCTTAATGGTATGATAAAATCCAAAATAGAAAACCACATAAGTTCATTTGTTTTACATAACCAAAAGAAGAAATTTAAATAGACCAAGAGGAATTTTCATTAATGAATTTTTAGGTCCTTACATTTTTTCATAATTCATTACAGATGGATGATTTGATGATAAGTTGATGGGTATTTTAAATATATTAATGTAGCTATAGGTTTATGTTTAATGGAAATTTTTTTTATTGAAGTGATTCCCTTATAAAATAGGAAATAAACAATAATAAAGACATAGAATATAAGAAATATATAAAAATTTGTAAAAATATTGATCACATAATAACATTGAAAATATGGAGAAGCATTTACTTGGAAGATCCAAACATGAAGAAGAAATAGTTTCTAGATGAAACACTCATTCTAGTTTCTTGTTTAATATATTTTTTTGAGTCATTATATGCAATTTTCCTATCACATCTCCAATGGAATCTTTTTCTCAAAGTAGTGTGTAGATAGAAAAAGTAAGGGGTTCCATTGGATCAGTAAAGTTCATTTCTGAAACAATTATAATACTCACAATGCATAGTATTAATATTTATCACATCAATACACTATAGACATAAACTCATTGTATTATCACTTTATGGTTAACTAAGTGAAACCTTTATATACCTGATTTATAATCAGTATAGAAATATTATATGTGATTTGAGTTTGAAAGGTTTATATTGTTTCTATTAACATGAGTATAATATCTGGTGGAAAGAATATAAAAATTAAACAAATTAATTATCCATTCATGTTATATTATGACATTGGGTATAGTAGTTTGTGACACCAAAAGATATTGATAAGGTTTTCAAGTTGTAAATACCCATTTATGGTTTTGAGTAAGAATCATGATCATAAAAACTTTGTTTTGATAAATCCGTCAAAGAATCTAGATTCATAAAGATTTAATGTGTTCCATATGTCTACAATAAGTTTAGTTGGAGTCTAGTCATTTTTATAGTGTTATATGTCTGTGATATATTTCTGATGGAAAATAATATACAAATATTACATTTAGTTAATATGTGGTAAACAAATCTTCCCCACGACGTATTTAGGTGAAGTGTCCAACATTCAAGGGATAAAGATCCATCATGATAGATCTAAGAGGATTCTTGAAATAACTTAATGTACATGCATTGAAAATGTATTGAAGAGTTATTTTATGGTATGATATGATATGGTATTGTTACCAATGTCACCTGGTAGACATGTCTCTATGAAAATTTGTCCATAAACATAAGAGGAGAGGGTGAGAGAGGATGAGAAAAATATATTATTCATATATAAGAGGATTTTTATGTATTCCATGCTATGTGTTATCTTTCATGTTGCCTATACATTGAGCATGGTAATAATATATCAAGGATATTGGGGTGAGATTCATTGAATGGCTATGAATAATATCCTAAAATACATGAGCAATAAAATTGATATGTTCCTAATTTATGGATAGTATGAGGAAACAATTATCATGGGATATGTAGATACTAGTTTTCAAACAAATAAAAATGATATGAAATCACATTCGAGGTTTGTTTCCTACCTAAATAGAAGAGATGTAAGCTATAATTGTTCAAAGTAACCAGTAGACAATGATTATATAGTAGAGTCTATGTATATTACAGCTTAAAATGAATCTAAAGAAGTATTTTTGATACGATAATTCATCCAGGAGAATGATGTGATTCCTAATATTAAATATTATATCACATTGTATCATGATAATATTGTATTGGTGGTCCTTTACAAGGATCTAATGTCACATCAACAAACAGATCATACAATTCAGAATTTTCAACTCTAGATGGATTTTTCCTAGAGGAGTGAGGTCAAAACAATAAAAGGATCCATAAAAGAAATTTTGGTGGACTAATTTACTAAACCCTTATCGTATAAGAAAAAAGAATATCATGTGAGTCTATGTACACAAAATGTGGTTAGTAGTTAGTTGTAGTGTATGTTGTATTGGGGTGGAGTTGGGGCCATAGAACCAATTGACTGTTTACTTATGATTACTAGAATATTAATATTAAATAATATCCTATAACATGATGAATGTTCTTCTTTATGGAATAAATATGATATTTTCCCATAGTATCCATCACATTTAAATTTTATTTCAGTTCCCTACTATAATGATACACTTGAAATTCTATAAAAATATTCTTAAATATATATCCTATGGTCTAGATGACATATGTCTAAATGGACATAGATGATGTTTGACTATCAGGTACTTGATTATTGTAAGTGTATGATACTTTTTCTCAATATGTCTTCACTTGGAAATATCGAAGAAGGGATGTTTGGAAGACAAGACAACTAATAATACTTAACCATTTTATATGTTTCTTTGGATATTTCTATTTTTTGGCATGTGTATTGGTCCTTATACATGGTATTAGTATTAATATATATCACGAATCATGTAATTTGATGTATTGATGAAAACTATGAAGATATATTTTTACGATGAGTTAGGATATGTTTGGTGCATCATAAATGATGTGTTGTTAATTAAATAAGTCATGAAAGGATTTTTTTTCCTTTAGATTAAATGGAACATGGTATCTCTATCCCATTCATTGAAATGAAATTTTTTGATTAAATCCATGGATATGGTAGTTCATATATGAATTTCTTTAAAAGTATAAATGAAAATTAATCAAACATATATTTTGATGAACAATGATGCAACTAGCTTGATGGGAAATCAATAAAATAAAATTATATTACACTACCATCATTTATATAATGTTTTTTCATTTTAAAATTAAATTTTTTTCTCCATGGGATCCTTTATATGTTTCTAGATGTTAATATAGTAATTTGGGAATGTTTTCCTAATGCCACTGAGAAAGTATATTAGATAGTCACACACTAAGTGTATCTATAATCATTGTTAAATTCTATTTGAATTTAATATCAAGAATACATATTATTCACATATTTTGGAATGAAATTTATTCAAGTTATTTTGATTGTAAAAATTCAGTCACCAGTTATTTAGTTTTAAAATATATATTAGTTGAATACTAAATAAATATTTTTTATGTGTTGGTTAATATAATATTTATTTATTTATTAAATTAATAATATAAATATATTTATTCATTTAAATAAATATTATTTTTCAAAGTTAGAAAAATATTAAGTAATATTGGCGAGCCATGTTAAGGGTTTTAATGATTTAAGATTAAATTTTTGTTGAATAAAAGGTGAGGGACTCTCCCTTTACAATCACTTATAATCATAGTGGCCGGAAATGGTGGAGGCTAAGGGATTCAACCCTAAAAATGTGCTTAAAATCATTCAGAATTGATTTAGTGAAAAAATATATATAAAATGGTCCACTTAGTGGGGTTCCCCTCGTTGGCATATGAATCAACTAAAAAATTTCCTTCCCTTCATGTGTGTATAATGATAATACCTTTTTCCACGATCTACCTACACTTCCTTATAGATATTATAGGCCCTAAGGGAGACAAGAATTTCCTTACAGAAGGTCAACTAAAACTTTGGAATCTGATTCCACCTCCATAATATTAATCTAGTGAAGTTCTCACAACGTTATTACACAAACCACAACCCTTTATTCTTCTCCCATAGAGTTTTTTATTCCATAGAAGGTGTAAAAACAAAATAGGAATGTGCATTTTAAATCCCAAAATATACCACCTCTTATTATATCCTTGGCCGAACAAGAAAACATTGATATTCAGTCCCATCGTTGGTGGATTCCAGCTAACCCATGCCCATATACCATTCCCTTCATTCTCCTAAGTCTTTAAAACCAACCTTGGAATAAAGATAAATTAAGTGCTCAAGGAAATCCCATCAGAAATGATATCCCCAAGCTCCACCATCAAGGCTTTCACACACACCTGTATTAAATGATTAGAGTGAAATATACCATATCATGCCTTGTTTCTCACCTCCCTAACAACCTATAATACTGTAGAAAATATCATGTTGCATGCCTTTACCTCAATTATATTCTGATATGATCCTCAGAACTGGGACTAAAATAACTCTAATATTGAATCTCCTAGACCAGAGACACCCATTCACTGATTGAGAATACTCCAAAAAATAAGTTCTCAATCCCCTCTAAAAAAGATATGCCATGTTGTTTCATGGATCATTGAGACAGAACACCAGCATCATTATTCCAAACGAACCCCATTCTTTTGAACATTATCATCCAAAGGCATGACTTGGACCCATATATTTCATACCAATAAGTTCATTTTCAACTATATTTAATTACACGGACGATTATAATCCCACTCTTCATTTCCACTACTTACATCCAGTGCCTCTTGGATGTCCTTGCTACTGAAACACCCTAGTGAAGATTCTAAAAAAATCATATGTTCGGCTCATCTACCATACTTATATTCTTGTCAGTCAATGTTTTTTTGGTTGGGGGTTGTGTTAATGAAATTATGGAATGAACATTATTCATTGGAAGATATGTCTAGGAATCGGAATCCTGGAAAGAAGAGGGGTTCCCCAACCTAGTTTATCTTTTAGTAATTGAACTATCCACAACCCATAACCCACCACACACCAAACCATCCATTTAAAATTATTCAGATGATCTTTCATACTCCTTAACAAGATAGATTCTCTCCCAACACTATCAAACCACTTTCTCAAGTATTATCTATATCTTTTTCTCATGAACCTTTCCCAAAGAATATTTTCATCTATTATCTCCCAAACCAATTTATCATGCATGTACTACGTGGATTTTGAGATGTTACACAAATTTATACCACCCTCTATAATAGGATTAGCCATCCTCTTCCAAGATTCATAGTGGAATATTCCATTCTGGTTTGTGTCCCTAATTAAACTTATCATGGTTATATCAAGACACTAAATAGTCCCTTTTGGATCCTTAATGTTTAGAAAATTGCATGGAGGTCAATATTAATTCACTATTTTCCAGTATGATACACCCTCCAAATGAAAGGAATTGTTTTTCATTTATATATTCACCTCATGATCAGGTTAAAGATTTATTAAAATAGGGCTATCTTGATTCTTTAATTTGAGTAGGGTGCCCCCAACTATTCCATGTGAAGATAACACCTTTTGATACTTAGCTTGTTTCGGATAGTTCTAATGAAAAAGTTTGAGAATTTTTTAGAGATATAAATATTACTCTTCCCTTTGTTTATATTTTTTCCACTTTGGTTACAATAATTATCCCTAATTTTATTAAACCTTACAATGGACCTTTTCCTACCATCCATGAAAAAAAAGAAGAGAATAATGAAAATTAAATGGGAAATCGTGTCTAGACATGTTAATGTATAGAAAGATGGTTCCCTCCTCCAAACTACATTTTAGGTTTCTAGTAAGTGCCTCTTGAGATATGATAAATATATTTAAAGATACCCGGTATCCTTACCTAAGGTCATGCACCATCTTGAAAAAAATAAATCCATTCCCCCATGAATGATATGGATATCCACGGTGAGGAGTTACATCTAAAATAAAGGTCACAAACCCAGTCCATGAACACATAATTCATCATATATCTAATAATGAAACTCTATTCAAGCTTTTCATATGCTTTATCAATATCAACTTTAGTGATAACATTGGAACATAGTACCTTATTATTAATTTCCTATACCATACCAATTGTAAACCCCACATAGCCTTGGATACTTCACCCTTGAATGAAACTACGTTTTTACACCAATGAGAGTCTCATAATTACATGACTTATTATTCAGTTCATAAGAAATGAGAAGAATGTATAAACCTAGTTACATAAACATATAGGGTTTTACTAGTTAATGGTTATGGGTTGCTAGTCCTTTCAGAAAATAACCACTCGGAAAGCACATACCACCCTCAGAATTGTCCCACCTTGAAAAATATAAAATACTACTTCCATGACCATCTCCTTGATAATATCCTAAGTAGTCATGTAGAATGATCCCAAGAAACCATCCTGACTAACTGAAATGCCTAGTTTCATGCTAAATGCACCCTCTTTGATCTCCTTCTCTCTTGTTATTTCCACTAACTCCTTTTTGTCCTTATCCTTAGACAGTCGTGGATTGTATTACACAAAACTATGTTCTTTTGAGGCCTCAAACCTTTGGCCACTAAATATCCCTAGTCACACCAGAAACTCATCAAAGTGTCTCAAATATATTTTACCTACAATATTAAGGACTCTTATATAGGTCCAATCAATTAATTTCAGATCTATCCTTCTGGTAACCTCATTTTCCTTTATACATTCCTAAAAGTAGGCTATGTTGTATTCCCCCTCCCTTATCTGTAACTATCTTGACCTCTCTCTCCAAACCCTTTTGATATAAAGAATATTTTATACCATATCACTTTGTTTCTTAGTGAGAGTGATGAATGTTTCATCATCCCAATTTTTTTGAAGCCTCCATTCAAGTCTCTCAATTTATTTTTGAATACCTATTAAACTAGAGCCATTGTTAGATCTATTCATGATCCAGTATTGCAGTTTCCCTCTTAGTAGATTCAGATGTAGCGTCATCCCAGACCAAGGATTCCCTATAATAAGTTGGTTACAAGATATAATAACCACATGTAATAATGCCCCCATTTACATATTATAGCTTGTAAATATAAAGTGGTTTGGTCTTCTAATCTCTTTCTTAGTGTTCACTACTAGAGGATCATGATCCAAAATTAATTGAGTGAGATGACTAATATAGGTCTGAGAGAAGTATTTGTACTTTTAAAGGTGGATTAAAATCCATCCAGTCTACTCATAATACACCCCCTTGCAGTCATTACACCAGGTATATCTACTTCTCTAGAATCAAAGATCCATCAAAGAATTTGAATCTATGAACTCTATGAAGTTCTGCATGGCTTGGCCACAGTAACCCCCCTTCTAATAAATTTATGATATTGTGTTGAAATAACCACCCACAAACCCAGAATGAATATCTATTTGGATGTCATATAGGTTTCTCTACAATATTTGTAACAACCCAAGATTTTATCAAATATTTTTTCCCAAATTAATTTAATGTATTCAAATATTTTCATTACACGCTGCATTGAATTATGATTGCCTTACATTAAATCATAGAGTTTTACTTTCATTACGCAAAAAACCAATTTCACCTTACTACAAACACAACACCAATCTTGGCTTTCATTACACACAACACTCGATTTAAATGAAACGTGGTATATTATTAATATAATTCCTTAGTATGATAATTATCACCAAGATGTTGGAATGGTGGTGATAAATGTGATTAACTAAATTATAAAAATATTTTTTATACCTATAATTAATTATTTTGCAAAAAATTTAATATAAATTAAAATGAATATTATTCAAAAAATAAAGGAAATTATTTTCCAAAGAAACCATTGTTTTTGGCAAACAAATGTATTCTACCTCAATAAAATAAACAAACTACATTTGGGGAATTAATTTAATAAAATTTATATGGTATATATATTTAATAAACTATTTAACATTCATACTATGTGTTTTCTAGAAAATATATAAGAATTGACCCAATTTTGTGCTTAAAATTCTATTTTTATAAAAAATTATTTTTGTCGACTTTTTATGGCCCACATATTTTAAAAATATATTTTTTCACTTTTTAAAATTAATTTGATAAAATAAACAGAATTTTTTAAAACATAATTTAAAAATTATACTAGGTTTATCTTTTGGGATTTTTCTTAAAAAGTCTCATTTTTTATGAGAAGTGAAAAATAGTAAATTTTAATTGAAAACTACAATTTCGTTTAAATAATTTATAATGTAAAATTAAATTTTGAATTAGTTTTCAAATAGAATTTTTAATATTATATATATATAAATTCAATTTATTTCATTGAAATAAATTTCTGATTTAAATTGGATATAAAAAAATTTGAACTTTTGAACTTTTTCTCTTTAAGAACATCATTTCTCGTTATATCTATACGATTAGTTTTAAATTATATTATTCCAATTATTTGAATGGAATTTGGAAAAATATATTATATATTTTTAATTATCAAATATTTTTGCATATAAAAAGGTCATCTTAATTTTTTACCATAATTATTAGTGAAAATAATTAAAATTAATTACCATCATTAAGGTAAAAATGAGTTCATTGGGGGGTTAAACTTAATAGATATGGGGTAAAATTTCATAAAACCTAGTCCAAAAACAATTTAATATCATTATTTAGAACCTTATCACTTTATTCTATATTTATTATGAGTTATTGGGATAGTATTCCATTAATGTAACCTATTAAATAAGTTTAGTAAAGAAAATGAAAAAAAGGAACCATCTTTTAATTTAGTATCTATAATGACATGGGATATGAAAAAATATATATATCTAGTTATATATATATCCTTTTGAAAGATAAATTATTTTTTTATCATAATAATTTATCTTTAATTTTTAGAGATAAAATAATCACTTAAATTTCTAATAAAATGCCAACATAGTAATTATTAAGTTAATAAATCACTGAAATAGATGATACTAAAAGTATTAAAGGTGAAGTAAATTGAATTAATCACTATCTTAAATTAATTTTTTATATGAATATAAAATTTTTCACATATTTCAAAATAATATATTCTAATTCAATTACAGCTTTGATATTTTTTAAACTCTAATAATGTAAATAATTTCAAAATTGTCATTAATGTTATTTCATAATAAATGATATTTTATTAATTGATTTAAAGTTTTTATTAAACCAACATTATTACAATTTAATTTTAAATATCAGTAAATATAAACTAATATACATTAATTAACCATTTTTTCAAATGACTATATTTATTTCTAAATAGTAAAAACATTGTTATCACGGTTAAGGTTAAAACAGTGCTTTGGCATGTTAGAGGAATTTGTGTTTAAACTAATTATCAACACACATAATATTTTATTTTTATAAATATTATTTATTATTTCTAATAATTGGGTCCAAATTATCTAATAAGTCTAAATTTAATTTTATCTTAAAGGATAAATTACCTAGGGTAGAAAAACAAGTTGTCGTCGTAAAAACAAAAATGGTAAATTTGAGTAAACATAAAGACGAATGAATAAAGTGATAAAAATGACTTATTTTTTATTTGTTGGAGATGTTTCTTGACCAAATTATCCCAAATATCCATTATTGGTAAATTTTGGTGGCACATGAGTTAACGGAGACCTACGAATAGTGAATAATTTTGGGTATTTACAATAACACCAATCCTTCAATGTTATAAAATGGCATTCACTCTCCCCACTTATTCACGCCTCTAAAGACATTTGAATCGATCAAACCCTACAAAAAAATCATAAAAAATTCCATTAAATCAACCTAAAATTCTTATTTGGGATAGAAATAAAACTAAGGAGGGATTTTAGTGGAAATTTAAGGAGGATACCAGAATAAGAGGTAACGTTCATCAATAATCAGTTTTTTTACATGTTCCTCCACATCCTTTAATTATTTTTATATCATGATTATATAATAATAACATTTTAATTTATATACATATATTTTTTTTTATGTTTTGGGTCTTACCTAAAACCACACAGACTGCTCTCATATGGGTTACGAAATCATTTTTCGTGTGACGGCGGACTACTGCCTCGCGAAATGATTACGTTCGTTTTTCCTTTTCAGACTTTCAATGTTGGTAATAATGACATATTTTGAGTTTATATAACATATAAATAATGTTTATTATTTTATTATGATTCTTAATTTATTATACCATGCATACCTCCATGCTTTCCATTTTGTAGTAATACGATAACCCCATCCATGTGTACGGCGTAATACCACAACACGAAGCGATCTGACTTGTTCACTCTTTACATGGAATTTATTACAGATCAGTTTTGTAAAACTATGTGATATATATTAATTAGAAGTTAGTATTTAATGATTTTATATTTTATATTATTTTATTTCTTCCAATACAATAAAAAATGAATAAATTGTTCATACGTACGTACGGTCTACTGTCACCTTGAACGGTGTATTTCATTTGCTATAACTAAATATTATGGATTAATATAAATACATATATTATTAATATATATAATTCTTATACCATTTTTATCATTCTTTAGATTATTAAATCATGATTAATATATGAGGAACAAAAACAAAAAATCAAAAACTAAATGATAAGAAAAGCTGTTATTACCCGAGACGTAACTTTAAAATGAAATAATTAATATTAGGGTTGTAAAAGGTCATAAAAATAATATATGGTATTATATATATGAATATGGTTCTATAATATATTTATAATAAACTTATATTTATTATACAAGATTTTTCAATGAGTACGATGGAAGTTGAGGCTTAAGGTAAGGGGTTTTCTCATTTCACTTTTATTTCTGTGAGATATATATCATATTCCACATTTATTTTTATAGTGTAGTGTGTATGATACCCATGAATATATTTTATTATTTTTAACCTTAAATTTATTGGGATTCAAATATCCATTTTATGATATCTCTTTCATGGCGTTTACGGTTCAAAAGTCACCAAATCTGTAAGGGAGTTTTGTCATAATTTCCCTCCCTTGAGATGTACATTATGGTATGCACCTATATTCTTTCACGAGGTGTATATACAGACCCTTTTACATGTAATATAATTAATTTATTTATCCTCCTGATATTTTAAGTTCCATTTTATATTATTCTTTCATGGGGATTTTGATTCGATGCTACCAAGGATGTAAAGTCTTCATGTTACAATCTTATCATTTATCAAGATTTTCTATGATTAAGTATCTAATGTAAAATATCTTGATCTACCTAGAAAAAATTCTCATGATTATTACTATTATATATTTATTCAAGATATATGTAAATAATGGTATCATTTTCCCACTCTTTGTTACTTAAGATAATTAAGAAAGTGATTTTTAATAAAATATGACTTTATTTCTATCTTGATTCATAAATCTGTTTTATTCAAAAACCATGTTTTCAAGGTTATATTCAAATAAAAGTATTTCAAAGAAAATTTATGTTTAAAAGTGATTTAAATGATTTTAAATATTCCTTGAATAATTTTTCTGGGTTATTTTTAGAGAAAATGATTTAGAAAATATTTTATGTTTTAATGTATTTTAAATGATTTTCAAATATTCAGTTTTATGTTTCCAAGGCTGTATTCAATGAAACGTGTTTTAAAATATTTTCAATTTTAAAAATTAATTTTCAAAGTGGAAAGGATATTTTATTCATAAATTATTTTAAAAGATATTTCAAAATTATTATCCATCTAATATTTCATTTGTTTATGTTACCTACACCTTTTCAGGGATATGATGTAAGAATACTATTTGTATTCTTTCTATGGATGGTTTATGTTTATGACAAAAAGTTTTTTATGAAACCTCTTTCTCTTCCAAGTTTTATTCCATTATTAAATGATTATCAAACCTTCTTTTTTTCATGGCTTATTCTAAGATTAAATGAATATAAAACCTATCTCCATTCCATAGGTTATTACATGATGAAATGTTTATGATACCCATTTAATTCCATGGGTTATGATATGATGAATAATTAAGATATTGTGAGACACATAAATATTTTTTTATTATGTGATGGTTGGGACATATATCTCAATATAATGCATCGGGTAAATATTTATATAGCTCAGGGGATAGACATGGATGGAATGGGGAGTGAACCTTGTTGAGTAAGACATGGTTAGAATGGGGAGTGAAACTGGTACCATAATATAGGGATGGAATGAGTGGTAAACTAGATATAGTAATGGAATTTTTCCACTATGATGGCCTTGGTTGTGAGCCATGGCCAATATGGAAATGATTTTCTTTCTTTATGTGTATGACACAAATTTCATGCCTTATGATAATGTTATGCTCTCTTAGATCATGTTCTATGATTTAATTATCATTCATGTCTTATGAACTTCTAATTTTTATTCCATGATCCAAGGTTTTGGTCTATGATATTAAAGGTATGATTTTCAAGTGTTATGATCATGTTATCATACCTTTATTCTCATTTCCTTCTTATGTATCTCCCTTATTTACCCTTATAAATCATCTGAGCTCACCTTTTCTAAATTTATTTTCCCTAGGTCATGAAGAAAGGTTTTATATTGGGTATGTCCATGAGGAGTACTAAATGGGAAGCTATTTGTGGGAAACATTGAATATAATTCACCATATTATAATATTGTATTCCATGTTTCCAAATAAAATAAACCATTATGGTCTTCAAGTTTGTTTTCTTAAATATACTGAACATTCATAAAAAATAATCTAATATCTATGTATGTAAAGCCAAGTTCAATATATTTTGTAAGAGAGAAAATGTTTACTTATCCTATACAAACTAGGATGTTAAAACTTTAGTGATATCCACAGGGGTATTTTTAGGGATAAGTCTAGGTATGTATCTAAGAATAAGTCTAATGTTGTGTCAATGTTTATGAAAATTTCCTTGAATTTTGGTAAGGGGTATTGATAGTGGTTTCCCAGAAATAAATCAATGTCTGGATACTATAAGTGGATGTGGCAATGGAATAGATATACCTAGGTGTAACAACCCCAAAATAAATATATTGATCTATATGCAATATTGAACTAGTGCATGACAACAATCCTTATTACACACGTGTTTTCACACTCTTGTGGGATATGTTTTGTAAAATTAAAAACAATTTACGAACCATCATGATGAATTTAAATAGAATATTTCTAAGAATGAAATAGGATAAAACTTAGGTTTCATTGATTAAATAAAAGGTGTCCTAATTTAGACATCTTATAAGTTATTTTCATGAATATGTGGTTCTCTATTATGATCGGTGTTTCTCACACTATTCTTTTTGGGTTTACTTAATTGTAAGAACCCGGTGTAACATGGTTAACATTGAATGTGACAGAAAATTTACTAATGAGTAGATAAATGGGATAATGACTAGGGAAAAGAATAGTTTGATTAATCCTAATCAGGTTTCACGGAACATGATTAAAATTTTGTACCTTAACCAACTCACAAACTAAAAAATAAGATAAGGAAATAGTTCATGAAGAGTTCATGTGGAAGACACCGTGGAGGAAAGAAGAATTAATTTCTCATGTTTTTAGAATGTGGAAAGAAACACCCAACTAGATTTATTGTAGGTATAAGATGTTTTTTTACTATAGAAAATAATCATACAAATTTGGTAACAAGAAAGGGAAAATGAAAAGTTAAATTAATGCAAGGGATGGGAATATTATTATACATTACATATCATCAATTATTGTATGTTTAAAATATAGAAAGTTTGGAAATTTTGAAAATTGATGTCCTAAGGGGAAAGATCATGAAGAGAATCAGAAATGTGGAATGAGTAAGGGTTATACTACTAACGATGAAGTGACTTAGAATGAATTATTAAAGAAAAGAGATATTAATGAATAAGATGATAAATCTTAGTTAATGGATTAAGGTTGAGGTGGACTGATCAAAGTATTAATGTATCTAAATTCAAGGATTATGTCATATAATTCATGGAATAAATAAGTATTTTTTGTAGAAATTGTTCATTAAGGCTTTTCAATAATATGTTAAGTGGTACTGGAGGACTAGAAAAGTGATTAATGGAAGATAACCCTTAATTTTTTATAGATGTTAAGAATATGGTGTTTAGTTTAGATAAAGAAATTATGGATGAGAATAAATTATAATGGATAGTACTGGTCACCTTTGAACCAATTAATGTCTTTTATAAAAAGTGGTTTATATTATTATTTGTGGAGTTTATATCAATATTGGATTTATTAAATATATTCAATAATTTGTTTTTTTATTCAAGGAATGAGGAAGAACGTATGTTTTCATTATGGTTTTATGGTAATTCAGGTTATTAATATATATCAATATAATAAATGATTATGGTATTCACAATTTTGGTATATAGTTATTAATAGATACTTCATGTTTTTTATGAGATTAATGATAAGTTGTTTTCAAGAATTGATTAGACTTCTTTCTAAAGTTTTTTATTTTAATATTTTAGATGGGACATAAGGATAACAATTTATGAAATCGTTGAAGTTTACTTTGGATGAGTATTTATATATTTATGTATTATTTCACTGTATAAATATTTATCCAGATTGGATAAATTGTTCTCAACATATTGTATTGATGATAACTATAAATAGTTGAAATGACTTTTCATCCTATTTATGGTTCTTATGATCTATTAATTCTTTAGGCATAAAAAATGAACCTTCATTTCATAGAGTAAGATATGAAGTGGAATTTAATAAAGGAAAGACGAATGGGTGATATTTTTCTTATGAAATGGAATGAAATCAAGTAAGTATATGAAAATTATTCAACTTTAGGAAAAAGATCTTGAAATAAAATGTTGTCATTTTATCATCATTTTTATGATATCAATGACCTTTCTTCATACCTATTTTTTATGGTTTTTTTGTTGTTAAATTTCTATAGATCGTCCACTTACTTGTGATCGGTGGTCTTCATCAATCTCTATAATTATTTACATTTTTCTTCTATGCCTGAATCTATACATCCCACCAATGTTCTCATGTGGGTAAACCTAGTTATATTTTACTTTCTGTAATCATTATGTTTCCAAATTTCCCTTTTTATGGAAATTTTTATTATTAAATTGTATGATATGGGTTTCTATGACGGAATTCTTAGATTTTAAACCTTTGATGATAGATATTACTTTTGAGGTTGAGATTCATTTTAGTGGGGTTAGAATGTAACAACCTGAGATTCCTTGAAATATTTTTTTAAATTAATTAGATATTTCGGATATTTTTCATTACCAACAGAACTAAATTTATCTTTCCTTTCATAAAATGTTTTTTCCCTTTTGTTACACCCAACACTGAGTTTAGTTGCATTTAATGAAACACCAAACTTGGCTCATGTACCACAAAACACCGAGTTTAAATAAAATGTGTCATATTATTAATATACCTTTTTAATATGATTATTATCACTAAGACTTTGGAATAATGGGTATAAATAGGTTTAAATAAATTATCATAATGTGTTTCATAGATATAATGAATAATTTGGTGACAAATTTATTAGAAATTAAAATGAAAACTATTTTAAAATAATGGATATCTTTTTCTAAAGATATTATTTTTGTATGCAAACAAATGTCTCATACCTCGATAAAATAGACTAACAACTTTTGATGAATAAATTTAATGAAATATATATTATATATATTCCATCATATATTTAACAATAATCTTATGTATTTTATATACAAGTTGTAAGAATAAATCCAATTTTAGGCTTAAAACTTCGTTTTTCTAAAAAATATTTTTGACACCTTTTTATGGAGAACATATTTTAAAACTAAATTTTTATAATTTTAAAAAAATACGTTCATAAAATAAAAAATAATTTTGGAAATAGAAATTTAAAAATTATCTTAGGGTTAATTTGCTAGTTTTTTGTTATAAGTTACAATTTTTTATGAATAGTGAACAATAAGAAACTTTAATTGAAAAATGCATTTAAATTTAAATTATTTATAATGATAAAGTATATTTTGAATTATTTTGAAATTATAATTATTTCAATTTTATATATATATTAATCCAAATTAGTTTATTAGAATCAATATTATATTGAAATTGGATATAAAAACATTTCAAACTTTTCAACATCTTTTCTTTAAAAACTTGCATTCTAATTGAGTGGGTGGGATTAATTTTAAATTAAATTTTAAAAATTATATGAATTTAATTTTGAAAAATAGATTGAATATTTTTAATAATAATAATTTTTATTATCTAAAATGTTCATCTTAAATTTTTAGCATTATGATTAATGAAAATGGTTAATATTTATTAATGATATTAAGATAGAAATAAGTTTATCAGGGGTTAAACTTAAAATATGTGGTGTAAAATGACCTTAAAATTAATTAAAACCCATTTTCTATCCATATTTATACTATTATAACATTCTTATTGATTTTTTATGAGTTATTGGTATACTATTCCATGAAAGTTACCAATATAATATTTCAAGTAATGACAAAGACAAAAAAGGATCCTTCATTGACTTTAATGGATATAATGCCTTGGGATAGGGGATAAACACATATAAGTATATATATATATCATTTTGAAAGATAAATTAATTATTTGTATTATAATAATTTATCTTTAAATTTTAGGGATAAAATAATTACTTAAATTGAGTAAGAAACACAACATTGTAATTATTAAATAAGTAATTAACTGAAATAAATACTTCTAAAAATATTAAAGGTGAAGTAAATTTAATTAATTATTGTCTTAAATTAATTTTTTAGATGAATATATTATTTTAAAAATGTTTTAAAATAATATATTCTAATTCCATCACAGTGTTGATATTTTTTAAATTCATCTCAAATAAAAATTTTAAAATTAGAAATAATGTTATTTTATAAAAAATGATAATTTATTAATTCATTTAAAATTAATAAAAATAAAATAAAATGAAAAGTTGTTTTTAAATATTATTAATTATCAAGTATTATCTATTGAAGGGCCAATTTTACTATTATAATGACATTATTGACTGCTAAATAGTAAAAATGATGCTAGAACTCTTAATGTTAAAATAGTATTTTCACACGTTACCAACACTTATGTTAAAACTAATTTTCAACACACATAAACTTTTTATCTAATAAATATGATTTAATATTTGTAATAATTTTGTAGATATTATATAATAATTATAACATCAATTTAATCTTAAAGGACAAATTACCAATGGAAAAAAAGTAATTGTGGTAAAAACAAAGAGTAAAATTGAGCAAACTTAAAGACTAAAGTATAAAATGATGAAAATGAATAAATATTTTCTGTTTTGGATGTGTTTCTAAACCTAATAAAACCTACCCAACATTACTGATCAGTTTTGGAGTCACATGAGGTAAGGCAGACCTCCCAATAGTGAATACATTTGGGTATTTATAAGAATGTCACTCCTTATCCAACATAAAATGGCATTCACTCTCCCCACTACTTCACACCTTTAAATAAATTTTCCATGAAAGAAAACTATAAAAATAACTTCCTAAATTTCCTTAAATTATCCTAAAATAATTATTTTGGAATAAATTCCTCCAATGAAGGCTTTTATTGCAAACCTAAGGAGGAGAACCCAAGAAGAGATAACATTCATCAATGATCACTTTTATTTTATATATTCCCCCACCTACTTAAATTATTTTTAAGTCGTGATTAATAATAAATAATTTATATTCGATATATGAAGATGTTTTAAGTTTATAGTTTTGACCTATAACCACACACACTTCAATAAAATGGGTTATAAAATCATTGTTTGTGTGTACGGGGGACTGCCGCCTCACGAACCGATGTTATTCACATTTCCATTACCATCTTTCATAGTTGGGAAAAATGATATATTTATATTTTATATGTTATATAAATTATATATTTGGTGTGATTAGACTTCTATAATTATTATATCACACTTACCTTCATGATTTCTATTTTTTGGGAATACGATAATGCCGTTCATGCATACGACAGACTATCGCCACACAAAACAAAGTGATTATTTCATTATTTAAATGGAAAGTATTAAGGATGGGTTTCATAGAAATATGTGATATATATGACATAAAAATTATACTTTAATGATAATATATATACAAATATATCATTTAATTTTCTTTATTTAAATACGATAAAAAATAAAATAGTGTTCTTTTGTATGAATGGCCTACTGTCTCCGTGAATGGTGAATTTCATTTCTTATCACTAAATATTATGGATTACTGTAGATAAATATATAATAAATATATATAATTTTTATATAATTTTTATCATTATTTATATGATTAAGTCATGATTAATGTAATAGAATAAAAATAACAAATCAAAACATATATAAAAAATAAATATGTTATTACCTCGGAGGTAACTTTAACATGAAATCATTAACAAGAGGGTAATAAATGGTCTTAATAAAATCATATATGGTATGATATATATTAATATGTTTCTTTATTATATGTATAATAAACTTATATTTGTTAAACAGAATGTTGGAATTAGTTTGATGGAATTCAAGAGTTATGGGAAAGGGTTTTCTAGTCTCACTTTTATTTTGTGAGATATATGCCATATTCACCACTTCTATTTTTATGTAGTGTATATAATACCCATGAATGTATTTTATGATTATTATCCTTAAATTTATGGGGATTTAAATATCCATTTTAGGTTTTCACTTTCAAGGGGATTACAGTTTATAAGTTACCAAATCAATAAGGGTTTTTATCTCAATTTTCCTTCTTTGAGACGTGTGTTATGTTATGAAACTATATTCTTTCATGAGGTGTATATTCTTCCCCTTTGAAATGTAATATAATTAATTTTTTTATACTCATGAAATTTTTCAATCCGTTTTATTTTATTCCTTCATCAATATTATGATACAATGGTACTAAGGAGGTAATGATTTTATGTTATAATCTCATCATTTATCATAATTTTTTATGATTATGTATCCAATGTGAAATCACATGATCTACCTCTCAATAATTATCATGAATTATATTCTACTATTTTTATTAATGATATATCAAAATAATGGTACCATTTTCCTGCTCTTTTGTACTTAAGGTATTTAAGAAAATATTTTAAGAAAATGAGAATTTATTTCTCTTTTTGGTGAAAAATCAATTTTATTCCAAAAACATGTTTTCTAGAAATGTTTTAAATGTAATTTTCAAAAAAATGATTTTGAAAATGTTTTATGTGTTTTAAATGATTTTCATAGATTAAAAAATAATTTTTCATGGTTTATTCTATGGAAAATAATTTAAACAATGTTTAATGTTTAAAAAGTGTTTTAAATGATTTTCAAAGCATTTTTTATATGTTTTATAGGTTATTTTCAAAAAAAAGGTTTTCCATATTTTTCCTATTTTTTAAAGTATTTTTCAAAGTTTAAAAGATGCATTCCTTAATAAATTTTTAAAATGATCATTCAAACTTTTTTTCCATATAATATTTCATCTATTAGTGTTACCCATGCCTTACTAAGGATATCTTCCAAGAATATTATTCTTATTCATTCTATGAAAAGGTTTTTGTTTATGATAAAAAGTTATTTATGAAAACAGGTTCTATTCCATAGATAATACCATGAAAAAAAACATATGAAACCCACTTCATTTCATGGGTTATTATATGATTAAATAATTAGGAAACCTATCACTTTTATACTAGTTATGATATGAGGAAATGTTTATAATACTCATTTCATTTAATGAGTTAAGATATGATTAATTTTTCAGTTATTTTTGGACACATAAATGTGGTTTCAATTATGTGATAGGTGAGACTTAATCTCCCACCCCCCATGAAATGTGTAATGATATATATCTCATGAGATAGACATGGCTTGAACAAGGAGCGAACCTAGTAAATTAAGACTTAGCTGGAATAGGGAGTGAACCCAGTACAGTATGACAGGGCTAGAACGAGGAGTGAACTCAGAACAATAACTGGATTTTTTTTACTAAGATGGCTTTGGCAGTGATCCTTAACCAATATGGAAATGATATTCGATTCTTATCCGTATGACACAAACCACATTCCTTAGCCAATGTTATGCACTCATGGCTCATGTTCTTTGATTTCCTTATGATTTATGTCTTATTGACTACCAATATTTATTTCATGAATCAAGATTGTTATATTTTATAAATAGGGTATGATTTTCCAATGTTATTCTTATGTTCTCATACCATTATGCTCATATCATTATTATATATCTCCCCTGTTTATCCTTACTTATCATCTAAGGTCACCCTTTATTATGTTTCCTTTCTCCATGTTATGAGGAAATTTTTTATGTAGGGCTCATCTATGAGGATTACTAAATGAGAAGATATTTGTTGGAAACATAAAATATTATTCACCAGATTAAAATATTATATTTCAAGTTTCAAAAGGAACTTAACTATTATGTTCCTTGGGAACGTGTTTGTGTAATGTAATGAATATTCCAAAGAAATGATATAATATCCATGTATGTAAAACATAGGTTATTATAAATTTTTTATATCAGCAATATAATATTTAACATATAAAAATGTAAATTAGAAAAGTGAACCCCCCCCCCTCAGGTTGCCTTTGGAGTAATGTTCTACCCTAAGGAATCCATACAGTCCAAAGTGAGATTATAGTTTTATAATATCTTGATATACATTCTAAATTATATTTATTGTATGCAATCAATAAAAACATATTCTTCACTCAAATAGAACATAGATCTAACCATTTTTTGGTTCCAATATGGTCCAAACTAAAAAATATTTACAGCATGATTCATTAAAAACATACTCAGTATGATCCCCCACACCCAAACTAGACATTACATATCATAATTAGAATTTTTGTAATTTAGGAATGATGTCCTTGTGGAATGTAGATGTATCTTAATTATCCCTCACACTAAAGATAAGAGATTATATTTCTCTTTACTGGGTTATAATCCCCCTAGTTATTATATTCAAGTTGGTCATTGTCCCTTCTTCCTCAGTAGGTTCATGGCCCATGTTAAAATTAAATTTTACCATGGTCTCATATAGCACTATGAAGCTATAATAATATCCTACCAAATATACAAGAGGGTCATCCAATGGCACCTTCAAAAATGTTCTAGATGGGGGAAGAATCCCTGATGAAGACTGAGAAATTTAAATGATCTCCTCTACATCAACATAGGTCGTGGTAGGAGACATAGGTCATATCACACTGATAGGTAGATCGCCACCCAAAAGGTATTTTTTCCAAACAACACAAGCTAAGAAAACATGAAGCTAAGGCTTGTGATATTGATTTAATTTAATTAGAATATTGATCTGAAAGAATCTCTAAAACAGGTCTCCTCAAATTAGGTGAAACCACATATAAGGATTGTACGGGTCGTGACACCATAGGATAGGGATTCTACAATGGTACATCCATATCTGAAATAATAGTGTGATTTTTTCGGAAAAATAGTATGTGGGGTAATAATCCCAAAATTTGAAACTTTAGAGTTCATCTATCTGGCTCCCAAAGAAATGGATGGAGAGGTAACAAGACCAGCTCTAGTGAACCATCCACATTCACCAACATTAGTAACATACCAAAACTAGAGGAAGCTTGACCAGAAACTGGATTTGATACTATAGTGTTTTCCAAAAAGATTGTCTTATACACCTAAACAATCATCTAATTCCCTAGCTAGAAACAATAAATATAGAAATGGGGGATCACCTAGAAAAAAATCTCTCTACCTCTATGTGAAATCCGCACCGGCCCTGATAAGCACCTACTATGGAAATGGCTTCAGCAAATCCATTTCCCCACATAAGCAAGGATAGAATGCCGACTATAAACTCGGAGTATCTTCATCAAAGTAAGCATATGTTTGGTCATGTTTTAGTAAAACAAAAGAAATGATTTCCTAATCCCTAAAAAAATAAAAGTAAAGAAATTATTTTCATTTCTATTCATTTTGGTTGGATAAAATATTTATTAAAAGAAAAGAAATGATTGTAATTTATCCCATTCTTGTTTGGTGAAAATTTTTTAATGAAAAATAAATAAATCTTTTGAATATATGAAAAAATAACCCTTATTAAAAAATATAGTTTTCCAATACTAATTTTTTCCAAATAAAAAAATATTATAATTTTAAATTGTATATTTCATTTTCAAATAAATAAATATATTATTTATAAATATATATTTACAAATATATTTATTTATATATAATTTTATAAATATTCATTATTGAATAAATATATTTATAAAATAAAGTTATAGTTGTATAAATATATTTTTTAATATATTAGATATATTTTTATAAATATCTTTATATAAATATATTTATAAATATATATATATATATTAAATTTGAAATTATTCCCTGATTATTAATTCGGATGGGTTCGAGAAATGTTATTAAAAAATATAGTTTTTCAAAACATAATTATTCCAAATAAAAATATATAATAATTTTAAATTGAATCTAGGATTTTTATATCATGTCAATTATATAGACATTTAATTTTGAAAAATATATTAGCAATGACTTATTTTTAATTTTTATATCATTTAAATTATAGATTTTTTTTATTTTTATCCATCATTATTTTTCATGTCACAAATATTAGCAAAACATTATTAATTCATCATTATCAATAATTCCAAATAAATATTAATTCAATAATATTAAATCATTTTTTTTATAAATTATTTATTTATGATAATTAAAATTATTTATAATCAAAATTAACTTTAATCAAATTTATTTAAAAATTACGTTTAACAAAATATTTAAATATGCATGAAAATAATAGTTTTAATTATTAATAATCACAAAGATTTAATCTATATAAATACTAATTAAATAAAATATTAAAAAAAATAAAACATGCATAGGGGCAGGGTAGAAAATTTTGAAAAGAAACACACATCGAGCTTGCTTCTTTCCGAGTCACTCTGATTTTGGGGTGATTGTAAAACTATAGTCAGGGAAATCTGTCTCTCTTTTTCCATCATCCCCCATTTATTTTGGCCAATCATTATCTCACCATACAATGGAAATATATTTCCATCCTCTGGTTTCATTTTGTTTCCCTCTATATAATTCGTTCCAAACAAGCTCTAAGGAAATATCCCATGGATTGCTATATTGTGGGATTTTGAAGCAGCAGTAGGGGAACAGAAAATCTTACCCACACACCTTCTGGGAAAAACTCCAATCCCTAGTGCATGTCCTAAGACTACCTTGCGGGCATGAACCTCCAAGAACCACAATGATGGGCCTACATGGACAATGATCTATAAAATTTGTCTTAGAAGAATGTCGGAATAAATAAGGAAAATCTAGAAGTGCTTGAAACCACTACCTGCTAATGTAGCCCCTATTAAGTAACAAAATTCACAAAGAATGTAGAGGTGTTTTATTGTGGAAAATAGTTTCCACCAAAGACGTGTTGTGGTACTCAGCTTCTTCTCCTAATTCCACCATAGAAAAATCCACTATTGGGCACCCTTCCACCCTATCTTCACACCTCGGGGGAATAAATATCGTCGGGATATACTGGAAAAGGAAGCTCTAACAAGATAACCTCACATGATATCATTTTATAACATAGATAAAAAATTATCCTCCCCCCTCTCAGTAATGATAGATCAAGAGAATTATTTTCATAAGACCATAAGATTACCTGTTGCGGTCATTGGGGAATAACACAAGGTGATTTGTTCCTTCACACTAACACATCAAATTCCAATAGTGATATTCAAATATCTAATTAGAACATGAGGATAC
This sequence comes from Viscum album, assembly GCA_963277665.1. Taxonomy (NCBI): domain Eukaryota; kingdom Viridiplantae; phylum Streptophyta; class Magnoliopsida; order Santalales; family Viscaceae; genus Viscum; species Viscum album. Next base: position 1,682,715,328 of record OY728123.1, on the reverse strand, counting down.
AAGTTATAGTTTGAATTCATCACCACAATGATGATACAAAAGAATCTTCTGAATTAATTGTTAATAATGAAAGAATTATCATGTTTATTTAATTCTTGTTGTAAATTAATTATAAACTAATGTGAAGAGAACCTCATTATAAATACTATGGGGATGAGTTATTTAAGTTATAAATATATATTCTTGGAAATAAATAAAGAAAATTATAGGGCACAGACCCAACCACTTCCAATATTCCCAGCGACCTTCAAAATCAAAATGAAAATCCATATAAAAAACCTTGCCTTTGATATATATGGGGGAATTGAAGATAGTTATGAAGATCCTAATGCTATTAGAAATTATTGGAATGATGTTCTTTGGGTAAAATATAATTATAATTTTAATGATATGAATTTTAATATAAATTCATTGGGTGAAGATAAATTTAATTATGTTGTTTCATGTGACACTACCTATGAAATATGGGACACTTTTCCTATTTCTCATGAGGATAGATACAATTTCATGGAGATAAATTTATATATATATATATATATACAACTCAATATGATACATTTATGATTAAATTTGATGCATCTATATCTAAAATGTATTGTAGGTTCAAAGATCTTATCAACGCCAAGATATTTATTGGACAATGGATCATAATAAAAAAAAATTAGTCTACTCAATAGTCTTCCTCAACAAGTTAAGAAGCATTTTAATTTCCATAAGAGAATCATGTGACATTGATAAATTCAAGCTAAAGGTACATGTGAGAAATATGATATTGTATATGGGAAAACACTATCTAACCTTAAATGTTGTGATGAAATTAAAAATAAGTCAAATTCCACCAAGTTTTCTATTAAGAAGATGGTTGTTTTTATAGAATCCTGAATTATTGAGAGTTTTGGTAAAAATTATGAGTAAATTAATCAGCTAGATGATAATTTTAAGAAATTTTACAATAGAAATAAGTCATTCCATAGATCCTCTATCATAAAATAAATTTATAAAAAAATAGAGAAATTGGAAAATGAATAATACCTCTAGTTAGGTAATTTTGTATGAATGTGGAAAAAATGACACATCAAGGAAGAATGTAATACATATTAAGTATAATAAAATGTATAAAAAGGAAAAATTCATAAATAAATCAATGATTGAAATAATTTTGAGTGTCTTTGAATAAAACATCAATAATTATCAGTATATTAGTAGTAATAAACTATAAGATAAGAACAATCTATGATTCTTAGAATCACATAGTGAGGTATATCATATTTATCTATTTTCAGACAATTTAAATCATGGTGATTCTATTATATCTATTTATGAGCTGGAATAATACTATTCTATGCTAGAAGATACTATGAATCGAATTAAGGATAACATCATAAGTTTTTAAAATACATATATACTATAATTTAAGAATAAGGATATGCTAAAAGATAAAATTTCTTATAAAATACATTTGGAAAATAATAATCAAATTTTCATGGATGAGAATGAATAACTGAAGAAGGGATAATTAAAATGAAATGAAGTTAGAGATAACTTAAATAAAATTATAGGATCCAAAAGGAAATCAAAATCAAAAAACGGGTAGTTTCATCATCATGATAACCAAATAGAATTGTTACACTAAATATATTGTGTTTATTAATAACTCTTTTCCTTAAATTAGATAATTATTTTGTAATACTTGTGGGATATATGGCTTGTATGAATCTATTTTAAAAATAATAGATCACATTATCATAAATCTAAGACTAAAAATTCAATTTTTATTTAATTTTTAAAAATCCCTTTTTTGATTTAAGGGTAACCAATATACCACACGGGTGCTAAAAAGGATGCCAAAATTCAAAATTCTAGGTTACAAAGACCTCAAAAGAGAACAGTGCCCAAGAAGATCACCCAAGATCACCTATGTTAGTAGAAAACGCATCGCCATCTATCAACCTCATTGTCTTTTCCCATCACCTATGGGAGTATTATTTTCTAACCTATTTAATTATGCATTAATACACCTATTTTAAATTTTTGGGTACCCATGGAACTAATAGATAAGTATTTGGAATAAAATTGATTATTTTAAAAAAAAATTCATTCACTTGTATTTATTATTGTTTACATGTCTAAAGAGTTCCAATAAGAGTCACTGGAACTTGGATAGTGGATGTTAAAGACACTTGACTAGTGGCTACTCCAATTTCAAGATCCTTGTGAAAGTAAAGAAGAAGGACATATTACACTGTTCTTATGGATTAAAATATAATTTTAATAATATTAGATAGTTATGTGATTATTTTTTAATGTTATGTTTGATAATTTTTCTAAAAAATATATACTTCCAAACATTATGAATATTTTATTTAAAATATAAATGGGAATGTTTACATAATATATTCAAATTCTTTACATTATCATGATTTTTGTTTAAGGGTTTTCTATAGAGTATCATGGCATTGGAATGGGATATATAAATACAATATCCCCAGAAAGTGTTATATCCTCAAACATACCTCTCTTTATGAAAGAAAATTCTAAGTAGTAGTGAGGGTCTATCAATACCATGTGGAGATAATACCCTCTATTTAATAACTATTATAACATGGAAATAATGATGAATCAATATCCCTGAATTAAAATGCAATAGTAATAACACAATGATAAACCAACCCTAAAGAATATATTATTCTATAATAAAATATTAATCCAATATAATTCCATTAAAGGAATAAATTGAGAATCATGATCACCTAAAGGTCAGCCACATACAAGTGTGGTCCAAAAATGAAAAAAATAATAATCAGGGTTTATTAATTGGTTGGACCAAGGTCAATTGGTACACACCCACATAGGTAGGGCCTAAAAATGGAAAACCTTTTTATCTCCACATTTAACATATTCAAATAAAAAATATTCCTTTCCTATATTAATTTTAACCAGACTAGTCCAGAGGTTTACCACTTTTATAATAAATATTTATTTTAAGAAATAAATAAATAATTATTTTTATTTAAGAATGTTAAATATTAAACAAATAATAATTATTATGTACTCATTAATTATTATATATATTCATACAATATATAAAAATATATGTTTATAATAAAAAAGATATATTAAATTGAAATAACATTAAAATAGAAAATAAAAAAAATATTCTTGTCATGCGGGCCGAGTTGTATATTTTTACATCAGTTCACAAAATCTCTTAGGATTTTTTCCCCAAGTCTATTTAAGCTCATTTAAAAAATTCTACCACCTTTTTTCTAGTATATCATAATACATTGATGTAGTATAGAAATCCCATCCTTAAAATATGAGGCCCATTAAAAACATCTAAAAATAATGGATACATTTATAAAATATAGTATTTGAGGATATAAATGGTCACATCTCTAAACTATCAATCATTATCAACTATAGATCACATGGCCCTTTCCTCTACTTTCATCGTAGACCATGAATCCTTCTCACCCACCATGGTGTGCAGTCATGGTGTGATCAATATGCTTAGTAAGCAACCAACAACAGTATCCCTAAATAAATCCTAAATAAAATAGTTGCATCCATAATCAAATATTTCAATGAAACAACCTTAAGGAAAATAAAATCATGTCATCGAGTACTTATATACCACTTCAATGGGTTACCCTATCTATATTTTACAATATCAGTTTCAAGTTTGAACAAGTCAAACATTACCAAATGGAACGGATAAGTTAATGTTTACATGCACATGATATAGTAACCCAATGATCTTGGTTGTCATGATGCCCAACAAATACAAAATGTTAAGAATCCGAGTAGGCATCAATTATAATCATATTTACTATATAAGAAGGAATGGTTGGAATTCTTTGAAACCAAATAAATGTTAGAGTGGATCTTTACCATCTTACCTTTTTTTGATAATTAAAAAATACCCACATTTGTATTTTTTTAATGATGTTGACACTAATGAATTTAAAATTCATATATTTTTTATTCTTTATTTATGTTTATAATTTTTTTATATAAATTTGTTTCTAAAATATTCAAGTTGAAATATTTTTCTAAGTAAAATATCTTAGATATGATTTTTAATCTAAGTTAAATATCGTACATATGATTTTCAAGGTAATTTAAATATCAAATGTATTCTAAAGATCAAATTTTTTATTATTACAATAACTTACATATAATTTTTCTTTTGTATTTAAAATTTATATATATTTAATTTTCTATATTTCTTACTAAGTATAAAAAAATCACATCTAAGTAAAAAAAACATAGGTATTTCTAACAATGTTATGTATCATTTTTTTAGTAATGTAAAATTTATTATATATTGGGGTTAATATGTTTTAAATATATTACTTGTTAAGATTGTTCACAATGTAATATATATTACATATTATAAAATTGGGCTTAAATATATTAGTTATGAAACTCAATTTGAAATATTTTAATGTATCACAAACCTTTTTAAAGCCTTATAAAATTTTTTGGTTGGATAATTTGAAAAGGAATTATAGGGGGGTTTGAAAATGAGTCTTATGATATTCGAAATTACATCAATATTTCTATAAAATACAGTTAATATATTAGATATTAATCTTATGACATTTTATTTGGCTCTTATGATTTTAGTTATTTAGTCTTATGAAATTCTATGTGTTGTGCATATTTAATATTATGGAAAAGTATTTAATGGCAGATATGTTACATAGAATATAAAAATATATGATTTTCATATTATTAGAAATTATGATCCAAGGTATCGAAATCTAAAATAGCTATATATTTTAAATAAATACCCATAGAGCATAAATTATTTAACATGTATGAAAAAAAATTATTTCATGTACGATGCGTAAAATAAGGTTGAAATTATATTTCCATGTTTATATTATTCTAACCATTGTTGGATATAAAGAAACAATTTGAAATACCAACCAAAAAAATATCATAGATATTATTATGAGAGAATGATTAATTATAATTCACCTATAAATGAAAGGAAAATAATGCTATCATGAATTATTTGTTTACACCTAATGAATATATGTATGGGAACTTCAATCATGACTATAATATACTAGAAAATCTATAACCAGACGTCACAACAACCTAAGTGATTGAAATATTCTATGACATTTTGAACATTATTTTATCAATACATATTTTGTGGTGTTGTGAATCCTTTATCATTTTCTATGTGTGTTAACTCTAGTTTAATATTTCAAATTAAAAATAAGATCGTGTTTAGTTATACCTAAAATATAAAAGGTACACTTTGTTTTGTTATACCTCCACGATAAAATGTATATTTCTTTTTGTTATTCCTCAACTAGAAAAGGTATGTGATGTATTGGTTTTTTAATCCCCATTAAAATTCATGACAATTTTTTGGTTGTGTTTCCACTTATAAAAAGAAGGTTGTAACGAGCAGTGACTCTGAGAAAATTCAGGTTGAAAATTGAGTTGTGACTCTTATATAAAAGTCAGGTTCTATTTAATATCATTTAACTCATGGATTAGAGAGAATTTAAGAGTATATATAGGATCATTTATTATCTAAACTACTTAAACATTCCTTGTGTTCTTTATTTATTTTACATTGTTCCTGTATTTAAATATTAGTTTATATGTAATTTAAATTCTATTTAAATTTTAAACTTGTAAATTCAACCCCTCCCCCATCTTGAGCTTCTTGGATATCTCAACATGGGAAAATAATTGGTGTCAAAGTGTTACAACATTGGGTATATATATAAGTTTTTACCAACATCCTAAACATTAAAATATTAGGGGAAGAAAATTATTGTGATATAAGTTTTAAATTATATTAGTGGATTCATTTTTCATACACAGCCCTAATTTGATGGTAGTAATTAAAAATATTTTCAAGAAATAATGGATGCTTACCCTAAGAATAGAATCATTGATCATTGAATAATCATGTTAAACCATATATAATATATGAGTTTGACCTAGATTCATTAATTGGTAATGATAAAGTAAGATATGAGTTAAATTATAAAGTTATGAATATATTATTTAATGATATCATTAGAAGTGAGTTTAGTCATGTATCTATTTGAAATACTTCTTAGAATATCTGAAGAATTTTTCAATTTACATATTATGTAATAGAAAAGATAAAGAGAACCAATCTTGGAATGCTATGGGAAAAGTATTAATATTACATGACGGGAGAATAAGAAACTATTAATTATATGTTCCATAGATTCATGATCATTTCAAAGATAAAGAGAACCAATTTTGGATGAGTATTCATATTCCTACCATTGAAAAGGCATGTGAATACGGTTTCCATTTAAGAAAGGAATTTTTTTAAATAGTACATACACTTGATGGAAAAATTATTTCACTAATAACACATGATCTAGAGTTGAATAATATTTATAATGAAGATATTATTAAAAAGAATTTTTTTTAAATCAAATATAAATTTTTCTTCTTAGTCATCTCATTTTAAAATCAATGAAAGTGAAAGAGATTATTTTTCCTAAATAGTAAAATTTTTCGACAATGGAATGGAAGAGAAAAAAACCTTCAGTTAGTGATTGAAAAAATATTATCACAAGGATGATATAATATGAAAAAATAAACTTAATTATAATTTATATATTTATCCTTCAGATCTAAAATGTTATTAATATAGGAAAAATGTCATATCAATCATAAATATTTGAAATTGAAGAATGAGTGTAAGCAAAAATTTGAGTAAAAAAAATGTTATTTAGAGTCTAGATAGAGGTTCATTGAAGACTCGGACTTAAGTGGTGAATTTAATATGGAAAATGATTCATCTGATATATTCATTATGGCTTCGTTAAATGAGGTTGGTAGTTATTCTTGTTTTGATTCAAATTATTTTTCTTATATTAATTTTTATTTTGAAAATTAGTATCAATAAACTTAATTAAATTATTGAAAAACTATAAAGATATGTCCAAATAATTTATGAGTTATGTAAGTATATTAAATGTTATAATAATAATCATGTTAAGGAGAAAAATATTACTTATAAATAAAATGAAAAACTCTAAAATAAAACATTAAGAGATAATGAAATAGTTTTTGATTACTCAGAGATTAATAAAAAGGAAAATTAGAAGCTGAGAATGGAAATTTAAAGTTTAAAAGGGAACTCTTTCTAATTTTATATGTGGTAGATAAAATATGACAAAATAACGTCAATGACCAAAGTGAATATAAAAAAAGTCTTGTTAGATTTTGTTAGGTCCACTGGGTTAGATACCCTACAAGGGGGTGAATCAGGGTATGATAGATTAAAACAAATTAACCTATTGATCTTGTTTCACAGTTAAGAAAAACATTCTTGTCTCTCTTTCCTATAGCAAAGTATAAACATAGACTAAATTGAGCACAAGACACCACTACTGGAAATTTAGGCTATAGCCACGGTTTGAAAACATGGATATAAGCCGAAAAACCGTGGTTATAGATTATAGCCATGGTTCAATGAACCGTGGATAGTATTGGCATGGCTATAGGACAAGTCCTATAGCCATGATTTAAAACCGTGGATAAATCCTTATAGCCACGGTTCAAACCTTGGCTAAATCCATATAGCCACGGTTTAAAATCATTTCTAAATCCTTCTATCCATGGTTTCAAACCATGGCAGGAGGTAAAACACAAACAGGCCTTATAGCCATGGTTAGAAACTGTGGATATAGATTAAAGTTCAATAAAAAAACACAGCAGGCCTCCAGGCCTGCCTTCCACCCCCTGCTATTCCCCTACCTTCAACCCACCTGCCAGTCCCCCTGCCACCTCCCACCCTGCATGTCTCCCCCCTTATTTTATATCTGGCTCATCCCCCTGCCAGTCCCCCTACCTATTTTCCCCTGGTTACCTACCCCCTCCCAGTCCCCCCCGCCCCCTGTTTGTCAAACCAATGCACACCCCCCCCCCCACCCCCTCCCCTGCACACACCCCCCACCCAGGACAGACACCATACCTAGATAAACAGACAACCCTGGACACCCCCACCCCTGGACAGACAACCCTGGACACCCCCTCCCCTGGATAGACCCCCTCGGACAGACACCCCCTAGACAGACTACCCTAGACAGACAACCCTGGACACCCCCTCCCCTGGACAGACCCGCCCTGGATAGACACCCCCCCCACCCTGGACAGACACCCCTTGACACCCCCCCCCCCCCCCCCCGGACAGACACCCCCTAGACAGACAACCCTGGACACCCCCCCTAGACAGACCCCCCCTGAACAGACACACCCCACCCTGGACAGACACCCCCACCCTATAGAGACACCCCCACCCTGGACAGACACCCCCCACCCTATACAGACACCCACCTATACAGACAACCCTAGACACCCCCACTCCCCTAGATAGACCCCCCCCCCCCCCGGACAGACACCCCCCCCCCCCCCCCCCTCCCTTGGACACCGGCTCCAGGGCTTCTGGGGTCGGGGCGTGACAAGGATAGAATTCACTCTAATAACCAGAAGGAGACATGAATAGAAGGATATAAAATCTAGGTCACTCAAAACCAGATTCAGTATACTGAATAATGGTGATGGAAAAATTTAAATGGAGGTTCCATAGGTATCTCTAATGTCCTAGTCATAGAAGCCATCATGGGAGGAAATAAGGCTATTGTGACTAAGGGAGAATAAAATTTGAGGCAATCTGTTCTAGATAAGAACAGGATTTCAGGTTTGAAAAATATTACTAAAGAAAGAAAATAAAGAATGTTTTAGGAACCAAAGGGAGTGTACACCCAACAAACTACCTAGAAAGAGATGAAACTGATATGGAGAGAAAAGGAGGAGGAAGATATTGCTCTCATAGTAATCATTGAAGAAAAAAAAGAATCCTGATTAAGTGGGTTCATTCATACTACAACAAAGAAAGAACAGAAAACTGATGGAGTGACCCTTGAATGGAGGAAGAAGTATGCCAAAGGAAGAGGCAATAATGGTGCTCCAATGGAAGGAGATTGCACTAGTGGGATAAGACTCACTCTAGAAGAGAATCCTGGTCCAACAGTGGGGATGAACTCTAAAGAAAACATTAAAAAGTAGGTATCTACATGTGGTGTCATGTAAAATCACACCATTACAAAGTCTTTGAAGAAAACTAGGAAAATATGGTTAGTCCACCAAGACCAGCCAAAATCCTCAAGTCGAGGATGATGGAGATACCCTCTCTCTCCATGAACTTAAATGTTACTAATTTCTATTGGAAGTGATTCATGCATAAGGGGGAGATAAAATCCATGAGTTGTATGCATTCCAAATATATGGATGAATGGTGTGATTGTGCCAGAAAGGCACATATGTACGAACCTGGATGAGAATATTGATGAATCTTGAAATTCATGCTCTGATGGAGGTATTCAAGTGGCGGAAAGTAAATTATTGATCACCCAGTCTCCTTGAAAAATAAAATCCGGATTTTCTCACACATGCCTGAATAATGAAGTCCAAACATAACAAACCTGATTTCGAGTAAGAAATGAGGTGTCAAAGCCTTTCTTGGAACAACCAGTGGACTTATGTTGAATCTGGTGTACCATTAGTGATATCAATCCATGTGACTAGTGGAATCAATCAACTAAGGATAAGAAGAAAAATTGAGAGGTTGTAACAATAACATTGATGAATCTCATGCTTACTTATGTATAACATAACAAGTGGAATCAATTTTTTTTGTGATTACAGGATACTAAAAGCTACTAGAAAAAGTGGAATTATTCCCAATAAGTGGTGTCTCAAATTGAATAATTTTCAAATATGTGGTGTTGAAATTCAATGGTAGCTGGTTATAAACACACAAAGACTGATAGGGGAGTTAGGCCACCCATGGTCTATACTTACCAAAGGAAGGGGAATCAGGCTGCTGCTATAGCTGATGTCCAGCTAGGGTAATTTCCTTTGGCTAGTGTAACTGTCTCTTATTTTTTTTAACATCTTTAGTGGGGGAAAACTTGTAATTTTCTTAGTTAGTTAGTCAGTTAGATGGAAGGATTATATTGGAGGCATGGGGGCTGTCCTGTGGGGATATCTGTATATTTCAGAAGCTGTGGTTGTTAGAGAGAGAGGCTCTGGGATGGAGTTACTCCCTTAGAGAAACTTCTTGTATTGATCGAAATCCTATTGAAATACCAAAGTGTCATATCCATTTTAGTGTTTTCATTGACATAATGTGTTGTCAAGAGATAGGAAAGGGAACTGTGGACTGTTGTATGCCCACGTGAATGGAAGGGCGAGTGTCAGGACTGAAATCTGCAATTGCCGAACAGCAGAATGACAACAGATGACAGGAGGTAGGGTAAATCTGCAAAGACGAAGCTCAACTACAATAGGAGGAAGCGCTTCAGTGATTGGAGATTCAAATAAGGGACTTGACATTAAATGTTTCTTGCCTAGTAACAAGTTAGAAGGATCGTATAGAACGAGGAGAAAAACAAGGAAAATCTGTTGTTGTAGAGGAAAGAAAAAGTAGTTTACGAACAGAGGAAGAAAAACGGAGTTCGAAACCGAATGTGGTGGTAGATGCCAGTGGCGCACGCAGAACAGGTTAGGAAGTTCTCTGTGAGAATTTTGGCCATGAGTGGGCTAAACCTTTAGAGATGCCAATTTTTTTTGGAGAAGATCTAGTGTCTAGGGTCATGAGAGCTGAAATATATGTTTTGATTTACCGAGTTCGGGAGGAACTTAAGGTTCCACTTGCGCAAATTTGTATGGAAGGCATGGCATAGTATTAGATAATATCTTTGAAAAACATGAAGTTAGAATTATCTGTTGCGTAATATTTGGGATTCACAACGACAGAAACAAGAAAAGAAAGAGAATGTAGAAAAAAGGAAAGCAATAAGAACATAACGATTTATGTGGTTTGGGAATAATCCCTACGTCCATGGAGTGGCAGAACTTCACTATTTCTGGAGCACAAAATTACAGAGTTTTTGAAGAAGTAAACTTATCCTGAAATGGGCTATAAAGTGGAGAAGACAATCCATTATTTTTATAGTACTAGATTGAAGATGAAATAGTTTGGGATATCTTCATCACCTTATTTTTTGGGATTCCTAGGCTTGGTAAACATGACTAAGTTGTTTTCAAATGATGAGATGAATTAGCATGGGAGATGGTCATTTCAAAAATAATGAAATGCTTTCATCACCTAAAACTACATATTTATTTTCTCCATCACATCATCCTGATGAGGTTGATGTTTTCTTGGATCATAATATGTGGAACTACTTGATATGGTGATGTATTTGAAGCAGGAGAAGGTACATGGTCCTATTTAATCATAAATTTAGTGGATTCTTCTCTCCCAACTATCATTCCATGAGTTGATGGAATCACTCCTGCCATGAATTTTCTCTCTATGGTGGAGGCTTCTCCCTTTGGAAAAATTCTATAAAGGTCCCAAAACCCACCTTTTTATTTTTCCTAAAAAAGTTTCATGTGAATATTAGTGCGAGGGTTCACTATATATACTCAAAACAACTCTTCTTGAGGGAGTGGTAGATTCATTGAGTATGTCAATAATGTTTACCAAGTAATTAAATATGATACCCTTTTCAATATCCCATTAATTGTAGTTTTTGATATTTAAGACTGCATTCTTCTATAAAATTGAGCTAAACTAGAAGAGAACTTATGACACAGGTCTTCCCATCCAGTGATTAAATGAGAATGAAAACTCATATACCACACAAAGGCTAGCCTCTGTAGTGATTATATGAAACATCTATGTTTTAATAACTCTTTTTTAGTGGTCCCCTTTAAGGAAATTATATTTAAAGACCAGATTTATCTGGTTATTCTCGAGGTATACTGATACATTGATCATTAGAAATGTAGGATTCCCAATATTTCATGGGGGGAGTTAGATCTATAAATTAAGGATAAGGAATATTTTCCTACTGTATAGGAACAATTCATTCTTCAATATAGTGTAATTGATCCTTTAGCAACTCTATTGTGTCCATAATAATTTTAGGAATTGTTAGTTAACTAGGGACCTGAAGAGGTGTCGTTAAAAGGCCAAGAAAAGGTATAACAACTTATAGGGCCATCAGTGAGGGAAATGCTAGTCTCAATCATGGGTAAACAATACATGAAGGCCTCTAAGGATGTGTCGGACCCTATTTTTTTATGATCTCAATAGAGGAAATTCCTGATTATCTTTTTTGGGTTCCAAAATATTGGTGGTTTGTATCCCATGTTGAGTTAATATTCTAGATCTTCTTCTGTTGCTAAAAACCCCTCTTGGTTGAGGTGTTCATGCTGAAAGTCTGATTTAATGATCTTCATATATAAATTATATAACAGGAATGCTTTATAAGTGTAGTTCTTCATTTAGTCTTTTCAACTCACTAATATCTCATTATCGCTATGTATATTATTATTCCAGATAAAGGGGATTAAACACTCTAGAAGTAAGGTGAGTTATAATTTGACCATTAAATTTATTCATTTTGGGTTCCATTAAAGGAGGTAATGACTAATTATTTAAGGGAGTTCACAAATTCATGGAAAGTCTCTGGTTCTAGGAAAGAAATCGTCATTAATTTTTTCAGTGTAGACCACATTGTGAAATAGAACATCATATTATAAATCCTTTGAATTGGTCTCTAGTTCTATACAATATTTGAGGGTGGATTTGATGAAATTCACTCAGATGAAATGAATTTTAGGAATTATATCAAGTTCATTATGTGAATTTATTATTCTACACCCTCTATTTGGCCTTTTCTTCTCCATTTCTGACTCATTGGGAGCTACTCGGTGGATAGTAATCCAAATGGAATCTCCATAAAATTCTGTTTTTCAAATCCATAACGATGATAATAGATCAGGTGATGGTATGAATTGGGGTTTATTCTGATCTATGGTGGATGATAATTACACAACTACCCTTTTGATATTATCAATTTTTTTCTAGACATAGGATGGGTTCATCATTTGATATTTCCTTGGATCAATCATTTATGAAGAACGTTTCACTATTTCAGAAATTTTTACATTTTGATGGCTATAATACTATAAGATAGTGGCTTGCTCAATATTATTTTATGTATAATGAAAATTTCTCCTATCAGTTAACCCTATAATGGGACGATGTCAGTGATAGTAGGTTGGGGCGAGTTATTGTTTGCAAAATCATTGGTCATAGATAGAGTTTGTTTGTTGTAGACAATGTGAGGCTATGATATTTCAGGCTACAAAATATGGAAACATTTTCCAGTTAGTGAGTATTATGAAATGTAGTGTTTCATGTGCATCCAATCATCTAATGTGAACACCTAATAGGGAATTTTTTATAAGGTGTCCCAAACACATTAATGCATAAAATCATGCACATTGAAGGAATCATTACTATTTTTCAATCATTTGATGTTTTGAATCCATGAGAGATGCCATTTCAATTTTTCTTTGAAACCACTTTATTACCTTGACTTGAATATGATAATAATCAAAGGGTAATAACTTTTAATTCAACTGAAAAATACTTTACTACATATTGATGCAGATTTCATCCATGAAATATTCTGAAAATTCCTTTGTTATGAAGTATTTAATGGTTGATAAAGGTCCTAACATGAATGGTATGTCATCTTTATCAAAAAAAATAACTAATATTAGAATGTATTCTTCATATTCCTAAAGTAGGGCCAAACCGTGGCGTGACCACGACGTGACCACGACATGACCGTAGCGTGACTGTGGCGTAGTCGTGGTGTGACCGCGGTGTGACCGCGGCGTGTTGGCCTGATCCAGCGATATCTGTGGGTAGCATCTTCCAGCCATGAGCAAAGGGAGTGGGAGGAGGTGGGGCAACATTCTAGCCAGCGCCCCACCGGCAGACATTGTGATTAGCCAGTCTCAACATTGATCACAAGACTCATGGAATACTATCACTACGAACTGTCGGAGCGTGTTATCTTGGAGCAGGGCCAAACCACGGCATGACCGCAGTGTGATCGCAGCATGACCGCGGCGTGTTGGCCCGGTCCTGCGACATCTACGGGGCAGAATCATCCATCCAGGAGCGAAGGGAGTGGGAGGATGCGGGGAAACATTCCAACCATCGCCCCACCGGAAGAAATTGTGATTAGTCAGTCTCAACATTGATCACAAGACTCATGGAATACTATCACTGTGAACTGCTATAGAATGTCGTCTTAGAGAAGAGCCAAACCGCGGCGTGACCGCGGCGTGACCACGGCATGTTGGCCCGGTCCAGCAACATCTGCAGGGTAGATGATTGAACATATCAACTATTTAATATGACATAACATGGGATTGCCAGAGAAGGTTGTAACGAGCGGAACAATGACACAATATCTAAAGGGAAACAAAATGACGTAAAAGAATCATACACCCTACAAAAACCATTTACAAATTCATTAACTTTTCCTAAACATGGAAATTTTATTTATAATATTCAAAGCATGAAAAGGAAAGTGTCATGGTCAAGGCATATGCCTACTCGGGCAATGTCATTTGAGTTAAACGAGCATGATAAGCCAATTTATATTATTCAAAGAAAACAAAAACTAACTATCCACAAAACAACCACCAACAAGAGTTATATGGAAGACTCAAACCAAATCTAAACATGACACAAATTACTATCACTACTCTTTGGTTTAGAAGACAGTGCAAATCTGTTGGAGGGGTTTTATTATAAAATCATGGAATTTAATTATCACACAATTTATTTAATTATATTTAACATATATTCTAAAAATAATTCATCACAAATCAAATGCAATAATTTAAGCAACTAGATCAACATAGCTATCATTGTGACTTTTTGTAGACAGCGCACCTCCGTTGGTGGGGTTTTATTATAAAAACATGACTTTATTTATCAAATGAAACAATTATATTAAAGAACACTTATTCAGTATATGAAATTCAATATAATTAATCATAATTAAGAAAGAATCTAAATTCAATTTAAAGCATTCATGAATTAAAGAGGCTGGAAGAGGGATCCTACCTCAAGGTGGAACCAAACTGTCCACTTTGGCTCTTGGAGCTTTCTAACTAAAAGTTGTTGCTCCCCCACTGGGTATACGCACCTTCACACACATTCATGGAAACCTAGAGCCTATGAACACACCCATATGGCCATGAGCATGTCCAAGGGGATCCTTGTATATATGCTTATATGCATATACCAGTCTCCACTCACCTCCGTATGCATTTATATATATATACATGCGAACAAATAGCCCTATATGTTCATAATCACTGCGATAACTAATTATAGCTGACTTTATTTGTAGGTTCATAACTAATTATAGATGTGATAAAGGGAAAGTTATACCTTCTCAAGGAAATTCCCAATGCACAAGACGTAGTCAATCGGTGAGTTCATCGAGTTGTTGTGAACTATTTCTCCCAATATGAGATCAATCGTTTCACCCTACTTAACATACATTCAAAATAAAAAAACAATGAATATTGAAAAGTGAAACGCTAAGGCCCATTTAGTCATGAAAAACAACAGTTTTTTTATTTCAAATTATAATAATCAAATAAAACATTTATAGGCTTAACTTGAAGTGTGCTGGGAGAGAGATTGAGTCTCAAATTAAGTGAAAGCTTACGATTTTAAGTGGTGTCTCACCAAAGCAGGCTATTAAAATAAACCATTAAACAACAAAATGACATGTTTTATTAAGTCCAATTACCTTCATAACACCCAATGGCTACACCTCAATACATCAGTTGCCCTGGACAATGTCAATTGATGCATTTGAGATTGGGAATTTCCAGAGATGTTGCAAAACAACCCTTTATTGAATCCTTCCAAATTCATAATTTGATTTGAAAAATGAAAAAATAGAAGCAAAATGTGGGGGGGTGATGAGTGTCTATGCATGTTTAAATGAGCATCTGAATCCATTTTGAGTTGTACCTGCGTACTTGAAGTTCCTAACAACTGAGGTTTTCCAAGGGTCAAGAATTGATCTACGTGTTCGATCAGTAAAATACTGAAAAACATGATATAAAGGTTTTCAGAACATTAGATATTAAGATATCAAAACTAATTCCTCATTCAGTACATTGGAAGTGCTTTCAATGGAAGGGAAAGAGTTGTGGCATGGAAAAGTGGAAAAAATGGAAAATAATTGAGGTTTCAAAAATTATATTGGTATATAAAAAAATAATATGGAAAATAAAACAAAATAACCAAAACATTAAAAAAAGGCAGGTGGGAAAGATAATGAAAAAGATTGTTTGGTAATTTAATGTCACTCCTACACCTGTTTCACAAGATGCATGTAAGCTCAACCTATTTTTATAGAAATGAATTTCATGGATTCAAAATTCATATAAACCCTGAAACCATAAATCATAAAACCCCAAACCCTAAAATTATAAAACATAAAACCCTAAACTCGAAACCATAACATCTAAAACTAAAAATCCTAGAATATAAATCATAGAATCTAAAAATCAATAAGGCTTGAGGTTAAACCCCAAATCTCAAAATCTTAAAGCTAATGTAGGATTGGTGTAGCCCCCCTCAACCCAGCCCCAGTGCCCCCTCCACACCCCCACACTACCCCTACCCTCCCATGTCCCCTCCCCTACACCCCCTCCCCCTTCCCCCTGCACACACACCTCCCCCTACTCCTTTCCCCTTGCACACCCACACCCCCACCCCCTGCACCCCCCCACCCCTTCCCCCAGCACACCCCCAACCCCCAGCACACCCCCTTCCCCTGCACACCCACACCCCCCTGCCCCTGCTCCTTGCACATCCCATCTACCCCTGCCCCCTGCCCCTTCACCCCCCCTGTAAAACATCTTAACACCCCTTGAACCCTAAAATAGTATACACCACAACATCTAACAAACACTAACTTCATTATATGGTAAAATTAAATGTATAAACCATGAACAAAATTTACATCTAAAATGTACCTCAATATCTATATCATCAAAACCATCATGACCCTCATAATCTCCTTCAGAAACACCATCATCATTATATCCTCCTCTCAGACCACCATCATCATCAACATCTACGTTAGCATATGCACCTAAATCAATGGTAGGAGAAAAATAATCCTCATAAACTGAACACAAATAAATGAGAATACATTTAATTAATGAAAACACATTTTATTAATGAAAACATAAAAAGGAAATCACTAAAATAAACAAATCAATCTAGATGTATTTTACTCATAGAAAATCATACAAAAAGTGAAAATATAGCAATGCCAAATATTTTAATGGAATTTGGGTGAATAAAACAATGAATTACATATAAAAAATTATGAAATTTCTAATTTGATCACTCTGCCACACATATTTTATTGAACTTCAAAATAATTAATTGTCTATTGTACTTCTTAAAAATGAGAAACACCTAATGAATATGAAGTTCGAAGCCATATCAGCTCATCCAAAAAACAAATTTTATATAGCTTAAATTGTATAAACCTACGTTGTCATTTGGATATAACAATTCCTATTAATATAGTTTCAGAACGCTTAGATCTTTGTAAGAACTCCTTTATTTCACGGATATCATTATCTAAATGTACAACACCATAGAAAATTTCTGATTTATTCTCTCATCTTCCTACTATTTGGGGATTTCATGACTTCAAATGTGTTTCGTTAAGAAGATGTATTTTTCACCTGTTGTTTCCCTCTGCTAAATTGAAGGGTAAAGAATGGAGCTTTGGTTCCATAAATTTGAAGCCAGGAACCCTTAGGATCCATGAATAGAAGAAAAATTTTAGACTCTATGATTTTAAAGACACTTTTTCCCAGGTTTGGATAAAGATTTATGGTTTAAATTGGGTTTTGTGGCATTTTGAAATTCTTTATGACATCACATCTGCATAAGCATTCCAATCCTGATGGATTTGGCTACTAAAAATGTTAGCTATGGATATTTTTCCAGAATTTTAGTTGAGGTATATTTAAGTTAAACCATGGTTGATATGGTAGTTCTATCCCCACCACAGGATGAAATTAATCTTCATATTGTGTATGAAAATTTTCCTTTGTATTGTGAAGTCTGCTCTATGATTGGACACTCAAGGGCCAACTGTCATTCCAATATTTTTTTTACTAGATGCATGTTAAAGGGGAATGATGAGGCTCATTGCATAAGAACATAATGTAATAAATTTCCCCAAGGGACTGATGTCCAATCTTCATAACATACAGCAAATGAGATTTCTCAGAGCTCTCCCAACAGACTCCTAATCTCTGAAATTGTTCAGACAATGTATCAGACTGAACATCTAATCAGAGATAATAGTAAAATCCCCAAGTTGGAATCCACCTATGTCATCATAAAAGATGTTGAGACACCTTATTTTCAGTTTATTGATAGACCCAATGTCACTTGGGATGATTTAGTAGAATAAATTGACTCAACTAAAGTGGGAATGTCTTTCAAAGATGTGTTGATTAAAGTCATGAACTAAGATCAAAATGAGACAAAATCTGTGGATAGTCAAATAGAGATAGAGATTCTAGAAAAAACTGAGGCTGATTAAGGAATTAGGCATGAGAAAACTGCTTTTTCTTCATAATGCAGAAACGTGAAGCATATGTTAGAGACAATGACCTCAAGTAAGGTTAAGAATAAAAACACAAACAAGGAATCCAAGGAAGTGACTACTGACAATGACAATGAAAAGGTCCCCTACCCTACGAAGTCCAAGGAATATATGAAAAAGGATGATGTTGCTAGCCTTTCAATGGAATTATAGGAAACATAAGGTGTGACTTCAAAAAAATATTGTCTCCCGAAATATGCTCCTACAGTGGGAAGTGGAGTTAAAAAATTCCCTGCAACTGATAGGGCGCTGCATGTTCCTATAAATCTGCAAGTTTCGAGTTTGAGCATTAATTCTCCTATGGTGGGAAGTGAAGTTAATCACTCTACTGCTGAATTTGGACCCAAACTGGTGCCATGTGCTCAACCTGATAGTACTCTTGTTGGAACATCCATAGGAGTTCATGGAATGGATGTTCAACCCACTTGTGTGGCATCTAAGTTTCCCATCAATGAGCAATTACTGGAGAAGTTTAAGATACCCAGCACAATAGAAGGTCTGATTCCCACCCAAAGTCATCCATATCAGAGTGGAAAGAATCTGAGGCTAAGAATCTATCCTGATTCTGATTTGATGAAAGAGTTAACTCATGGTCAAGAGGAAAAAAATTCGGCTCTAAAAAGGGGTTCCCTTCTAGACCCCATCTCTATTTTGGGTGTTTCTAAGCCAATTGGACAAACACACAATGTGACTGAGTCAACTACAATGCCTCCTCCAGTAATAGAGGCACATAAACCTATGAAGAATGCTGAACTATTGAGATTAAAGGTTTCAACCTCTCTTACAAGCAGTGCCCCACCTCAAGCATCAGGACCCGTTAAAACAGAAATGTTGGTATTCATAACACTTTTGAAATCATTTCCTCGCTTAGTAGTGATGATGATGGGAATAAAAGTGACAGAGTGAATAAATATGAAACCATAAAGACTGATGTTGTTGTGGATAACCTTGATGATTTTGATGGTGAAGGTTCATGGATACAGGCCAGGAATGTGAGGAGAGGTCAGAACTCCCACGGTAGGGGTGAAAGACTTCTGTTTCATAGTATGAATACCCGTTCTAAAATGGTATGGTGTCTTTTTAAGTGTTATGTTCTTGTATTTCCTCTGAACATTCTTATTTTTCTTTATAATTTAAATAAATAGGCCTTTGTGCCCTTAAAAAAATTCTTATTAATATAGAGATTATATTCAACTACTCTCATAAACCTCAAAAAAATATTGAACATTTTCAAGCCTTGAGTTCCAAGCTACATGTACTTATTTTAAGCCACAAAAATCATTCTTAAAAATGCACGATTTATTATCATCATAATTTATTTGAAATACACATAGTTGACCAATTTAAACTTCCTTAAAAAACTCCAATGAGAAAAGAATACTTTTTATTATATTCATTAGATATACCTTGATATTCTCTATATAACTATGGTAAGAAAAAATTTGATAACCTCAATATAATCAATTAGTGAAAGTATTTTATCTACAACCACCCTACCAATCAATGAATATACCTTTCACCAAATTTTGACTATGAATTTTATAACTTCAATATTTTCATTAATCATATTTCTGAATACTTGTATCGTGAAGATTATATTTTTATCTATTGTTTGTGGGACAAATTTAATATGTCATTATTTTCTGTGTAATTTAACTCCTCATTCATATCTTTAATCCAATTTTAATCATTGGATGCATATTCAAATATTCTTTACTCAAATAAATATAAGAGGGCATTTCTTTTAATTCTATAAATCTTCCTAGTTTATACTACAGTGTATTTGTCTCCAAAAATGTTTTCTCCATCAAAATGTTTAGTTCTATTAAATATTTTAGGTGTAATTGGAATCTTTATATCTTTTTATTTCTCATTTTCATCCAAAAATTCTATGATGGAGTCCTCACTACCCCTAAGAGACTCTCTAGGCTCTTGTAAAGATTCAATTTTCTCTATATTATCTTCAATGCTCCTATCATAGATTCCTTTTTATTTCCTATCCATTATTACATATTTTATTTCCAAAATTTTAATGAGAAGCTTATTAAAAAATCTATAAATCTTGATTCATAAGGAATATATATGAAATATAACTTCATCATGTTATTTCTATACTTTTCTTGATTCCCTTCCATGTTAAGAATATATAACTTACTACCAAAGACTCATAAATACATCAATATTGGTTTCCTTTTATACCTTAGTTCAAAAGGAAACTTTTTTTATACCTTGTAATAAAACAAGAGATCACCATATTTTGTGTTATATTATTGAAAGTTATACTTTACCTCTCAACCACCCCATTCTATTAGGGTGTCTACATAAGAGTAGCTTTCTGAGAATTATCATACTTCTCTAGATACTTCTAAACTAAATAATAAGTGAATTGAATTCCATTATTATAACATGGAACTTTGATATTCATTCCAAATCATGGTGTGAATATAAGGTTAAATTTTCAACCATATAAACCTACCATTGTACTCTATTTAAAGTATAGACATTTCCTAACCCAATCATACTGGTTCATCACAAGTTATCCTGATCCTGATTATGATGCATAGACTTCAAACGTCACCACATTTTCACAAAATTAAATTACCAATACCCCTATTTCAGGAGGCACATCATGTTCACCATTATATACTAATGAATTAAACTCTTGAAACATGGTGAAATTCATAGGTCTGGGAATCCACCAACTAGACTACCATCAAGCCCTATCACCCGCTTTGACCTAACCATGATTTATCACATTTGGATCATCAAAACCACCCCAAGTCTGAAAACTAGTTTGATTCCCTCATTTGGGTCATTAGTCGATCAATCCCATGCCATTATTTCCATAAGAACCAATTAATTTTTAAATCTAAAGAAACCTTGGATTTTACTATTTCCACTCAACCAAAATGCCCATCTTCGGACTCTGATCTCCAAGAAAACCCAACTCAATTTTGGTACTCATTAGGTCGTTGGATCCTAATTTCCATTTGAAATACCTACCTATTGGTCTCCCAAAACCAAGACTTTACCCTCATTGGTTTATATTTTCCATGACTGATGTCACTCTCTCCACTATAGGATAGCCCTTGTCACAACATCACATGATCAAAATCCAAGAACCACAACCCACATACTGTCTATCCCCAAAAATTATGACTGAATTCATCCAAAACTCATGCATTCCTAATAGATAACCAAAAAACTACTCAATACCCATTCTCAGTGCATGATAATTCCATTCTTGGCATGTGATGAGTTTTCAAGAAAAAAATATTATCACCTACCACACCATCCATTGGTGCACTCACCACCACATTGATTTACTTAAAATTGCTCCACAAGAAACACCTCGAAGATCCAAATCTAAATCTATATACCAATTCTCCCATACCATTATCAAATCACCCTGGGAAACACTTTTCCTTAACCAAGATTTGGTATAACAATACCCAATAAATTTTCAACGATCCCTTTTTGAAAGGGCACTTCCTCCGTTTCATTTGAAGTTATGGGATACCTCACCTATGAGAATCTCACTAAAATTTCCATCGATCCTATACCCTTTGTCATCTAAAACTGATTAAAAAAATACACAACTTCCATGCATGAATTGTTTGTGCTTACTCAACTTATGTCAAATTCAATAGGTGTACGCTCTCATACCACGCAGTTGGAACCCATCTCACAGCTCCGGAAGTCACGTCACAATTGAACTAGGATCACATACCTAATTAAAAATATGACCATTCCTCTTGGATGTTACTTCCATGAAACCCAAGATTAGAATAAATTGAACCACTGATCTAGAGAAGGAAAAACATGAGACCTAAATACCATGTTGGAGCCGAAAATCAGAAAATACCCGGTGAGGAAAGGAGTGCAGTAGGTAGGGATTTCTCTTGAGAAATTGAAGAAGGGTGGATTTCACTAGGGTATCCTGAGTGGGGTTAGAGATAAATCACGAGAGGAGGATGCCAAGGTAGGACTTGGTATGACTGATAAATCGAGAAGATGGGGTCACTGCATCGTAGGAGAAGAATCGGGGGTGGCCGCGTAGAAGGAGGATACTGAGAGGTGGAGTGGCCGCGTCTGAGCCGGTCGGGGCAGTGTTGAAGTCGTGTTGGGGTAGCATTTGAGAAAGATAATCGCAATGAAGTGGGGTGGCTGCATCAGAGGCATGTCTCCAGAGGAGGTGGGGAGTCTGCATCGTAGAAGCGACGATGCAGAAGTGGAGTGGTCGTGCTGGAGGAGGACGATCGTGGGGAGGTTGGGTGGCCTGTCGGAGGAGGAGGATCACGAAATGTCAAGGAGAAGAGTCGTGAGGAGGAGGAGCATTAGGAGGAGGGGCGTGACAGAGTTATGGTAAATTGGGGAGGGGTGGGTTAATTTCCACGGAAAGAGAAATTGACATGGCTATAAACAGGATATAGCCAGGTTTCCTATTGTCTGTGGGTATAACTTTGTAGCTATAGCTCTAAATTCTAGTAGTGCACGGGGTTTTGTACTTGGTTCACCCTCGCTGGGCTATGTCTAAGAAGCATACACTGATGATGTGTCGATGTACCAAATCCACTAAAAGTGCACTTCTATTTAAAAATTTTGGGCTAGATCACTTCTATGCCTAGGCTCACTGCCTTTACAATATTTAGGGTTAGCTCACATCTTTCCAAAGGGACACTCCCTGTTTCTCTCTCTTTGGTTCACTGGTGGTGGAGAGGATCACCTTCTTCCTCTTCCTTTTCTCACTACTACGGAAAGTATCCACTCATATTTTATAAACCTGTAGGTCTCTTAACTATCTCAAATGAAATATACATCTTTAACTATTGATAGATTCTCTATTCATGTCCAACTTTCAGCCACAGATGAATCTCACTTTCCACTGGGTGTACTGGGAACCCCAATTTTTATGTGCCACCTCTACACTGCCTTGAATGTAATTTTCTACTTTTGTGTGAAATTAACTACTTTTACAACACCAAATTTATGCACAACCCCTTCTTTTTTGCGCAGCATTTGTTTACATGCAAACACTTCTTTTATCCGAAATAGTTTTCTTTTACGTGCAACCTTTTCTTTGCGCAAAAACCTTTCATTTTCACACAACCCCCTTGTTCCCTCCAATTTCGCACATCAAAGCTCGGATACACTATAAGTATTGAGCATCTCCGAATGAGGTCGGTCATTTTATATTTATAGGAAAAATAGACCCCTGCAAGAAAAACCCTCCTTCCGCGTGTAATGCTCATTGAGAACGAAAAATAAATCTTCTGTGCAACACCATATTTCACGCCATGCTCCGATTTTTCACGCACCTCATACCATTTAAAATTTTTGAGCTTCTGATCACGAAACACCTCTTTCGGAAAAAACTCAATTTCTCTATTTCAATCACCAGACCAATATTTAGCACACCACTCAAATATTTCATGCACTGCACCAATTTATCGTGCATCAATTTGTATATGCTATTTATTTACCACATCAAAATAGTATATTCCTTTTCCGAGGATCTTCTCTCAAACATGGATAGCCAAAAATATCTCTTGAACCCAACAAATCACCATGTAAACCCCCTTTGTCAACAAATTTGTACATCGTGGTCTGCTTTGTCAACAAACACAACAAGGAGGTCCTCTTTTTCAACAAACACAATCACCTAAAAAATGTTGCAACGCTGCATTGAGGTATTTATGCCCAACAGATTTGATATACAATTACCTAAAATATATTCAACTTTCTCTGTGAATATTCTAAAGGAAGTGTTTCAACTATTACATCTTTTAGATGAAGAATGCAGGATCACTATATATTGAATGTTCATTTATACTTCCACAATCTTTTGGAGATACTAATGAATTTATTGATAAGTATTGTTCTTCAAGTTTACCTAAGAATACATGTCTAAAATCCGTCTCGGTTCCCAAAAGTTTTTTAATAATACCATTTGACCCAAAGTTTCAAGGGAACTAAAACTATTTTTAATTGATTTTAAATTAAAATTTCCTTATAATTCTTAAGAAGTACAATTTTTACATGGATATTTTCTACTATAGGAACATAAATGTATATATATATATATATTAAATTTCTAATCATTCAATAGATGTGATGGAGGTACTATGAAATTTAGAGACAAATATAAAGGAAAGGTTTAAGGTATTCAAGAAGTTGGTATTTATAACTCATTAAATATTTATAAATTATGTAATAGGATTAAATATAAATTTTATTCATATTTCTCAATTATTTAATGACTATATTATTATTAAATTTTAAAATTATAAATGTTTTTTTTCCAAAATGATTTTATATTATTTTATGATATCTGAAATGATAATATTTACTCCATTAATTTTACAGATCTAATATATCAAAATGAAAAGTTTATTAAATATATATATATATATGATATTATATAACATAATATCCTTTATCATATGAATTTTCATTTAATACAAAAACTATCAAAGAATCCACAAATTTAATATTTTCTTAAATTTAAAGTGAACAAAAATCATGTATGTGATTTATATATAAATGGAAAGAAACATAGAAAAAAATTTAGATCAATTGAAAATATTTAAATAGTAATACCACTGAATATTTTTTATTTAAATTTATTAAGTCCTATTTAAACTAGTAGTCTCATTGGTTTTTTAATATTTTAGTAGATTTACGTGGGTTTATTTTCCAACTCATAAATGTGAAACTTTATCAAAGTTTTATTCCTACTATAATTTTTCAATATGGAAATAAAATTTTATTATTTCTATCAGAAGTTATAGAGGTTTAGAATTTCATAATTTTTAATTATAATAGATTTGTGAAAAAAAATGATTGTATTCAGAATTCCATGTCTCATTGATCACCAAAACAGAATGGTGTAGTTGATATAAAGAATATATGTATTCCTGAAATAGATATAAGTATATTTATTGAATTTACTCTTCCTAAGTATTATTTGGAATAAGTCATGAATAATTCATGTTATACTTGTAATAGAATTCTTTTTAGATTTATTTTTATAAAAACATATTATGAATTAGGTAAAAGAAGGGAACCTAATGTTGAATACTTAAATGTTGTTGGATTTAAATTTTTTTAATAAATAATATTCTGTAGGTAAGTTTTATTCTGAATTTTAAAAGGGAACGTTTTTTAGTTGTTCAATTTTAATTAATAATTATCATTTTTATAATAAAATGACTATAATTTTTGAATGATATATCCAAGTTATGTTTGATGAGAATTATTTAGAGAAAAATAATTATGATTTAGAATAGACTGAATAAGATTTAATAGAATTTAATTTTGGTGAAAATGATATTAAACATATTGAAGAGGAGTATAGCATTCATGAAATATCTTGAAAAATTCATATAGATCACTCTCTAGGTAGAATTATTAGAGATTTCATCTCTAAGGTCTAGAAAAAATGTTATTTAAGTATTTTTTATGCTCACTCAACATTTATTTCATATTTTATCCCAAATGGTTTTTTAAAATATTTAAAAGAATCTAATTAGATTTTATATATGGAAGAATAATTTAATTAGTTTTATAGAAATGATGCATGGATTCTATTTTACCCATATAAGGAATAAAAAATTATTATAACTATGTGGATTTTCAAAAATAAAATAGATGATTCTGGACAGATTATGAAGAATAAAGAATGTTTTGTTACTAATGGATTTTTCTAAGAAATTTTTGTTTCACATTTTACAACAACAAAATCTATTTTAATTTCATTATCCTATGCCGCACATCAAGGATCCAAAATCTATAAAATGTATGTGAAAAGTAATTTTGTGAATAAAATAATTTCTAAATATTATTATGTTAAACTGTAGGTTCTGAATGCAGTGGAAGTGCCCATTTGGCCTATGTCCAACTCATATTTTGTTGGATTCAATAGATAATCAAAAATGTACATTACATGAATTTCATGACCAATTATGTTTTTCTGAAAAATGTTAAGAAATATTTTTCTAGAATCAATAGAGGATATTTTCAAGTGAATTTATAATTAATTAAAAAAAGAAAAAATATTACCCCTGTCATGATATCATTCTTTGTTAATGGTATTAATAATTTGAACCTGATTGGGGTATCATTTTTGTGTTGAGGGGACCTAAAGTACAACCCCTCTAGTTTTGATCCACTCATGCTCCTTTGATTTCTAAACAACACCAATGAAACATCAATTGATAGTGTGGCATATTGATCATCTTGCATTACACACCATTGATCACTACATGTTCCTTCATGATCAGTGGAATATCTCTTAATCTTATTGATCATGATAAGAAGAGATGAGGAATAATATCAAGAGAAGAATATTTTTCAGAATTAATTACCTTTCATTGATTCGAAAAAACAACCTATAAATGGGCCTAGGTCAAGGAGTTAATTCCATTTAATTTCCAAAAGGCCCTTAACTATGAACTTATCCCTAAAAACCCCATTCCATGTAAATAATTATAATATTATTATTTTACTTATAAATTTCCCTAACCCCTGAAATGGTAAATATTACTTTATTGTCTAGTAAATAAATATTTATCATCAGAACCATCTTGGTATGCTCATCCTCATTCACCTTTATAGAATTTGTGAATAAATAGTTAATTATATATTACTCATTAGTAAATAAAGTAAATAATATATTCATAGTCTGATGAGTACATATTTATTTAATAGTGGAATATTTAATTAAATTATTTATTTAGTAAATAATTATTTATTGCCTTTCAAATAACAACTGATAAATAAATATTTTATATATTATAATAATTATTAATTAGGTGGTGAATAAATAATAATCTAATATTTGCAACCAAATAAAATATCATGAATAAATATTATTCCTCTATCTGAAGAATAATCATTTATTCTAACCATTTATTTCAAAAAGGATTTTAGTAATTTTAAATAATACACTTAATCAATGACCGTATAGGCCTATCTTTTAGTGGAATGTGGAAATCTTTCTTGAGGTCTAGGATTACTAACTAGGAATGGGTCAAGGCACCCACAGAGAATGAATTTAATGTCACAGAAAAAAAAAGTACCAAATACAAATGTTTAGTGTGAAATATAGTCCATTTGTAGTGATATCTCATCAAGAAGGATTCACACTAAAGTGGTGTTTATTCATTACATTTTCCACATCCATTTTCACAAAGTTATTAAATTTTTAATGATAAAATGTTCCATAAAATATTTAATTACTTTCTTGTAGATTATTTTGTTGTAGATTGTTAAATTAATGAATTTTATACTGAATTTATGTTTTTAAGTTTAAATTATAATTTTTGTCGAGTTTTATGTTTATTATTAAATATTGAATTTTTTTTAAAATATTAATTTTAAAAGACATTGTTTAATTTTTTCTTATCTTAATTTAATTTTAAATTTAATTTTTTTTTACTTAATTCATAATTTATGAAAATTGTAATTTAATTTTTTATCTAATGACTTAAATGATTTAATAATTTGTTACATTATTTTATAATTTAATTCTCTTGTATTTGTTTCCCGTAATTAATTAATGTTTAATCATATATAAATGAGGAATTCATTTTTCTGAATTTTATATCAGCTAGAAAAAAAATATAGGTATCGAAATTTTATGATGATGTATCATTAACCCAAATCATCACCAGTGATGTAGTCGATTCTGAAGATCCAACATATCTGAATTATTGTCTTCCTCATGTAGATGAATTCCAAGAAGAACCACCTGCATGAAAACAAGTATCCATCTATCTTCCATTTCCAAAATTATAATTGGAATAATTGAGAAGGGTGGAAGATTTTATTATCTAATAAGAATAATTCATAACCAATAAGATAGATGGGTAGATCACTAAAGCATGTTGAATATAGATCTTGGCTTCTAAGCCCATATGTGCTCAATTTGTTTGATCATTTTTTTCCAGTATTTCATTGTTGAGGGGTGTATTAAATTGGTCTCATATCTATGTTTTAGCATTAAAAACGAAAGTGATTGATTTAATTCCATAGATATTTGGGATGCTAACCAACTAGTACTAGAAGCCTAAGCTAAGGGGTGTGTTGATTCTGATGCTTGAAGGAGTGTAGCTCACGATTCATGAACAAGGTCACCGAGGCTGACACCGAGATCTTGTTTTGGGACAGTGAAGTTTGATTTTGGTTCTTAGATGAGTGGAAAACTTTTCCCATATAGCAATAGAGAAAAATACAATTTCCAAAAATATCAAAATCTGGAAACTATTTCTTGATCTAGGGATGATTTTGGGTGGCTGATATAAATTGGTGGAAACTTTCTTGAGCATCACCTTCCTAATAATTATTTTGGATAAGGTGATGTCTGAAACAATGCCTTCTTCATAAATCCAATGAAGAAGATGTTTTCTAAGACAGTTTCATCTTATAAATTTTCCTTAAGAAGGATCTCTTTAGGATAGTGCATTCTTTAGAATACTTATATATTTTAATGTGTATAAGATATAGTATAAATAAAATATATATTAAATTTAAAACATTTACACTTCAATTAATTTTTATTTTTAAAGTAAATGTTATAAATTTCATATAAATTTTATTTATACTATATCTTATACACATTAATTTGTTGAAGTGTAAATGTTATATTTTTAATTAATTATTTTTTCTTCATGTAAATTATTTTTGGTTTGTTTTATTTAATAATTCCTTTTTATTTAAAACTATTTTTTTATTTTTGATACTTTTTTTAAGTTTCATTTAAATTATAAATAGTTTATAAATTTTATAGGCTTCCAAAGACACA
Source organism: Viscum album (assembly GCA_963277665.1). Lineage (NCBI taxonomy): Eukaryota > Viridiplantae > Streptophyta > Magnoliopsida > Santalales > Viscaceae > Viscum > Viscum album. Next base: position 1,682,685,898 of record OY728123.1, on the reverse strand, counting down.
TACATGAAATATAATAATGTTTCAAGTATGTGACTTTGAATGCCTACAAATTGTAAATTATAAATACAATATAAATGAAAGTTATAATATTGACTAAATCTACAAAAATATTGAAAATAAAAAGAATTTCTAAAAAATTAGAAAAAAAATAAATTCAATGACACAAAATATTGTAATTTAAAAACATAATATTTTTATTTAAAACTTTTGTTTTCACCAAAAGAATTTATTTTAACTAAATTTATTTCTTATTATTTTTTTATTACTTTTATTTTAAATTAATTTTTTTTACAGTAAATTTTTTAAATTTCATTTATATATTATTTAGACTATATATTATGCGTATAATTTTTTTAAGTGTAAAATTTATGTTTTTAATAAAAATGATTATGTAATGTGAATTAATTTTGGTTTATTAAATTTATAAATTATTTCTATTTTCAAGTATTTTTTATATGTTTAATCTATTGTTTAAGAGTCATTTATATTGTACTTATAGTTTATATTTTATAGGCCTCCAAAGTTGCGTACTTGAAACATAATAAGATTGGTTGTGTTTTAAGTAGGCAACTTTGTAAGCTTATAAAAGATAAACCATAAATACAATCAAAATGAAATTTAAAATATAGACTAAAAACATAAAATATAATTAAAAATTATGTTATTTTTATCAAAATAAAAAAAAATATTGATGATACAAAACAATATTGTTTCAAAAGATAACATTTTGACTTTAAAATAAGCAAGCAACTTTTAAATATTATAAACCATAAATTATAATTAAATTATAAATGAAATTTAAAACATGAACTTAAAGCATATAAAATAAAGGAAAATGAAAATAATTTCCTAAAAATAATAAATTGAAAATATTAAGTATTAATAATAATACATGACTTAATAATAGAAATATGATTAATTAAATAAATAAATATAATTAATAATTTGTACTTTTTAATAATTGAATATAATAATATTATTAATTAAATTATTATTATAGTTATAATTATTAATATGATATTAATAACTAATACTATTTAATAATAATGTGATTATATAAATCATTAATAATAATAGTATTATTATTACTATTCTTCCAAAATAATAACATTATTATTATTATCATGAATTTTATCAAAGATAAATATCATGAATTTGTTATTCTGGATTTATTCATAATATCATGACTATTTTATAATGAATTCATTATCATTTATTATACTTACTTTATTTTCCAACATTTATATGTTCTATCAAGTTCCTAGATGCGTGTATTGTTTTTTATTTGTGTGTTTATGTACCAATATTTTAATTATTTTTGTTATTTTCGTTGTTATTTTTTTTGTTTTTTTTTGTTTTTTTTTTGTCGTTGTAGTAATTCATAAATATAGAAAAAAATTTATGAGGCAAACATTATTGATTAAAAATGTAAATGTTTTATTTTTAATCAATAAAGTTTATGTCATGTAAATTTTTTCTTGTCTATTATTTTATGAAATTATTTTTATTTTCAACCATTTATTATTTGTTTATTTTATGTTTTATTTTTTATTTTGATTTTACATATAGTTTATATTTTATAGGATTCCAAAGTTACCATCTTGAAAAATAATAAGTTTTGTTGTGTTTGAAGTAGATGACTTTGAAAGCTTATAAAAAAATAAACTATAGACAAAATAAAAATAAAAATGAAATCATAGCCTAATCACATAAAAAAATAAAAAAATGTTTTTATCCAAAAAATATATAGAAAATAATATAGATGACACAAAACAATGTTGTTTCAAAACATAACATTTGGGCTTTAAAAGAATTTGGTAAGTCTAAAATCTTTTAAAAAAATAAATTTTAATTTGATTCTAAATGAAATTTAACACATGCACTCAACACAAATAAAATTAAGGAAAATGAAAATAATTTCATAAAACTAATAAATATAAAATATTATGTTCTAATAATGATGCATGACATTATAATAAAAAAATTGATTAATCAATTAAATAAAAATAATTAATATTTTATACTTATTAATTATAGAAAATATAATTATTATTAATTATATAATTATTGTAGTGATAATAATTATTATTAAATTAAAAATTAATAATAATTAATAATAATGCATTTATTTACATTATTATTAATAATTGTATTGTTATTATTATTTATAAAAGTTAACATTATTATTAATATTGCCATGACATTTATAAAATATAAATATCATAACTTTATTATAATGGATTTATTAATAATATCTTGAATTTAGTATAATGAATTAATTATCATTTATTATCATGACTTTATTATTCAAAATTTATTATCTATGGTCAAGTTTTGAGATGCATGTATTTTCTTTTTTCTCTTCAAGTGTACATAACAGTCTTTATTTATTATTATTATTATTATTATTATTCATAAAACCTATAAAATAACTGATAATGAAAATAATTTCCAAAAAATAATATATAGAAAATAGTAAGTGTTTTTAATAATATATGACAAATAATAATAATAATATAATTAATTAATTAATTAAAAATAATTAATATTTTCAACTTATTAACTGTTGTTAATATAATTGACATATTATTTTTATGAAGTCATAGTAAATAATATATTACTTAACAATAATACTTTAACATCCAAGATTATCATCATTATTATTAGTTTTATTATTAGTCCTAAATATAACAATCAGAAAATAATTTACATGACACAAAATATTATTATTAAATAATAATTAATAATTATAATAATAACAATAATATAATTAATATTGATTATATTATAAATTATTACTAATTTAATTCATAATATAAATAAAAATAAAATATTAATTATTTTTAAAAATCAAAAATATATCTCTATATTTAATAATAAAAATAATAATAATACTATTATTATTATATTTTTTGTATATTTAAAAATATTATTATTATTATTTAAATTGTTTTATTTATTTACATCATCATTATTATTATCATTATTATTAATAATATTCATAAATATAATAAACAAACAATAATTTACATGTCACAAAACATTATTTGTTGATATTAATACTTAATAAATAGATTATTATTTATTACACTATCAAATAGTGACTATTTATTGAAACTATTTTGTAATTGACAATTTATTATCATCAATGTTTTATTATAAAAAATATATTATTCATTAGTGGAAAGCTGATATTTGAATCCCACATTGAAAATCTGGAAAGGATGTCGAGTACTACACCCCTATAAAAGGGGAGGCTAAGTTGGATTTTCCAAAATATTTTTGGAATACTATGACTAAAGTAATAAAAAATATAAAAATAGTTAAATATTGTTTAATTTTTAATTTTTAATTTTGTTTTGTTTATATATATATATATATAATTTAAAAAAAGGGTGGGTGTTTTCTAGGACATGTCATTCTTTGAAACACTTCTGAAGAAGGCATTGTCCCAAACATTTCCCTCTTCATAATTATTCTAAAGAAGGAATTGTCTCAGTTGAGAATGTCGAAGAAGAATACCTAGTCTATGTATTAGTAATTGAGGGTTTAATATATCCCATTACACCGATCTACTAGCATACATAAGAACAAAATTTGATCAAGAAAACCGTTTGAGGAAGAACACCCATGGTTGAGTCTGATGTTGAGGACTTTGGGTCACTATCAATGTTGGATGTTAATCTTAGACTCTTTTTAAGTTCATTCAATACTCCTTCACTAAATTTATTTTTACTCAAACTTTGATAGAGCATAGCTTAATGAATTTTTATGAGGTTCGGGATTTTAAGAAGTTAAATAATATCTAATTTATGTCTTGTTTTTGTGGTTTAATAAAAGATGGTGGGACATTAGGTTTCAAAAACATATACTTATGAATTTGAAGATAGTTTCACCGAACATTCTCAGTTGAATGTCTCTATCAGTTTGGGTTCAATTTAAGAAATCTTTTATCCACAGTTGGTTTATTACTATCAAGCTATCATGAATGGAATTAGGAAATGGGATCAATTTTTGAGGGTAGATAAATTCAATAATCTATTTAATTGATGATAATTTTTCGTGGGATAAATCGATCACTAGAGGAGGTGGGTGAGTTCTGGAATAATTGATGTTCCAGGATTGCTCAAGCCAGTTGTTGGCTAAATGTGTCTTGAGAATATTATTAGCAGTCTAGTTATTTCATTCTAGAATTCTTCAGGATTGAATGGAATATTTTTCCAGTCGTTCAGTTGTTATGAGGGCGGATCAAAATCTTACAAGTATAATTTGGGTGAACTAGTTAGCTTAAGCATTATCTTGTGAGAGAGGTGATGTAGACTTGATAATTAAAGGGGTTGAATTCGAATTTTCCATTACCATAGGTGATGAATTTGAAGTTGTGGAAATTAGAAAAATAAAATTTAAAACCAATACAAATTTTTAAAGGGATATTTGCATATAGTAATTAAGAAATGGAGTAGATAGCATATTCAAAAGTGAATTTATGGAGTAGAGCCAAAAGTAGGAACACTATTGACTATAGAATCGAAGGAGATAAAGCTCAAGGAAGAAGGAAACTTCAACCGAGAAGCTTCTATTCCCTTTTATAGTTTCTCAAATTTATATTTAGAGATGCAATCCCTTGAATATATATTTTCTCTACTATTATAAAAATGTGAAATTAATATCTTTTTGGAGAGTCATACTGGAATGAATTTTTATTTTTCAATATGTTTGATTTAGTTTTAATAATTCTGTAAGTTAAATTATTGTACTTCATTCTTGTTAAGTATCATTTCTACACTATAAAAAATACCAATGTTTGATGATATAGAATCTTTTACCTTTGAGCATAATTTTAAGTACTGAAAATTGGAAATGGATGATGACCCTCATCTCCATTAATGTAAAATTATTTTCCTAAACATCAGTTGACTAGTCAATTTTTAGAAGAATTCACTGTACTATGGGTATCACCTAATGATAATTAGTTGTTTCAACACACATTCTTCACTGTTTTTTGGAAAAATCGAGTTTATTAAATATTAAAGATTGAAAATCATTTTTAATCAATTCTTCCCATCCAATCTCCCTAATTCAATCAACTATTAATCTCTCCCTCTCTCTCCTCTTTCTTTTATTTCATACAAGAACCATTATTTTAGCATTTTCTCAATTTTTAGTTTTCTTTTGTCTTTTTATTTAGTCTAACATTCCTTTCTCCTTCTTTGTGTAATTGATAGTACAAATTCCAATATACTATTCTTATTAGGTTTTAAATAATTTAATGTCATTAAATTGTGTGATTATTACATATTTATTTGACTATCTAAAATGAACCCAAAAAAACTATTTCCATGGAATTTAATGTGACATTTATATTTCAATAAAAGGGATTAGATATAAACCTTTATAAATATGGAAAGTATAAACCTTTCCTCAACTTATACATTAATCACATATCATTCCTGATGCACCCAACATACCCTACTTTCTATAAACATATACCATCACATTTGTAGTCAGTAAATCTTTGTACATGAGTCAACATATGAATTAATAATAATCATAAATTCTATGTATCATCACACATTCTCACAGATAGTAATATCCAATGACACATTAACATGTTTATTTCATATATGTGTGGTTCCCCCTTTCACTTACTCTATTCCGTTGTGTTGTATAAAGTGAAATGATTTGAGATTAAATGCTAAACTCCAATAAATAATCATAGAAGTATTGATTAATATTTTCTCTTACATGGTATTAGTGGAGTTTCTTAATATTCTTACCAAGCTATTTCTCAACTTCATTCTTTTATTCTTTTAATTTACCAAAATAATCATACTTTTACTTTATTTGTCAGACATATCAGTATCTATTAAATACATTAGTAAAAGTTATAAAGTATAACAACCCACATATTTCTTTAATTGTAAATGGTTTACACACATCAATATAAACCAACTCAAGAGGCTCTATATCCCTTTCACCCATTCAGAATAGTGGGGTTACACTTGTGGATGAAGCGATTCATGTTTCCGGTGCTAAGGATAGAAATACAATTTATATGAATATGTCATACTTTGGAATCATCACACAAATATGATAGAAGGATTATACAAAATTCTAAGTGCCAATTTTTCAATGAAAGTGGCTTAATAAGAAGTGTGATGTTAAAATATATGAAATGGGATTCGGGAAAGCTGATTTCAGTAAGGAAGGATAAATACAAACAATTTATAATGGCATCATAGGTAGTACAATTATTTTATATTCTATACCCCGCAAACCAAAATTGGTCAATTGTTCTGTTATCGACCAAAACAACTGAAGGGTCAAATGAATTCTCAACAGAGGATGACCCTTTCATAGGGACTTTGTAATCATTTCGTAGTGATCCCAATGTAGACAACATTTTTCATGTCATAGGAGACTACAATAAAGGGATTTACATAGTCGATGGAGGGGTCAAATCTCTTCATCCATTAAATAATATAGTAAAATAATTAGTTTATATGTTTATTGTAATATAAATTGTGTTAGGTTATGTTATTATTTGTTTTCTTCTACTTTTATGTAATCTGAATTAAATGTTAAACCACTTCTGCTGATAATGACTTCTTCACCGGTTGATGCACCCAATCCCTAGGCAAAATAGGTTTCTAAACTTGCTTCTGCTGGTCCTAGTGAAGAGAAACAATAGGTTTCTCAACCTGTTGCTATTAGACCCAGTGCATAGCAACAATAGGTTTCTCAACTTATTGTTGCTGGTCCCAGTGTTACGGTATAAAAGGTTTCTCAACCTATTGTTGCTGGTCCCAGTGTTGATGCTAGCGCTCCGGAGGAACAGATTGATGATTCTTCTGGGGAAATGGTACGAAATAGAACCCTAATGGTGCAAAAAAAAACTAGATCATAGTAGTTTGATAGTGTTATCCAAAATCCTTAAGGCAAAAGAAAAAGGCATCAAATTTGAGATGGGATAGAATAAGAGAGGACAACATGTTAACCCCAACAAAGCCATCTTTATTAGCTACATTGTAATTGTCACTCTACAACATGTGTTGATTGATGTATGGTTGTGGTACCATGTTCTCACCGGGCTTAAGATACTAATGTGGGAAGAGATTACGGTAACTTTATGATATCATTTTTTAATTTATTAAAATAAAATAAAATACTAAAACATTGACTTACTCTTTATCATCCATTGTAGAGTGCATTTATAGTAGATTCCTCGCATAAGGAAGAAGTATTAAGAGTAGCAGAAAGGATTCATATAGGATTCTGCACAATTTTAACGAAATATCATCTTAAATATACTTAAGGGAAATCAAACCAAACCCACCTCCTCTTTATGAACACTTGATATCTCATGGAGCATGGGATGTGTTTAGCAACCATCTTTTGGAGAAGACATTTCATGTACATTGTGTGCGGTAATACGTTGTTTGATATTGCTTGTATTCATCACTTTGATTGATAGTTTTTTATTTACGAAACAACAAGTGAGTGCTGAAAATAAAGAACATGCAACAAAACCAGCGTACCCCTACTGTAAAGTAAGGATGGCATGCACTTAACTTGAGAAAACATTGGTACGTCTTTTAAATCTACCGTAGTACTTTTATGTGACATAAACCAACACCATACCCATGTTTCTATGTTTATAAATAGATTGATGAATCGAAATAGAAATTCATATCCATCCTACACCATGTGTTATGGAAGGAGACTCATGTAAATTAAGAGGGGCTATTGATAGCTGAAAACACACAAAAGTGTGGGAAACATGTGTTAGTATGACATAATATAAATTTGATTTGATTTAAATCTCTATTACATAACAATGACTACTTATTTTCTTATATTTTATATCTGACATAGTCATAGGAATCAACAACACCCACACCAGATGCAGACATACTTTCAGTGGCATTGAAGCAGCCAGAAAAGTATGGCCGCATCAAAGGTGTGGGTTTTGGGACGACACCCCAAACATATTTTTAGAAAAAAAAACAAGCAGAGGATCAAAATGAGGAAATGAAAAAGATACAAGAAAAATTAGATATTTTCAAGATGAATTATAATACCAGATAGATATTATAGAAGGTTTGATGCTGGGGAGGCAAAGAGAATAAACAACTCTACAACAACCCATTCGTGAAGATACTACCCCACCCCAACCATCTTTGAGGTGAATCACTCTCTTAAATAACCTGACATAGCTGAGGTAGTAAATGTTCTAATTATTTTTTCTATGAAATTTTAATCACATAGACATTGATAACTTTCCTATACTAATATTCTACTGGGTAAAAATCATTGTGATTTATATCTACCAACTCCCACCAATCGTCTTGTAGTGAGGGCTATGGTGTTCAATATACAGAATGACATGCTACAAAACAGACAACATCTAACAGATATTGTCAGAGTGTCAATTAACGTAGTTAATGAGACGAGTTCTGAAATACCTATTCCAAATGATGATGATGATATTCATACAGTAGAACAAGATGTTGGAACATTCATCGCATGACCTTCAATTCTTTAAAAAACACGTTGACAAGGAAGTATCCATTTCCAATTTATTTTTCAAGTTGGACATTTAATAATTAATGAAAAAAGGTATGAACCAATGAATGTTATTATAGAACAACAAAGAGAAAGGGGTGAAATTAAATATAAGATAAATAATATCACAAGGATCAACCAATCTATTGAACCGTTCTACTGAGAGCATCTTCACCCCTCCCATTCTACATCTACAGTTAATATCATTGTAATCTAATATGGATACAAAGTTGATAGACTACAATACTCACACAATTGATTTCAAAAAAAATATGTAGAGAGATGAAAAATCAGATTTCATTAGTGATGAAAATGTAAATGAAATCCTCAAGTATGGATGGTTAGGCACCTCAGTTATAAATGTATAGATGAGGTATGTTTTCGTGATTTGATTTCAAAAAGGAAAATATACTATGATAATTATGACTAAATACATTTCATATTTATCATAGCAATATATATGAATAAAAAATGAAGGGATTTCCCCATGAACAAAAAAAATTTACTTGTTAGTCCTCACATCACCTCTTCAAAAGAAGAAATAGATTCTCATAAAGAGGCTACCATAATTTCATCCCTGCTCAAATCGTTTGAAAAAAAACTACAGATGACAGACTCTTTAATATCAACGATGTAGGGGTTAAACTCTACAATTTAATCATACCAACTATATTTTCATTTATTTCATTATTTATTCCATGTTGTGTTTTTAGGAAGCATTTGATGCTGATTGCAGTCAATTTTCATACTCCAAAGATTAATTTGTTGGATTCAATGAATGGATATGCAACAAATTGACCATGCATGATGGTTTTATTAATTTTTAATACACTAGATCCAACATTTTAGAACTAAAAATCTAGTTATATAATTTATATTATATTTTAAGGATGATTCTGTTATGATTGGGTGGTGTATCAACATTGTTAACTTCTTGGAATGAATCCAAGGCCTAATGAAAAGAACACCTACAAGATCCACATCTGGAAAAGTATCCTGGTTTATATAATAACATTGAACTATCCAAACACATGTCAAAACAAATTGCTTATCTTTCTTGATGTTTTTGTAGTTTCCAAAACAAATAAATGGAAAGTATTGTGGTTTTTGTGTTTGTTAATGTATGAACAAGATCGTATTTCATCAACAAAATAGCATCCCTAAAGAGGTATTTTCAAAAATAATTGTGATTTATTTTAAAATAGATATTAATACTTTTTGTATTTATATTTTTTCAGTACTACCATGACTGTTGTAAAAACTCATATTCACAAGATTATATAGATGTTCTTAGAATTGAATGGGTAGCATAACTAATGGAATATTGTAGAAAAATAGGATGAAGGTGAATTCCAAGTACTTATGTTATCCTTATATGATCATTCATATCTCCCTTTTTTACAATTATTGATCATATATGATCACCCTTTATTATGTTTTATATTCTTAGGTTATGAAGAATGGTTTTGGAAATGATTTTTATTTCTAGTAAATCATAACATAATGAGAGACTCTTGTGAACTAGTTCTTTATGTTCCTATGTTTCCAAAATCACTAGACCTAAACTATTTTGGAATTGATCAGTTATATTTTGAATTTTGGTTATTTATGTTGTCGTTTCTACTGATGTAGTGTGTTCGAAGAATATTGGTTGTGAAGCACTCACAAATTTCACAAAAAAAATAAGGATTCTTCACTGCTGTTGGTTAACTACCGCTTAGCATAACATATGATCTAAACTTCTGATCCTTCATCATTGTGATACTCTCACCGGAAACCATCTCTATGATATCATCATTAAGGTTTCACGTTTCCTTCTCTTCCTACACCCATTTTCTAGGTAAATGGGTGGAGGGAGAGAATGAAAAGTGAAACCTGAATGATGATATCATAGAGATGGTTTCGGGTGAGATCATCATGGGGACGCAGATCGAAAATTGACATCTGATTTTATGGTAAGCAGTAGTTAACCAATAGTAGTAAAGTGCACAAAGAATCATTAGTTTTGTTTTTAGCTTATATCTAGACCAAATAAACAATTTAGAAAGATTTAAAGGTAATATTACGATATAATAAGTCTATTTTAATGTAAAATAATATAATGAAATGTTGAATTGATTTTCATTATTCCTTTTAGGATTAGTTTATTTTAAAAGATTTATGTCCATGTGACATGCCTTTACAGGAAGAGAAATGGCATCGTGTCTTCTCAATCGCAGAGGTAATGTGAAATCTATTTCACTATTGACTTAATATTTCATAGATCTACGAGAACTCTTAGGTTTTTTCTCTACTTCACATAAACCTCTTCATGTGATCATGTCATATAAGCTCCTTTGTATGAATTCTTCATGTGAACTGATCATGTGATCTCATCACATGATCAAACCATGTAAATAAATCATATAATTAATTAAGTTAATTCACTTTAACCATGATTCTTTTATTCATATATTTTTTAAATTATCGTTAAAGCTTCAAGGGTTATGTAATCATATAAATCTTCTAGGTTCATTTGATCATGTGATCCTATTAAGGTCATGTGATCACATGACATTGAAGAATTCATGCACTTAATATGATATTTCTAATTATTCATGTTCCCCTTTCTTACTCAAGCACATTTTTTAACCCAAAATCTCCCATTTTCATAATTAATTGACATTTTCTATTTCTTATGATACAAATGAATTCAAGAATTGAAGCTGAGGAGTCTATATTTCATTAGACCATAATGGTCGATACTATGAAATTGACCAATGCATAGTCATTCGGTCCACTCACAAGAATCTTAAAATCTTTATGGGAACTAATATCTTGGATTTTTAATTTTATAATTTGTTTCCCTTATATATGGGCGGGGGTGTCCCAGAGAGAGGGTGTGTCCAAGAGAGGGGGGTGTCCAGGAGGGGAGGGAGGCTTCCAAGAGGGAGGGAGGTGTTCAAGAGGGAGGGGGTGTCCAGGAGGGAGGGGGTTCTCTAGGTGGGGGTGTCTAGGTGGGTGGGGGTGTCTAAGAGGGAGGGGGTGTCCAGGGGTGTCCAAAAGTTGGGCATGTCCAAAAGGGAGGGGTTTCCAGGGATTTTTCCATGAGTTGGGTGTCCAAGAGGGGAGGGAGGGGTGTATCCAGAAGGGAGGGGGTATCTAGGAGGGAGGGGTGTCCAAGTGTGAGGGTGGGTGGGGGTGTCTAGGAGTGGGGGTGGGGTGTCCATGAGGGGAGGGAGGTTTCCAAGAGAGAGGGTTGTTCAGGAGGGAGGGGGTCTCCAGGTGGGAGGGGGGTTTCCTGGAGGGAGGGGGGTGTCCAGGAAGGAGGGGGTGTCCATGAGGGTGGTGGTGTCCAGGGGGTGTCCAAGAGTGGGGGTGTCCAAAAGGGAGGGTGGTGTTCAGGAGGGTTTCTATAATTGGGGTGTCTATGAGGGGAGGTAGGGGTGTGTCTAGAAGAGAGGGGTTTCTAGGATGGAGGGTTGTCAAAGTAGAGATCCATTCAATTCCATTCAATACTGACAATATACAATGGGTAAATCACTTCTACAGTAGCCTGACGTGGGTCCGTAGTGAGGTATCAAAAGTTCCAACCAACAAAACCAATTCCAAGTCCATGTAAGGGCCCAAGAATTATTGTCCAGTTAAATTTAAGGCCCAATATATCTTATTTTATATCATAATTACCCAACATATACTTCATTTACTTTCCTCGCATTAGATTTCTATGAAACACACTTTTTCTCTACATTAATGTTGTAGTAGAATACATCTGCTGGAAAAAATTATTGATGTTATATGAGTATGATGGAAAGAATAATTTTTGATCTAGAAGAGTTTGGAGGAAAATATCAACTAAATTAATATTGACCCTCAGTTTTAGCATGTGGATGAAATCTAAATAATTGGATGTTTTTTACCAGAAACTAAATTCCAGAAGATGTATCCATAATACTTATATATATATATCCCTTCTCCCACTTTCCATAGGATTTGAGTCCTCCGGTTGTTTCATAGGATCTATATGTTTCTACTTTATGTATTGTTAAATTATATTGTTGTTAATGTTATGTGAAATTTCATTCCTATTCCTCAAATATATTATTTGTTTGGTGTTTTTGCTTGATTTTTTAAACTGTAACTTTTCAAAAATCATGAAATTTGAGTACTAATCCAAGTTCATGAATACCCAGAGGAAGAAAATAAGTACTCCAATCACTTTCTCTACTTTTGAATATATTATTCAATTGAAAGTAGGGAGCAAAGTTTATTCATGTTTGGTTTGGGGACCAATAAATTTCTCTAATGATCTGAATGTCTCTTTATAACCTCAAAAAATGCATTATCCACCCCTTGTTCTAGTTCTCATTATATCCAATGCGATAGAGGAAGTTAGGTAAATGAAAAAACAAAGATGATGGAGTTGGGTGGAGTTTTATTATTTGTCTATGATTTTGGACTGATCAATATTCAAAACCATGTAGTATTTGAAATTTAGTACACTTAGGATATTTCTAAAATTCTATATGATTTTATAATTTATATTAGTGAATGATGGTGTATGAATAATATTTATTCCTTTATCAAATAGACAATGAAAATATAGCTGGATAAAGAAGGTTATTAATGGGTATACAATGGATTCATCTTTTTCAAACTAATTTCATTTTAGGATTGTTTGATACTATATTTTAATTTTTGGCTACTTTATTTCCAGGGGTGGGAGGGGAGGCGATTGTCTAGGGAAAGGGAGGGGCTGAAGGGGGAGTGGTTGGGGGAGGGGTTATCCAGGGAAATGGAGGGGCTGCAGGTGGAGGGAGGGGTTGTTTAGGGGGAGGGAGGGTTGTAGTTGGAGTGGTGGGGGTGTTTTCCAAGGGAGTTGTCCCGGGCAGGGGAGGGAGGGGTTCTGGCTAATAACACTAAATAACTAGGAGGGGGTGTTCAGGAAGAAGGGGGTGTCTAGGTGGGAGGGTGGGTGGGGGTGTCCTGGAAGGAGGGGGTGTCCTTGAGGGAGGGGGTGTCTAGGAGTGGGGGTGTCTAGGAGTGGGGGTGTCCAGGAGGGTAGGGGGATGTCTAGGGGTGGGAAGGGGGCTCTCTAGGGGGTGGGAAGGGGGTTTTCTAGGGAAAGTTATGGGGATGCAGGGGGAGGGGGGGTTTTCCAAGATGAGGGAGGGGCTATCCAGTGGTAGGGAGGGGGTTTCCCAGGGGTAGGGGGTGTCTCGGTGTGGGGGTGTCCAGGAGGGGGGGCTATCCAGGGGTGGAAGCGGGTTGTCCAAGGGGTGGGAAGGGGGATGTTTAGGGAAAGGGAGGGGGTTACAGGGGGAGGGAGGGGTTTGTCCAAGAGGAGAGAGGGGGTTACATGTGGAGTGGTGGGGGACTTCCAAGGGTAAGGAGGGGGTTGTCCATGGGTAAAGAGGGGGCTATCCAGGGGGGGTTCTCTCGAGGAGGGTAGGGAGGGGGTTGTCCATGGGTAAAAAGGGGGTTATCCGATGCGGACGTGCTGGCACTCATTACCCTTGACTTGTCATGGGAAAGTGCACTCTTATAGGCTTCTAATATATGTAACAATCAGGTTTATAACTTATCTTGTATTGTGGTATCACTATGAATATGTTAAAATTTATTCTAAAATTGAATACTCTTATGAAATTGAATACACCATCATGTATGTTTCATATTGTATAACATATAGAGATTCTTCCCTTTTTTATTGTAAATAAATGAAACCTTTTGGATTTCATGTTGTTTTTTACATTTCTCCATCTTATTTTCTCATCTATATAATCTTAACAAAATAATATTTTTAAGTCAATGAATCATGTTGAGCCTTTTATAATTTATTAATTCAATCTAAGGAAATATGGACATGTAAAGGTTGTAACAGGTAAAAAATGAAACTTTATTAATGTATTCATTCATATTAGTGTTTAATTTATTTCATTATTGTATTACTAACATAATATCTCTTTTATTATACAGGTAAAAAAGTTCTTGAGTTCGAATGATTTTTTTGGCAATTAATATCTTGGAAAAAAATTAGAGAGGGGATCATGGATTCAAAAACGATGAAACTTTATTGTTTTTAAAATATTTGTTGGATAATTATAATCATAACCATATTAAACATTGTTTAAAATGTATATAGCTTCGTGTTTTTTTGTATTCATGATTTCAAGTAAATTTATATAGCACTGTTTGGGAAAATCTTGTGTGTGTTGTTTTTTTCTTCTATGCTTTGTTTGGGGTGTAGGTGTTGTTTGTACTGTGTGTACAGGTGTTGTCTCAGGTGTGCAGGGTTTGTGCAGGTCATGGGTTTTCTCCGGATACTTGGCCTTTATTAGTACTAATTAGGTGCTGATAAATGTGTATTATATCAATGCTCAAAATAGAGATTATAAAGGGGGTATTTATTAGTGCTATTTTGTGTGCTAATATATTATACATTTATCTGCACTCAAAATAGTGCTGATAAAGGGTCGCTTTTATTAGCTCTTTTTTAGTGCAGATAATGGTCACCCTATATCAGATCTATTTTGAGCGGTGATAAAGAGGACTCCCCTTTATCTTCATTGCGATTGATAGTGCTTTTCAAACGCTGTTATAGGCAGTTTTTAGCGCTCTTAAAAACCCTATTTTTAGTACTGCTTCCAACTTATAGTACCTCCATTGAGAGATGAAATGTATCTCTAATTCAATTTCAGATCATTTTGATCTATTTTGAAACTTGAATTTTTATATCTCCTTATGACTTGTATCTCATATCCTCCATAGACAAGGAACAAATCCCTATTATAACATAGCTTCTTAAGGATTGTCTTTACTTCCATCCAATGGAATCTACATAGGTCATCTTGATATCTTCCAACCACACTTAAGGCATAGGTGACATCTATCCTAGTACATTCCATAAAATACAATATTAACTCAACTACGGATACCTATTGTATCCTTACTATCCTTTTCCTCTACTAATGTGTCTACAGAAACATTTCCCTGGAAAAATTAATGTTATGTGATGCCAGAAACAGCCCCCTTTTATATCTTTCCATACTAAATCCCTTTAATAAATTTTCAATGTAAGTACCTTGTGTTAGACTAAGATGCCTCTTGGATCTATTATGATGGATCTTAATCCCAAGAATATATCACGATTCACCTAATTCTTTTATAGAGAAATAAATGTCTAACCAAGACTCATCATATTGTATGATGTGAATTTCATTTCCAATAACTAGTATTTCATAAACATATATAATTAGAAAACCACCACACTTCCACAAAACTTCTTATAGACACAAGGATCACATTATTTATTTATGAAACCAAATTTCATTATGGATTCATCAAATAGAATATTATATTACCTATATTCCTTATTTAATCTATAAATGGATCTATGTATATTTCATACTTTATTGGAACACTTTGTAATCACGAACCCTTATAGTTATGTCATATAGACATCTTCCACATGTTTTCTGTTTAGGATCTCTATTTTGGAATCCATCTACCAAACCTCATGGTCATGGTATGCTACTATGGAAAGTATAATTGTGATTTATTTCAACATAGGAACTGATGAAAATGTTTCATCATAGTATATAAGGATGTTGTTTAAACCCATTTACAACCAATCATCCCTTATAAGTACTAAATTTATACATCCATGTCAAATTTACTCATGAATAAATATTTAAAACCAATAGTCCTTACCTCTATTCTTGGAGAAACTAAAACAAAAATGGAGATTTAATTTAAGGAATTCATTTCATAATTCCTAGACTCTTATAATATGGTAGCTTCTTTTCCACCTAGTGAATCCTTATTGGTTACAAGATCATTATCATCAACTAATAATGAGCCACTATATTTCGTTACTAGAAAATCACATCATTTTAGTCCCCAACATCTTTTCAACTACTTGTAAATACTTGTGTCTCTATAATATCCTCATCTGTAAGGATTTTTGGAATCTATTTCTATGTCAACTCTTGTGTATCTTAATCCATGATTTCATCAAAGTATATCATGTTCCAACCATCACTTTTAGAGATGTTATCCTTCTAATGGAATATAATTTTCCCTACCATTATTACCTTTTTGTATATGGGGTTGTGCAGGTGATATCCCCTTGTTTCCTAGGGGTATCCAATAAGTGTACATTTTGTGAATTGAGGTGCATGTTTTCTACATGAAGAGGCATTAAAAACACTTCACAAACCCACATATGTGAATTTGATCATATAGAATTCCTTCCAGACCACAATACATATGGAATACCATATTTAACTTTATTTGGAACTTGTTTTAGCATATATTTTGATGTATGCAATGTGTATCTATAAAAAGATCATGGGAGACTCACATGACTCCTTATTGATCAAACCATGTCATGTAGGGTGTAGTTTCTCCTTTCACTTATACCATTCTATTGTGGTTTATAAGGTGGAGTTATTTGAGATAAAATCCAAAAATGTCAAAAATAATCAATCAAGTCTTGATTAATATATCCCCTTCCATAATCAAAGATAAGTTTCTTAATATTATTAACAAGATGGTTCTCAACTTCATTAATGTATTGTTTGAATTTATCAAAAGAATCAAACTTATACTGCATTTAATAAACATATCAATGTCTACTAAATCCATCATTAAAGTTAATAATTTTCAGTTCCCACCCCTTGATTCAACTAGAAATCATCTATACACAACAATATTAACAAACATGAGAATCTTTGAGGCCTTGTCACCTATTCAAATAAATTGGGATTTACTCATTTTGTCGCACCCCAACCTCGCACGTTGTATTTCTTATTTCTTTATAACTTTTTTCGGGTTCCAATATTACTATTGATATTATTATGTTATTATTATTATTTCTATTTTAATTTAGTTTTATTTCGTTATTTATTATTATTATTATTTTATTTATTTATTTTGCTTTTCTTCAAGTTAGGGTTCAATTTACCCTCTCTCTAGTCTCCTTCACGTCGCGCCTATGGGCTTCCCGCTGCGCATTGTAGCTCAGCACTGAATCTACCCTCCTTCCCATTTCACACACAACCCTCTCCTACCCAGGTCCATTGTGTCGCCACCGCCTTCTCAGTCGGCCTGCTAGCGCTGCCCCGCAACCCCTCCCTCTTCCCGACCATGCAACCCCTCCTCCGGCCAGTACGAACCCCACCAATGCCATCCATTTTCCAGGATCCGGACTCGTCACACCCAGGCTTGACTGGTGCAAACCTTCTTCCACAGGTGATTCTCCTCCTGGTAAGCTCCTCTTCTCCCTTCTCTAGCGTTTTGGTTCTTACTTTTGGGATTTAAGGTTTTCAGCGGGTATGGGGTTCATGTTAGGGTTTACTCTTGTTGTTTTTGGTTGAATCGTGACTTCTTATAGTTCTTGTGTGGTGTGTTTGGTGTGTGATTGATGTTTCTCACAGAGTGTTGGATTTTTTGACACATGAGACTAGTGATTTCATGATTATCCATTAATTGATGAATTATTATGTTTTGTTGAGTTTTTTTTCATGTTCTATGATTATATTGGGTGGTGTGAAAATGATTTGGGAAAGGAATTGAGGTGGATTTGGTTTTAAAGTGGCGATTTTAGGTGAAACGGTGTTTTTTATATGGAAAACCTAATCGTCTCACTGCTTATGATTTTATAAATAATTCATGTAGTTTATTAAATTAAGTGTATGATTGAAATATTATTTTGACAATTCTTTGATGTGAAGTTGTTTTTTTAAGATGGTTCAGGTGCTCTTTGGGTTTTGAATCATTTGTGTGTGTTATTGAAGTTGTTTTATAAGTTTTTTTAATGGTGTTTTTATTTTTGTAAAAGGTGAAAACCATTTTTGGTAAATGTTATGTGGTTGGTTTGATTTTAAAGAGGAAATGAAGTATTTTTTTAGGGTAAATCCTTGTTTTTCATTTTAGAAATATGTTATTATTTATTTATGTAACACCACAACATTTCATAGAATGTTATCACTTCCAATTAATTCAGTAACTTGTGTTACACGCAACAACGAGTTCGAGCACACAACGACTTACCAAACTAGCTGTTCAAACAGTAGTTATGAATAGTATTAACTACATTTTATATTTTACATATATTATATATAATTTTAACATCCATATTATTTGTTTCTTAGACATAATATAAGAACAAAATCATTTTTTTAGATAAAATAAATATTTTTCAAAAATTGCAATTTTACAACCTTTTAATGGAGAACCCTTTTTAAAATATATGTTTGACACTTTTATATATTCAATTTAATGAAATTAAATTCTTCTTTAGAAGCAGGACATAAAAATTTAGTCTGGATAATTTTTTGGTACTTTTCTGATAACTTTCATATTTTGACACATAGTGAAAAATACTATGTTTTTATTGAAAACAACTTTTTTAATAGAAATAATTTATAGTGTTAAATTATGAATTTGAAAGGTTTTTAAGTATAATTATATTATATTTTTATCATTTAATAAAAATTTTGTCGTTATAAATAATTTCATATTTAAATTTGACATAAACACATGTCAATCTTTTGATAGGTTTTACTTTTTAATAACCCGCTTTTTGGTTCTGACAATGGGAATTGATTATAAATTAATAAATGAAACTTATATATTTTGAATTTGGTAAAATAGACTTTATTTTAGAATTCATAATATTAATATTATCTTCGGTTAAATTTTTTTTATATTTCTGAAAACTTTCAATTTTTGATGAATAGTGAAAATGACTACGTTATTGTTTAAAACTAACTTTTTATATAAATAGTTAGTTTTTTTATTTTAATATATTGTAGAGAAAAATAGATACATAATACCTATATATGTTCAATGTAATTCATTGGTGTCATTTTATAATAAGTTTACATATACAAAATTTTATCAAACTTTTTACCATCTTTTACCCACCTCCGAGAATCATTTGAAAATTTGCATAAATCTTAATTTTACCACTTATGTGAGTTGAGTTTCAAAAATAAAAGAGAAACTCTTAATATTAGTAAGTAAATTTGATTTAATAAGATGAAAATAATTTTTGGGGAATAGTAACTTTTCCCTTTTATTTACCACGGTTAAAAGTAAATAGGGTAATTAAGTGTCAAAATGATATCATAATTACCCTAACACATGTCCTAATTCTATTGGATAAGTATAATTCTACCAAAAACAAAATTAGGAATAAAATATAATCCTCTTTGGTCCACTTGGATTATATTGGTACATTTATTATTATTTTATTTAAAGAAGAGTTAAAAGAGTTAAATTAAAAGTTTAATAACTAAACCATTTTTAATATAGAGTTATACATAAGATAAATTCGACTATAAATATCATTATAAAGTTAAAATTATTTCTTATATAATGGTATTTTATTTATAATTTTTAGGAATCAAATTATTTAATTTATCTGTTACACAATGATGATGCAGTAATTACCTTATTAATGAAAGATTAAAATAATTGATATTATAAATATCAAAATAAATATAATTTTAGACTTTTGATGAATTGAAATAATTTTATTGGTTAATATTACTTTTTAGGGTTGATTAGATAATTTTCTCTTGAATTAATCATGTTGTTATTATTTTTACAAAAACCAAATACCAAATAATATCAAAATTGACATAAATTAAGGTTTAATACAAATACTATATTATTGGTTGATTTAATGTTCCTAAAATCCAAGTTTCAGCCAAATGGATTAAATAATACTATATATGTCATTAATGAACCACTTTAGGTTCTCTTGGAAGATTAAACTAAGTTTATTAACCTTATAGTGTAAGAATACAAGAAGACACGGCAAAAGTTAAAATATTTAACTAAGAGTTAAATCTAAAAGATAAGGTTAATATGGTGACCTAAACCTATATAAAACCAATTGGATGAGTGGTTTTAAATCCATATCTACCTTATCCTAGAAATGAATCATTTTGGTGCCATTATAAACTGAAAAATTATTTTATTATAAAATAATATTTCAAGCTTTTCATAAAGTGACTCTCACCTCTCTTATAAAAGGGTACTTCCCCTACTCTTAATTACACACCTCCAAAGCCTTTTGGCTTGGCCAAACCCTGCACAAATATCTTCCCAACTTCCCTTAAATCAACCTAGAGTTCTTATTTTGATCTGAAATCCAACCTAATGAGCCCTTTTGATCAACTCAAAAGGAAACACCTGAAGAAGAGGTAATAATTTTACCACCCTCTTTCAAGTTCTTTTCTTCTTCCACTTCTTCTTTATTTGTTGTTTCCTTACCAAACTAATAACTCTAGTACCTCCTACATACTTTGATGTTATTATAAATATGGTATAACCATATTCATTATTCTATCCATCCTATAAATGACAAAGTCACCATACGTGTGTATGTACGGCTTACCATCTCAACGTCGTGGTGTAGTTTGTTATTCAAACACTTAATTATTTGTATGGGTATAATAATGAGTATAGCTGATGAAAATAAAAAATATAACATGTTAATGATTATTTATATATGATATATCATCCAATTATATACGATTTCACCATAGAAATAATGATATTGTCTCTTGTGCATTCATACGGCTTACCGTCTCCATGACATGATGAGATGTCATTCCCCATCATAACCATTCAAGAATAATTTTCATTTTATGATTAAAAATAATGTTTAAAGACTTGATATCATTTTGGATATAAATAAGATAATTCTTATCCATAACAAACATGGCTTGTGTAACAAAGAATATAATGAAAAACGAATCAATTAACACCTGAAATGATGATACTACTGAAGTATCATTAACAAAGCAATATTAAATGATCATATATGATATCATATTAATGGATATGGTTTGATTATAATTTAATAAAAATTATTTCACCATTATACAGGAGGTTAACCTACCTTAAACCAAGGAAAAGTACAAGGTAAGGGTTAATTCCTCAATCTCATTATTATTTGAGATTGTTTATGGGTAAGTTTTTACAAGGACATATTTATTATCCATGTCCATGTTTCATAAAATAGTTTTCAAATGGATTATTTTTAAGGTAATTTTTATTAAAACATCATTTAAAATGTTTTAAATATTTTTTCATCTAAACATTTCTCATTAATATCTATGTTTTCAAAATGGTTTTAAGGATTTATTTATATGACCATGAATTTTTTAAAATGTTAATTCCTTTAAAAAGTTTTAAACTGGAATGGGACACTTTGAATAAAAACTATATTTTAAATGACTTCCATTATAAATTGTGTGACTTTTAAATGATTTCATGAAAAAAGGATATTTATCTCAAATATTTTTACTAATAATTTTCAACTATGTCAACATCATTTATGGGATATTATTCTTGATCGAGGTTGATTTATTATAATAAAATCGTCCATATTATATTGAATGAGTTATGATATGTTTTATTGTGGAGGTTCTATTTTTATACCATTCATGGTTTATGGTGAACATATTAACATATTGTGTGCTAGTTTTAATATGAATGTTTATGTCATGTCTCAACCTTTTCATATGAGGAATGAATTGGACTTAATAAGTGACGAGTGAAGCCCGTTATAGCTCCTTGATGCATCAATAGGTCTCTTGAGACAAACTACTATCTTGGAACAAGGCCTTGACAAAATCTTATTTGTAGTATTGGAACAAGGCCTTGACTTTGTGGTTAGGATGTCTAGCATTATTCATTCCATCATTTTGAAATTGTCTATTTGATATTGCATGTGATTGTTTGACTAGTAGAATATCCATGTGAATTAGTAAGTGACATTATTAGATTTATATTGGCCATATTATAAAGATTTTTATGTTTAAAAGGCTTATTTTTTAGTCTTGTTCATTGCCTTAAATGTTTATGCTTATTTATGAATGTTTCTGCTATATAGTTATCCCTACTGAGCATCTGATCTCACCCCTTTCTATGTTTTATTTTTTTCAGGATGTGAAGAAGTATATTATGAATGACCTGTAGGGATATTCTAAGGGATATGAATGTGGTCAATGGAGACCATGTTAATATTATTTTTCATTTTATAATGTAATTTAACGTTCATATATGTAATCTATTTTTTAAGATAGCTAAACTGATCGGTCCTTCATGACCTGTTCAACCATCCTAGATCTACCTTAATAGGGAATCATGATCCATCATCTAGGTGTGATATCTTCCATCCTATAGACACACCTCTTTGATCCAACTCAACAGGATGTTCTAATCAACCTTCCTAGATCTACCTCAATAGGCCATCCCGATCCACCATTCATTTGTGACATGAAATCCAAATATACCATCCTCATTGTCTCTACAAGATGGTAAACCTACAGGACACACCCTTCATCTCAAGTGTGTCATATTCCCTCATAGGGACACACTTCCCGAGTCTATATCCACAAGATGTTTTGATCTCGTCTTCGTGAAACATTAAACCTATGGTACATGTTTCATTCACCTCCATCTCTACATTATGTTAAACCTGTGGGACACACCCTTTATCTCAAGTGTGATATCTTCCCACCTAGAAAAACACTACCCAGATCTGTCTCCACAAGGTGTTTTGATCCCATCTCCATGAGAAGTTAAACATGTGGGACACACCCAATATACACCTCAATATTGCATCCTGATCCATCTCTACTTGAAATTAAATCTATGAGACATGTCCCCTCCCATACCAAGTGTGACATCTTCCCCCATGGTGACACACTTCCCCAATCTGCCTCAATTGGGTGTTCTGATCCATCCCCGAAAAATGTTAAACTCACATTCTGATCTAGAATCCTTATTCATGCAATAAAAATGATATTCTTGAGGTAAAAATAATAGTAAGACTTACATCCTTCTATATGTGAAAAACATTGGATTCCTGAGGTAAAACGCATTGGAAGCCTTATTCCCTTGGCATTAATTACCTCATGATCGACATAATATGTCATAGGTTTCGCACTTAAGATGCCTCACATGTGATATATCCTCCAAGAGAGGAATAATTTATAGGTTCCCAATATAATCAATGTCTAAAGATTCCCAGACATTCTCGATGTTTCCATCTACTCCAATGAAACTTTGTTTCCCTCTTGATATAGAAGAATCACTATTAACTAGCGTCCACCTCAATATATCCCCAGGAATGAGTTTCCTGAACACAACTTAAATCGAAGAAGGAGACCAGAAAAAGGTTATGAGCTCCATTGAGGAATCCATAGAAGGAGGAACCAATATCTCGTCATCCCATTTCGATTAAGGATCTAATATCACCAACTACAGTCGAAAAGTCCACCCAACTTTAGAAATAGGGAATGCGGTGAAAGATATACACGTTTTTGTAGTAATGCACATTAAAATTACGAAAGAATCATAAAATAGTATGAATTGGGGCCTCAATCGGTTTCAATAGTGGATTTGGTTTCATAGTGGCAAGGTATCATGAGAAGGAACAAATGAGGAATCTGCCCGAATGAAGGTGGATCCATGATTAAAGGTTAATGAAATTTCATGGAAGGAATGGTTAAAGGTTTTACTGAAAAAAGGTCCCTCTATGAGCTTGGTCTTAGTGCATCCCTAGTAGAAAATGGAGTGGTTGAACCTTAGGAAGGATCATAGAAGGAAGTGAAAAAAATGCACAGATTAAATAATTTTAATTATGACAATTTAATGAATTGATTATTAAAAAATAAATGAAATTTATTAATGGAATCTATTTCCAAAAAATACATACAATTAAACCATGATTTTTTTTTATAAAATGAATTTAAAAATCTAAAACAAATTAATCCCATCAAAAAAATATTTAATTATTATTAATTTTTGACACACATTTTTCTAAATTAAGGAGGAAAATAAATGCCAAAAACAAAACACACTTCCAAAGTGTAAAATAGTTTCCAATAATGTAATTATAAAAATATCAATATGGAAAAATGGAAGAATTATTTTAATAACCAACATCATCAAAATCACTTGAATATACATGTGAAAATTGTTTATTCATCAAAATAAATAGGGAATTATCATTAAAAATAAATGAGATAATAAATCACCAAAAACACATATTTGAAGTAATATTCAATGGATAATATATTCAACAAAAATTTAATAGAATTCTATAATTTTCTATTATCATCACTTTTTAACAATCAAAACCTCTGTAAAAAAATAGTTACGAAAAAATCTATTAAATAAATTCTATATCCTAGACATAATCATATGATGGAAATATCTATTTCAAAAATGGAAAATCAGGAAATAGAAATATTGAATCCCATATGACCACATTATTTAAATGTAAGTGACTATGGATATTGGTGAGATATAATGGAGGTATTTAAAAAAACATAGGTATTGAATATTATACCCTCAAGGCTAAACCATATAAGCTTCCTAATTTTATATTGATACTTTAACAGGTGGTAATTATACATAGCATGTTTTTAATGATAAAGAAACGAATTTTCTTTATTATTCACCCAATAGAAATGGGTTTAGTCATATTTATTCCTTTAAAACCATTCCATATATTTGGAGTAATTTAAAAGTCACTCATCAAGGTACTGGAAAATTATAGATAATAAAGAATGACATTCAAAAGGCTAAATTTCAAGAGGTCATATTGTTTGATCATGAAAGAGTTAGGGAAATGTATAATATATTCACAAATATTGAGAATAAAATATTTTATATTTGAGAAAAAAAATAATGAAGTGTTTATTAGAAAGAAAAATTTAGGGCTTACCAAAGAAATTGAATTCGAAGAATGTTTCCAATGAATAAACAATAGTTTTGTTGACTACACTTTGGATGAGGTAATTGGTTCTTTACTGAAATGTGAGCTTGAGTTGAAAAAAAATGAAAATACATATTATGATAAAATAAAGGGAGTTTATTTTAAATATTAATATGTATTTTCTTACTTTTTTAGTGATTCGTATGGTTATTATATCTTACAGAAAAATGGTGATCCAAGACCAGTTTCAAAGTATATTAAAGGAAACATGAAAAAAAACATGCTACCGAAAAGGATGATGGGAAGACTAAGAGAATTAGAATGACTTTTATGATAAAGGGTAAGAAAAATAATATTAACTTATATGTAAAGTGTTTTGAATGTAAGAAGTTGGCACATACCATATATGCATGTCTATGATTGAAAAACCAAAAAGAAGAAGAAAAGAAAAACAAAAAAGAATAAGTATAAGGACCTTGCTACATGGAGATACTTCAAATTTTTAGACAAAATTGATGAATATATATGTCATAAAGAAATAGGTAACTTTGCACATTTAGCTAAAAATATATATTATTTTCTCGCCTCAACACTCATCTTTTTCAAGATATTTTGGTTCATATGTTTGAAAATTAGGAAATATCTACCTAATGAGTAATATGGATAAATAAATTTATTTTGGTTCTAATTCACAATCTTATTTTAATTTTGATAAATTTAAAATTAATGAATTAATTGAAAATTTTGAACAATACTCAGAAAAATTGAAAAACTAACTAAAAATATGAAAAGTTTAATAAGAACCATAAAATACTTATAAAGGAAAGGAAACCATTATTTTGGAAAATGGAAAATTGAAATATTCTATATCTAAATTTGATGAAAAAAAGATATTCACGTATATTGAAAATAATTTATCCAAGATGAAAATTGAGAATAATATTTTTTAATAATTCTGCTTTAAGTACTTAAAACAATGTTTGTGATGGTCTTGAATTCATTTAAAGGGAAAAGGAAAGATTAATTCCAAAATTAAAAGTTCACAGTAAATTTTATCCTAATATACTATTTTAAGTCCATATTTAGATGAATATATAATATTTTAAAATATTTATTGTTCTAAAACTAGTAGAATATTTCTTAGTTTTATTGAGATGACACCTCAAATATTTAAAAAATATTTGTGAAAGGTAAATATGAAGGAGTATCATCTATTAATTATTTTAGATGTATTTTATTTAGACATTATTCTAATGAATGATCTTTAAATGTTGTCCAATATTTGGGTTAGACAAATTCATTTATCTCTAAATAAATTTTTGAGTTAGAAGGAATAACTATTTTGAAGAATTGTTAATGAAATGTACATTGTTAAATATAATTGGACTAAATCCAGTCTAGATTCCCAAGTAAGTTCCTAATATATTTTACAGACAACATGCATATCTGATATCTTCTTAATTTTTAGTATATTAGTTTGAATACATTTTTTATGGCTAAGGATCATGCTTTAAAAGTTTTAAAATATGGGTTTTCATAATGTTTTTAATAGTTTTTTAAATTTAATTAAATAAAAATATTTTGTGAAATTCCTTGAATATCAAATAACTTTTTTCATGGATAATTAAACTTTTTAGTGTTTATATATAGAGAGGTATATGTATTTTGTAAATAAATAATTTAAAATCTTCTCACCCTTCTTTCAATCTATAATTTATATTCCAGATATGTGAAGCATCAATTTAATGAGAGATTTACTATTTTATCTTTATGATTTACTATTTTCAATTGGTATTTATGTTTAGAATGTATTAATTTAGGGGAATTTATCAACATTAAATCAGTTAATATATAAATCAATTTTAAAACTATTTAAATATACTTTTTAACATGATGGAATCAATTTTAAATTTTCTTAGTAAGATATAACTATTTGAGTCTATAACATTAGTCTTTTGATTATGATGTGTTCAATAATTTTATCAATATTAGGAGGAGAATATTTGTTTAAAAAATGACTATGATTTTTTTTTAAGAATGAAATTTTTTCTCTCAGTTTATTATTGGTTATCTTAGGGGTACCTTGTTTATATTTAATATGTATTTGAATAATAATTTTTACACATAAATTATTGATATAAAAAGGTGAGAAACTTTGTAAAAATTTTATCCTTTTATCAAAAAGGGTGAGATGATTGAGTAGATCATTTGCACTTTATTTATTTTTCTTTTGATGATTATAATTCCTCACTAATTTATAAATACTTTATTCCATATAACATGAATTTTTAATTGAAAATGTTCTTTTATTTTTTTATTCATGTTATTATTTTATTATTATGAATTCACCTTTATGTTTGGTTCTATAAGGAAAAATTACTTGTCCCGCATTATAGATCTAATAATTTTAGGATGAATTTTTTAGTTCAATAAATAGGGAAGAAAAATGGTAATACACTCCCATTGGAAGTAGTTTTGGTACTAAAATATGGCTTGGTATCCTGTAACACACTATAGAGTTCAGTGTTTTTGGTTTTAGATGCACATGTAAGAAATGGTCAACACGTGATTGTGCATTTTCAAAGGCCTTATCATTTTATTTGTCAGGGTGGATCATGTTGTATGAGCTAAACTCTCAAATTTAAAATTTATTGAATAAAGTGGCTAATGTGGAAGGAAGAATTCATTTTTTTAAGGAATATCAAGATTTTGAAATCATTGAGAAAAATAGATCACTGGAGTTCATAACACCATCGTGTAGGTCATAGTCAATATCTAGTATGTAAAACAACTATATGGAGAATGATACTCAATAGTTAGAAGTCATGGATGGAATTCATGTACTGAGATTCATTGATTTAAACTTGATTCTTCTTTAATATAATTTTATGATATTAAAATATTAAACTTTGTAATGTTTGAAATATCAAAGAACATCATTTGATCTCTATATAGGGGAGTATTTCTAAGATAATAGTGTTGATGATTTAAGGGTATATTTATCAATATTGTATTTTTTAGGTAAAAAAATATTATTACAATTTATTGATATAGATTTTATTGACTACCAAGACAATTAAAGGAAATCCATGTGAAAAAATAATTATTTCTCATATATTTTGAAGGATCACTAATTAAATATAGCATATAACCATTGATGGGTTGGATATTTAAAAGGGATCAAAGATTATCAGGAAAAATAGAGATGGTATTCTTGAATTGATTATTTGATACATAATACAAAAAATGATACATTGAACCCCACTATTTGGCTGAATGTTTTATTATGTTGAACTTCATTTTTCGGTCATTAGAAGCATCACAGTTCACTCTACTTTGCTGAGGTGCTGTTAGAACACCCAGATTTTATCTTTCATCATCATCATAGGTTCGATAAAGAATTTCTTATCCCAAAATTTATATTATCATATATCTAGTAGAGTCATTATTTCATTTATTGTATTTTTACTTATTTTGGGGATATAATGTAACATGTACGGGTTATACCACACTTAAAAGTCACTGTTGGTTCTTCCCACCTGACCAAATGGTAGTGATAGAGTTGTGCTTGATCCTATAAAAAAATTTCTATGTTAAGGCTGCTCCATTAGAAAAATCCATGGTTCTGTTTTTTCCATAAAAGGCTATAGGTTTAAGGTTGATACTTTAGAAAAAGTCATAGGTTATGATTTATCCTATTAAAAAGTATAGTTTTATATTGCTCACATTGTAAAATTTTGGGTTTAGTATTCTCCCTTATAAAATTCTCTTCCATTATTTTAGTGGGTTTCATAATCCATTGGTTGGATTATGAAAAAGTATAAAAACAATAGTTTTGATCTAAATACTATAAAATTTCATGTGTCCATCTCTTTATATTATTTTGAAACCACTCTTCACACTTCACTTTAATTAATCATTTAAATTTTTTATAAATGATATGTTTCAAAAATACATATATGTATGTGATATATTTATGATCTAAATTAAATTTTCGGAAAATTATGATTTTCATGCAAAATCTGTATATTATTCCATTCAAATTACGCTATCAAGCTAAATGTTTAACAGTTATCATTTAGTGATTCTCCCATATATACTATCATTAAAGGATAAATTATATAATTCAAAATAGTATAGAAAAATTTCATTTAATGTAGTAATATATGGTTGGTTAAAGTATCATTTTCCTATATGTTATAAATGCATGAGTAAATGCACTATCGTAAGTTATATTCTCCTGGATTTATAAATCAAACAAATTCAGTGGAAAATTGGTGTTTATGAGTTCTTTAAACATGGTTAAACCTCTTTGAACCTAAGGTTCTATTCTTCTATATTATTTACACCTGAGGCTCTAGTATTCCATGTAGGGATAGAGAATCCCATCTGAACATCAGATGTTTCATGTTGTCACATTGATACATTGGAATGAGGGATGTATTCTAGATTTCAATCACATGATCTCTCTCAAACCCATTTGATAGTGATTAAGATATTTTATATTACCTTCTATGTAGGATACATTATATTTTCAAAAGTTATTTATTTTGATTTTATATATTTATCATATTTAACACATGGGAGATCTTGGAAAAAAGATTTCATCACTTATTCTACCTCTAATAATTTTTCTTAGACCCCCATTGAATCCTTTCAGGGGTATGTGAATGAGCCCATTATTTAGATCTCTAATGTATTTCTTGATAAATAAGAATAGAAAAAACATAGTACCCTTTTTATCTGCTACCATGTCATAGAAAGTTTCCTTATTACCTTGTGAGTAGTTCATGTGAAGGTAATATGTGACTTAATTTTACATTATGGGTTCACATAAAGATAACTTGTAACATACATTAACGTGAAGGGTTCATGTGAATATTTTAGGATAATTTCATTTTTGTGAAGGGTTCATGTAATGGTAGTCAGATACCTACCTTTTTGTGTAGGATTCACATAAAGGTAGTTAGAGACTTACCCCTAGGTGAAGGGTTCACACGAGGGTAGTTTGAGGCTTATCACTAGGTGATGTATTCATGTAATGGTAATTCATTATCTATCTATACATTATGAGTTTCACATAAGTGAAATTCAAGATTAACCTCTACATTAAGGGTTCAAATAAAGGTCTATATATCGAGTACCGTTATGTTGTGTGTGTTGTGTGAGGCTCGTGAATTTCTACCCTTAAATAAATATACATAATGTTCAACATAAAATTCAAATTTTTTAGGATAGCTTATAATTTATAAATTATTTATAAATAATATGATCAAGAATGAAATGTTAAAACATGTACGGTAAAGAAAGCGATTATTACCCCAAATGATAATTTAACATAAAAATCATTATTAAATGGGTAATATAAATTCATAAATGAATCATGTATGATATAATAAATATGAATATGGTTATGGTATAATTTAATAACATACTATAGTCATTATACAGGAGGTTTAACATACCCTTGACCAAAGGAAAGTGCAAGGTAAGGGTTAATTTCACAATCTCTTTATTATCTAAGGTTGTTTTTACCTAAGTATATACTGGGAAATATTTATTATCCATGTCCATGTTTCATAAACGAGTTTTAAAAGGGATTATTTTTAAGGTAATTTACACTAAAACATCATTTTTAATGTTTTAAAGATTTATTATTCTAAACCTTTCTCATTAATGTCCATGGTTTCAAAATGGTTTTAAGGATTTATTTATATAGACATGAATGTTATAAAATGTTAATTCCTTTCAAAATTTTCAAAGTGGAATGTGAAAATTTAATACAAAAATATCTTTTAAATGACTTCCTTTCAAAATTTTGGGACATTAATAGGATTTCATGAAAAATATATATTTCTCTCAAAGTGTTTCACGAATCATTTTCTTCTATGTCAACATCCTTTGATGGATTTAAAACTTGTTTGAAGTTGATTTATTATGATACAAATCTTCAATATGGTACTTAAGGTTTTGTGATATGTTTGACTGTGGATGTGTTATTTTCATTACATTAATTTTTTACGGATAAGGTATTTACATTTTGTATGCTATTTTTAATACGAATGTTTATATTATGTTTATGTCTTTTCATATGAGGAATGCATTGGACTTAGTAAGTGATGGGTGGAGCCCACTATATCTCCTTGATGCATTGGTCGGTCTAATGAGACAAACTAGTGTCTTGGAACAAG
Organism: Viscum album; assembly: GCA_963277665.1. Classification (NCBI taxonomy): domain Eukaryota; kingdom Viridiplantae; phylum Streptophyta; class Magnoliopsida; order Santalales; family Viscaceae; genus Viscum; species Viscum album. The sequence goes on along the minus strand of OY728123.1, from coordinate 1,682,654,413 downwards.
TCCTTGACCAAATTTTATTGTAGTATTGACATAAGGCTTTGACTATGTGGTTATGAATTTTGGCATTATGAATTCCGTCATTATTAAATTAGATATTGAAATTGCATGTGATTATTGGACTAGTAGAATATCCATGTGAATAAGTAAATGGAATTATTTGATTTTATATTTTCCATATTATTCTGAATTTTATGTTTAAAAACCTCCTGTTTTAGTCTTATACATTGCCTTAAATGTTTTTTCTCATTTATTAAAGTTCCCACTTTATTTTTATCCTTACTGAGCATCTGAGCTCACCCCTTTCTATGTTTTATTTTTTCCTGGATGTGAAGAAGTATTTTCTGGTTGACCATCAGGGATAGGCTAAGGGATATGAATGTGGTCAATGGAGACAATGTTGTTGTTGTTTCTCATTTTATAATGTAATGTAATGTTCATGTATGTAATCTATTTTCCAAGACTGTTAAACTGATCAGTCCAGCGAGACATGATTCCTTATAATCATGCAAATTTTATGTAATAACGCACCGACTCTGGGTAATGAGGGTCGGGGTGTTACAGTTAGTATCAGAGGAAATTTAGAAACAACTTTGGAAATAGATGTAGTTGGACTATGATTAGAGAAAATTACCCTAAGTTAGACTTTGAGGATTAGTATATAAGATCATCCAAGAATTTTGGTAATGTAGATATTTTGTGTATTTTCCAAACAATACATCCCTATCTGGATATGATCAGGTAGAGGAGACTCTAGCACATATCTACCTAGAAGTGAAAACTCCGACAATGAGTTTCGAGATTGACCTGGGGTATCCTGGTACACGACAATGGTTCATGTTTCACTCTTGATTACTATAACACCCCAAGATTTTATGAAAAATATTCTTTTAATTTCATTGATGTCTTCTATTATACATCACACCAAGTTTAGCTTTTACTATACGCAACACCATATTACCTTGCAGTATACGCAACGCTATTCTTGGATCGTGTTACACACAATTTCATGTTTTTTTATAATAGTCATTATATGCAACATTGAGTGTGTGTATGTGTGTGTGTATATATATATATATTCGATGTATAAATGAAAAATGGTTGGACTCTGTTATACGAAACAATGAAGGATTCTTGCATAACACGCAACCCTGACTTGGCTTGCATTACACGCAATTGCGACCTTCCTCAATAGCGTGTGTTGTACGCAATACCGGGTTTTACTAAACAATGATATATTATTATAATATTATTATGAACTAGCCGTTATGAATAGTATTAACTAAATTTTGAATTTTATAACATTATTATTCATCTAATACATTTTCTAGAACGTGTTAAGAGAACAAAATAAATTTTTCGTGTAAAATAAGTATTTTTCAAAAAATGCAGTTTTACCGCCTTTTGATGGCGCACCCACATTAAATCTAGTTTTGACAAGTTTATAAGTTCCATTTGATGAAATAAAATTCTTATTTATAATAAATATATAAAAATTTACTTTGGATAAATTTTTCATATTATTCTGATAACTTTCATATTTTAATGAATAGTAAAAACACGCTATATTTTAATTAAAAACAACTTTTTTCATCGTAATAAATTATGTGGTTAAATAATAATATTTAATTTTTTAAAAGTATAAATAGAATATATTTTTACCATTTAATATAATTTATGTCATTATCCTTGATTTTACATTGAATTCGTAGGTTAAATAAATTCCATCTTTGGCAATGTTTTAACTTTTAAAACCTGTTTGCGTAACAACGGGATTAATTTTAAATTAATTACTGCAACTTCTGTGTTTTGAATTTTGAAAAATGGATTCTATATTTGTAATCAGTGGGTCCAAATTATGTTAATAGGTTACTTTTATTTTTTTTGATATTATGAATAGTAACTACGGTAATTTTTATTTACTACGGTTAAAGGTAAATATGGTAATTCGAGGTTAAAAGAATATTATAATAATTAAAAATTACCTTGACACTTGTCCTAACCTTATTGTATGAGTATTGTATGACCATTGGCATCCTTGGGTCGATTTTGGGACCCCATGGAGCCACTTATGAAAGACAATGACACATTAGATTAATTAATTTAATGTAAAGACAAAATTGGAATTAACAAATATCGTTTAGTAATTAATTTTTATAAGGGGATATATAAATTATATTTTGGACTATAAATATTAATTGTAAATCTAAAAAGATTTCCTACATGTTGGTATTTGTTTTATAATTTTTAGACATCATATAAATTAAATTATTCATGATACAATAATGATGCAGTATTTACCTCATTCATAAATGATTTAAATAAATAAGATTAAAATGATTAAAATATCATCGAAAACCTGTCAAATTCCTATTGGATGGTTTTATTTCGAATATGAGTCATCTTATCTTCGACATTAATGTGTTTTTGACCTCTTTAAACCGAAGATAAGTTTATAATAAAATAATATCTTCACACATTCCTAAAGAGCCCCTCCACTCAATTATAAAAAAAGACCACTTCTATGCAATTCCTCAAACCTCTCAAGCCCTTTGGCTCGTCCAAACACTGCCCAAATACCCTCCCTACATCACTCTCCTTCCCCTTTAAGCCTTACATTAGGCATAAGACTCTCCAATAAGTCCTTTTGGTTCAAACCAAAGGAAGTTACCAAAATTAAAGGTAACAGTTTCTCTTAAGTTGTTTTCTTTTATTCTACTTCTCCAACCCCTAAAATATTTTTAATCCTTTATTTTGTGACAACACCAGTATCCTTAAAATACTAGGATGTTTTTATGAGAAGGATTCGAACAACACTAACACACAGCTCCATCTAATGGATGAAGAACATAATGTTTCTGTGATGGCAAACTAACGCCTCACGAAACAATGATTGTTCTATTTTCTCTAACCGCCTCTCATGGTGGCCATTATGATGGAACTGTATTTATATATAATATATATTATGTTTATTATTTCCTTATGCTTCTTTAATTCCCAATTATATCAAGCCTTTACGGTTTCCATAGTCGGTAAAAACGATAATCTCATTTGAGGAAGTGCGGACTACCGCCCCCTCAAAGTGATGTGATTCGTTAATACCTTATGTGGGATGTATAAAGGATGTATTTAATGATATTATATAAGATATTATACTGGAATACCTATGTATAATTATTTTTTAATTACATTAAAATAAGAAATATCAATGAAAGTAGTGTTCATGCGTACGTACGGTTTACCGTCTCCATGAACGGTGCGTTTCATTTCTTACCTCCATATGTTATGTACTATTATAAATGCTTGTATATGCTGGATATATAATGAATGTATATGATATATAAATCATGATTTACATTTTTTTAGGTAAGTAAAACATGATATAAGTAATAATAACATCAAGAACAACAAGTCCAAACACGTATGATAATTAAGATGATTTTACCCAAAACACTACTTTAACATTAATTTACATAAGAATGGGTAATATAAAGTCATAAGTGAACCATATATGATATCATAACAATGAATATGAATATTTAATAAGTCAATGACATAATTTAAATAATTATACAGGAGTTTCGGACTCTTACGAAGCAAATTGGACCTAAGGTAAGGGAAATATCACAATCTCATTTTTATCCGAGATTGTTTATACTTTGGAATTTACTGGGGTGTATTTTATCATCCACATCCATGTTTCCTCAATATGTAATATTTATATCCTTCTAAAATATTTTATATCCAATTTTACCCTTCAGGGAGTTTTTAGTAAAAGACATGAAAGGAATATTTTGTCGTTTTTCGTACGAGGTACCTTTTGACTTTTCTGACAAAAGTACAAGAAGAATGTTTTCTTTTAACTTATACGGAATGAATGGATTTTTAAAACATTATTTTAAAGAATATTCCCTTACAATTTTTCAAGTTTATTTTTAATCAAATTCTTTTAGTTATAATTTTATGACATGTTAGGAAAGGAAAAGTGTTTTTGAAGTTGAAAGGATATTTTCTTCAAGAATGGAGTTCTAGTGTTTTATCAAAATTATATTCCATCTAAGATAATGTAGAGTTCTATTTCTATCCCTATTATTACATTGATTTGATTATGTTGTGATGGAATTATTTTTATTAATTTCTTTATCTCATATGAATTGTTTTATGATGTCATGATGTTTAAGATTCCCATTTTTTATTACATGGGTTATGCAATGATGTATGGTTTATGATTTTGTGGCACACATAAGAATGGTATCATTATGAGATGGGTGGGACCTATATATCCCTTCAATGCATTGGGTAAAGATTTTATATCTCATGAGATAGACATGGTTGGAACGGCAGGTTAAACCGGGTCAGTGAAATAGGACTGAAACGAGGAGTGAACTCAGTTCAGAAATGGACTTTGTCCACTAAGATAGTCTTGGCAATGAGTATCGACTAATAAGAAATGATTCTCTATGATTATGTGTGTATGCCACAAAGTTTCATGTTTTAAGGATTATATTTCACTACTATGATTTATCCCATGTTATGATATTATGATCTCTTTTGCAGGTTAAGATTTCCAAAATGTTATGTTCTTATGAATATGATGTGATTGATATTTCTTTTATTTACCCTTACTGAGCATTTGAGCTCACCCTTTTATGTTTTCTTTTTCGGAGGATATAAAGAATGGTTTTAGGTAAAAAAAGGAAGATCTTTATGGGAGATGTTGAAGATCTTTCACCACGATTAGAAGATTATATTTCGAGTTTCGAAAGACACTAAACTATTACGGTCCTTGTGTGTGTGTTTTTGTTATGTACTAAGTATTCCACAAAAGTAATGTAATGTCCATGTACGTCAAGATTTGGGTTTCTATAGTTGGTATCAGAGGAAAGGTTTAGTCAACCTTTTGAAACTAGGATGCGGGAACTTTAGTAAGATCCCTATAGATATTTCTAAGGTATGTATAGAGATGTCCCTTAGGTTAAGTATAAGTATAGGTTATAGTGCTAGAATTACGGTAACCTAAGATGTTAGATATTGAAGGTACTCCCCCTTTATTATGTTGTTTTCCCTAGCGTTATTTTTTCCTCTCACACTATTCTTTTTGGGTTTTAGATGATGGCTGGAACCCGAAGGAATCGTGTTGATCAATGTAATGGACAATGCAATGATTGTCCTCCTAAACAAAAAAATGTTATGGGAGATGGAGTGAAAAATCTTATTGCTATACTTACACAATCTATGAATCATTCTGGACTTCCAAATGAGTAGAGAAGGGAACAATATTCTATTGAGTCCTTCATGAGGCAACGTCCACCTTATTTCAGTGGGTCTTCGGATCCACTTGTTACTGAACAATGGATCATTACCACTAAAAAGATATTTTCAGTTCTTCAATATTCTGAACATGTTAAAGCCATCTTAGCATTATATCGTTTGTAAGGTGATGCTGATCAATGGTGGAATCTTATCAAGAATATGAGGCCAAGAGATGAAATTGAGTCCATGGAATGGGACGAGTTGAAGAACTTATTTTTCAATAAGTAATTCCCTCGTATTCTTCGAACAAAGATGGAGAAGGAGTTTCTTGAACTAAAACAAAAGGATGATGAATCTGTTGCTATATACGAAGAGAATTTTACAAGTCTTGCAAGGTATGCATCTGGATTTATCATCCAACCTGAAAGTAAAGTTGATCGATTCTTCAGTGGCTTAAAACCAAGTCTTCGAAGGGCATTAGATATAAGAGACTTCAGTAGCTATAAAGAAATTGTGTGTTGTGCTATCAAGGTAGAAATGGAAGTTGGTGTTACATATCCATCTCATAGTATTGACAAGAAACGAAAGATGGAGTTCAAGGAGAAATATCAGAATAATGGTGAAAATAATATGAATGTTTCATTATGCTCAAAGTGTGGAAAGAAGCATGGTGGAGATTATCTTAAAGGGACTAGAAAATGTTTTAACTGTGGAAAAGAAGGTCATCGAGCAGCTGAGTGTCAAAGTAATGGAAAAATGGTTTCTAATGATGTGAATAAAGAAAAGACTGCAGAGAACGCACCACCAACACTTCAATGCTTCAAGTGCAAGGAAATGGGGCATTATGCTAATAAATGCCCTAATCCAAGGGTTAGGGATGATCGACATGAGAAACTGCTTAAGGAAAAGGACAAAGGGAAGTCACATGCGATCACTATTGGCGATGTTGAATATGACAACGATGTGGTGGAATGATTAAGTGTTTATGTAATGGAATTCCAAAATAATGTTGTATATAGTATCATGGAATATTGGACTATTTATGTATTGGTCTATAGTGGTATTCTATAATTTTATGGTATCGGTAACCTTGGAAAGTGATTGAGATATTTTTGGAAATAAGATGATATGCGCATAATGAAGGGAAAATGAGAAAATGAAATGTCTAACAGTATTCATGAGCTCATGATTGATATAAGGACTAAGTGATATCACGGTTTGATTATAAAGATTTTTGAGGATTTTGGTTTGTGGAAAGTGTTAACTTTTAATTGAATTCATGTTTTCACTAAGGTTCAATGGGTATTCATTCTTCAAGATAATACATGATTAAGGTATTCACATGCATGTAATTTGACCAACAAGATATATCTTATGATATATGGGGATAAATGATGGCATTCATGTGATTGTTATGTGACATTTCAAGTAATAATTTTCTTTATAATATGAGCTTGGACCAAAGTATTTTAGATAAGCCTAAAGATTGGAATAGATTATGTTAGACATAAGTTAGTATTGTTTAAGGATAGAAATTTTTTCGATATTATTGATGGGATGTTATAGTAATATAGCTTTAGAAAAAGGACAACCTGCAGGATGGGTGACAGCCCATCGCGTCGGACAAGGCTGTGGGAATCGAACCCACAACCGAAGTGCGACTGGCCTTTATCGCCTACCACTGGCCTACAAGAAGTCCCTGTTTAGTAGAAACTAGTTTTATTATATTAAGCAGTATAATATAAGAAGTATAAGTCCATTTTAGGAACCATATACGATTAACCTCACCATAGATGGACTTATGTATATTTGATAACTTTTGCTAACCTTTTGTTTGAAACAGATGGAATGACCCATAATTCTATCACATGATCTATTAACACTTCAAGAATAACAAATTCAACTTCATTTCTTTAAGAGATGAAGTGGAAATTGTTCGAAGCACGAACAACGGTGATATTGTACCAAAATAAAGTAAGTATTTATTCTAATTCAAAATCTTTAGATTGAGGGAAATGATCTTGAAAACCAAAAAAAATGTTATCCTAGTGCCCTTATATTCGATGAATCAGATGGTACCCTAGATCATCACAAATTTATGGCTTTGTGATTGTTGGAATTTTCATATCCATGTCCTCTACCACTCTCTATCAGAACTTGATGGTTAGATTTCTCTTCCATATCCATATTTTCACCTATGTTCTCATTTGTGGAAACCTAGTGATTAGTTAATTTGGGTGACCGTTACGTTTCATACTTTAGTTTTTAAAGCCAAGTTTTGGTATTCCTTTTTATGATGTGGGTTTCTATTAAAGACACTTTTTAGTAATAAACGATTTATAACCCCGACGAATTTCGACGACGAAATTCATTTTAAGGGGGGTAGAATGTAACACCCCAAGATTTTATGAAAAATATTCTTTTAATTTCATTGATGTCGTCTATTATACATCACACCAAGTTTAGCTTTTACTATATGCAACACCGTATTAGCTTGCAGTATACGCAATGCTATTCTTGGATCGTGTTACACACAATTTCATGTTTGTCTTATAATAGTCATTCTACGCAACATTGAGTGTGTGTGTGTATATATATATATTCAATGTATAAATGAAATATGGTTGGATTCTGTTATACAAAACAACGAAGGATTCTTTCACAACACGCAACCCTGACTTGGCTTGTATTACACGCAATCGGACCTTCCTCCATAGCGTGTGTTGTACGCAATACATGGTTTTACTAAACAATGATATATTATTATAATATTATTATGAACTAGCTGTTATGAATAGTATTAACTAAATTTTGAATTTTATAACATTATTATTCATCTTATACAGTTTCTAGAACGTGTTAAGAGAACAAAATAAATTTTTCAGGTAAAATAAGTATTTTTTTAAAAATGCAGTTTTACCGCCTTTTGATGGCGCACCCACATTAAATCTAATTTTTGACAAGTTTAGAAATTCAATTTGACGAAATAAAATTCTTATTTATAATAAAGATATAAATATTTACTTTGGAAAAAAATTTCATATTATTCTAATAACTTTCATATTTTAATGAATAGTAAAAACACGCTATATTTTAATTAAAAACAACTTTTCATCGTAATAAATTGTGTGGTTAAATAATAATATTGAATTGTTTCAAAGTATAAATACAATATATTTTTACCATTTAATATAATTTATGTCATTAGCCTTGATTTTACATTGAATTCGTAGGTTAAATAAATTCAATCTTTGGCAATGTTTTAACTTTTAAAACCTGTTTTCTTAACAAAAGGATTAATTTTAAATTAATTACTGCAACTTATGTGTTTTGAATTTTGATAAATGGATTCCATATTTGGAATCAGTGGGTCCAAATTATGTTAATAGGTTACTTTTATTTTTTTTTCATATTATGAATAGTAACTACGGTAATTTTTATTTACTACGGTTAAAGGTAAATAAGGTAATTCAAGGTTAAAAGAATATTATAATAATTCAAAATTACCTTGACACTTTTATTAACCTTATTGGATGAGTATTTTCTGACCATGGGCATCTTTGGGTCGATATTGGGACCCCATGGACCCACTTATGAAAGACAATGACACATTAGATTAATTAATTTAATGTAAAGACAAAATTGGAATTAACAAATATCGTTTAGTAATTAATTTTTATACTGGGATATATAAATTATATTTTAGACTATAAATATTCATTAGAAATATAAAAAAGATTTCCTACATGTTGGTATTTGTTTATAATTTTTAGACATCATATAAATTAAATTATTTGTGATACAATAATGATGCAGTATTTACCTCATTAATAAATAATTAAAATAAATAAGATTTAAATGATTAAAATATCATCCAAAACCTGTCCAATTCCTATTGGATGACTTTATTTCAAATATGAGTCATCGTATCTTCGAAATTAATGTGTTTTGGACCTCTTGAAACCGAAGATAAGTTTATAATAAAATAATGTTTTCACACTTTTCTAAAGAGCCCCTCCACTCCCTTATAAAAGAAGACCACTTTTATGCAATTCCTCACACCTCTCAAGCCCTTTGGCTCGTCCAAACACTGCCCAAATAACCTCCCTACATCCCTCTACTTCCCCTTTAAGCCTTAAATTAGGCATAAGACTCTCCAATAAGTCCTTTTGGTTCAAACCAAAGGAAGTTACCAAAATTAAAGGTAACAGTTTCTCTTAAGTTGTTTTCTTTTATTCTACTTCTCCAACCCCTAAAATATTTTTAATCCTTTATTTTGTGACAACACCAGTATCCTTAAAATACTAGGATGTTTTTATGAGAAGGATTCGAACAACACTTACACACAGCTCCATCTAATGGATGAAAAACATAATGTTTCTGTGATGGAAAACTAACGCCTCACGAAACAATGATTGTTCGATTTTCTCTAACCGCCACTCATGGTGGCAATTATGATGGCACTGTATTTATATATAATATATATTATGTTTATTATTTCCTTATTCTTCTTTAATTTCCAATTATATCAAGCCTTTATGGTTTCCATAGTCGGTAAAAACAATAATCTCATTTGAGGAAGTGTGGACTACCGCCCCCTCAAAGTGATGTGATTCGTTAATACCTTATGTGGGATGCATAAAGGATGTATTTAATGATATTATATAAGATATTATACTGGAATACCTATGTATAATAATTTTTTAATTACATTAAAATAAGAAATATCAATGAAAGTAGCGTTCATGCGTACATACGGTTTACCGTCTCCATGAACGGTGCGTTTCATTTCTTACCTCCATATGTTATGTACTATTATAAATGCTTGTATATGCTGGATATATAATGAATTTATATGATATATAAATCAGGATTTACATTTTGGAGGTAATTAAATCATGATATAAGTAATAATAACATCAAGAATAACAAGTCCAAACACGTACGATAAATAAGATGATTTTACCCAAAACGCTACTTTGACATTAATTTACATAAGAATGGGTAATATAAAGTCATAAGTGAACCGTATATGATATCATAAAAATGAATATGATTCTTTAATAAGTCAATGACATTATTTAAATCATTATACAGGAGTTTCGGACTCTTACGAAGCAAATTGGACCTAAGGTAAGGGAAATATCATAATCTCATTTTTATCCGAGATTATTTATACTTTGGAATTTACTAGGGTGTATTTTATCATCCACATCCATGTTTCCTCAATATGTAATATTTATATCCTTCTAAATAAGTTTATATCCAATTTTACCCTTCGGTGAGTTTTTAGTAAAAGACATGAAAGGAATCTTTTGTCATTTTTCGTACGAGGTACTTTTTGACTTTTCTGACAAAAGTACGAGAAGAATGTTTTCTTTTAACTTATACGGCATGAATGGATTTTTAAAACATTATCTCCAAGAATCTTACCTTACAAGTTTTCAAGTTTATTTTTAATCAACTTATTTTAGTTAGAATTTTATGACATGTTAAGAAAGTAAAAGTGTTTTTGAAGTTGAAAGGATATTTTCCTCAAGAATGGAGTTCTACTGTTTTATCAAAATTATTTTCCATATAAGATAATATAGGGTTCTGTTTCTATCCCTATTGTTACATTGATTTGATTATGTTGTGATGGAATTATTTTTATGAATTTATTTATCTCATATGAATTGTTTTATGATGTCATGATGTTTAAGATTCCCATTTTTTATTGCATGGGTTATGCAATGATGTATGGTTTATGATTTTGTCACACACATAAGAATGGTATCATTATGAGATGGGTGGGAACTATATCTCCCTCCAATGCATTGGGTAAATATTTTATATCTCATGAGATAGACATGGCTGGAACAACAGGTTAAACCGGTTCAGTGAAACAGGACTGAAACGAGGAGTGAACTCGGTTCAGAAATGGACTTTGTCCACTAAGATAGTCTTGGCAATGAGTCTTGACTAATAATAAATGATTCTATATGATTATGTGTGTATGTCACAAAGTTTCATGTTTTAAGGATTACATTTCACTACTATTATTTATCCCATGTTATGATATTATGATCTCTTTTGCAGGTTAAGATTTCCAAAATGTTATGTTCTTATGAATATGATGTGATTGATATTTCTTTTGTTTACCCTTACTGAGCATTTGAGCTCACCCTTTTATGTTTTCTTTTTCCCAGGATATAAAGAAAGGTTTTAGGTAAAAAAAGGAAGATCTTTATGGGATATGTTGAAGATATTTCACCACGATTAGAATATTATATTCCTAGTTTCCAAACGCACTAAACTATTACGGTCCTTGTGTGTGTGTTTTTGTTATGTACTAAGTATTCCGCAAAAGTAATGTAATGTCTATGTACGTCAAGATTCGGGTTTCTACAATTACGACACTCCCTGGGGGTATGCTTAGGATAATTCACATTTACTTTTCAAGCCATTATGAAGGATTTAGGAGTAAATACTTCCTCAAAGAAAACATTTTTTTATGATTATAAATTATATTCATAATATTTTCAAATTTACATATGGTATTTTAAAAGTTTATAATTATGCATTATGATTCATAAACTAACCAAATGTGTGTCATTATTTTGAAATGGTTCCTAGTATAAGGAATGAGAATTCCAGAAATATGCATGATCTAAAGATTAATAAGGACCATATCTTTCATGGTATTAAGCCAACATTTAAAAGAGAAATAGTATCCCATGTATTCTCCTCATATGAAGAAATTGTATCATGTGTTAATAAGTTATGTAAATAATTCTCTAACTCTAATGGATTTGAAGGGAAACAAGATAAGAAAAGGATGGAATAAAGAAACATGGATAAAGGGAAGAGGGGAAAGAAGGATTTTTTTCATATGTGATAACTATGGAAAGAATCACCTTCGTAAATGATTAAAGGGAATGAGAGTTTGTTATAAGTGTGGAGAAAAAGGAAACCAAGTATGTGATTCCAAGGATAAGAAAAATTTCTCAAATGTACAATGCTTCATCTGTAAGGAGTTGGGTCACTAGGCGAATCAATGTCCAAATCATCAGAGTATACCCCAAACGCTGATATTTAATAATAATTAAGTTATGATACTACTGGAGATAAAGAGGAATGATTAGAGTTCCTTTTTTTAATAAATTATTTTGTCATTTGAGTTTTATATTAATTATGTGCATGTTATAAGAGTTATAAAGTATATAACGATTGTACTGCAGTACTATTTCATTAAGGAATTGAGATTGTGTTGAACCAAGAAAAGTGACTCTATAGCAGGATACATTTTTTGGAAAATATATGATTGAGAGAAACCTAAACCTTAATATGATTATGATACTGAGGTAGTGATTTTGGAATAACATATGATTGATTTGGATAAATTATATTAGATATTATTGAATACCTTGAAACTGATTAATGATTTGTATATTCCATCATTGTTGGAGTTTACAAAAATTTTGGATAGAAGGACTATATCCAGTATTTTATAAAGAATAGGGGAGCATGAATGTAGTCAATAAGTTTTTATGGTAATTCAGGGTGTTAGAGTGTTTTAAAATAATACATGATGAAGGTATTCACATGTAATTTCATGGGAAAAAGGATCTTCATTGTGTTTATATTTCTTATAAATTTTGGACTGTGAGTTTGGATAGAAGTATTTTGGATAAGTATAAAGGTTGGAATCAATTATGATTGAAATTGGATACTATTGTTAAGGTTAAATCATTTCTTGAGATTATTTTTGTATTTTCAAAAAAAAGACAACCCAGAGGTCGGGCGGCAACTTTTTGCGTCCATCAAGGTCATGAGACTTGAACCCACAACCGAAGGGCGATAAGGGTGAATCACCTACCACTAGCCTACTTGATTTCCTAGTTTTAATAGTGTAGTTTTTTTAAAATATTCTGAGAAATTAATTATAAATTAATTATTTTTGGAATCCTATACGATTAGGATAAATATAATATTTTTGAATTTTATTTTATTTTGGAGTGAGAGATGATTTTGTGGTAGAAATTAGTTAAAGGATGAAACTCTACTTGTCAAGTATATTTTTTCCTCTTATTATATGAATGAATTAATTATTAAACTTTAGGTAAAGGTTTATTAGAACCAAAAATGTGTTATCTTAATACCTTATGTTTTGTTGAATAGATGATATTTTAAATCATCATAGATTGATGGCTTTGAGGCTCTCAATTGTACACTTGTTTGTGATTAATGTCCTCAATCACTCCCTATAAATATTTATGTTTTTTTCTCCAATTATGTGTCTCTAATTTCCACCAATGTTCTCCAAATAAATATCATAATTTGGTGGTGACGTTTTTATTTCCCTTTCCCTCATAGTAAGTCTAAATTTTATTAAACCAATTTCTTATGTGGGTTTTCCAGAAAGGTATTTTTGAATTTTAATCATTTTATTTGTGAATAACGTTTTCAAATTGTGAAGACAGGATTTATTTAGGGAGGTTAGAATGTAACACCCCATTATTTCATAGTATGTTATCTCTTCAATGTAATTCAATAACTTGCGCTACATGCAACAACAAGTTCGACTGCACCAAGACTTAAAAAACTAGTCGTTCAAAAAGCAGTTATCAATAGTATTAACTCAATTTCTAATTTTATATATATTCTATATAATTTTCACATACATGTTATGTGTTTCTTAGACATAATATAAGAACAAATTCATTTTTTCAGATAAAAGAAGTATTTTTTCAAAAATGCAATTTTTCCGCCTTTTAATAGTGAACCTTATTTGAAACCAATATTTGAAACTTTTATATATAAAATTTAAAGAAATTAAATTATTCTTTAGAATAGGGACATAAAAATTTATTTTGGATATATTTTTGGTACTTTTCTGATAACTTTCATATTTTGACGAATAGTGAAAAATACTATGTTTTAATTGAAAACAACTTTTTTAATCGAAATAATTTATAGTGTTAAATTATGAATTATAAATTTTTTGAAGTATTATTAGGTTTTATTTTTGTCCTTTAATATAATTTAGGTCATTATAAGTAATTTTATATTTAAATTTGACATAAACACATGTCAATCTTTTGATAGTTTTTTATTTTTAAAAACCCGCTTTTTGGTTTTGACAACGGGAATTAATTTTAAATTAATAAATAAAACTTCTATGTTTTTTAATTTGTTAAAATAGACATCATTTTTGAATTAAAAGTATCAAAAATTTCTTAGGGTAAATTTTTGATATTTTTCTGAAAACTTTCAATTTTTGATGAATAGTGAAAAACACAGTGTTATTGTTTAAAAGTGACTTTTTATTTAAATAATTTGTTATCATATGTTAATAAATTTTATGTCAAAATAGATACATAATACCTACATAAGTTCAACTTAATTCATTGGAGTCATTTTATAATAATTTTAGATATTAAAAATTTTATCGAACTTTTAACTGTCTTTGACCCACCTCCTAGGAGCATTTGCAAATTTGCATAAAACTTATTTTTACTGATTCTGTGAGTTAAATTTAGAAAATCTGAGAGACACGTTAAATTTTAGTAAGTAAAATGTGGTTCAATGTGATGAAAATAATTATTTATGAATAGTAAATTCTAACTTAATTAACACGGTTAAAAGTAAATAGGATAATTAAGGGTAAACATGATGTCATAATTACCCTAACACCTATCCTAATTCTATTGGATAAGTATAATTCGACCCAAAAAATCCTTATGAATAAAATCTGATCCACTCTGATCTACTTGGATTATATTAGGTCATTAATTATTATTTTATTTAATGAAGTGTTAAAAGAGTTAAATTCAAATTTAATAACTAAACCATTTTTAATATAAGGTTATACATAAGATAAATTCAACTATATATATTCATTAGAAAGATAAAGTTATTTCATAAATAATGTTACTTTATTTTTAATTTTTATAAATTAAATAATTTAATTTATTTATGACACAATGATGATGCAATAATTACCTTATTAATAAAATATTAAAATAATTGATATTATAAATATCCAAATAAATGTAATTTGATACTTTTGATGAATTAAACTAATTTTCTAGGTTAATATGACATGTTAGAGTTGATTAAATAATTTTATTTCAAAGTAATAATGTTTTTATCATTTTCCGAAAAACCAAATACCAAATAATGTCAAAATTGACATAAATTAATTTTTACAACAAATACTATATTATTGGTTGATATAATATTCAAAAAAATCTAAGGTCCATCCCAAGAGATTAAATAATATTATATATGTTATTAATTAACCACTTGAGGTTCTCTTGTAAGTTTAAAGTATGTTTATTAACCATATAGTGTAGGAATACAAGAAGACGCGGTAAAAGTTAAAATATTTAACTAAAAGTTAAATCTAAAAGATAGGGTTAATATGGTGACCTAACCATATATAAAACCTATTGGTTTAGTGTTTTTCGACCCATCCCCACATTATCCTAGAAATAAATCATTTTGGAGCCATTAGAAACCGAAAATGATTTTATTATAAAATAATATTTCAAGCTTTTCCGAAATTGAACCACACCTCACTTATAAAAGGGTATTTCCCCTTCTCTCAATTTCACAACTCCAAAGCCATTTGGATCGGCCAGAACCAACCCAAATATTCTCCCAACTCTCCTCCCTTCATCCAAGAGGCCTTCATTTGGTCACAAATCTATCCTAAGTAGACCTTTATTAAATGGGTATTATAAATTCATAAATGAATCATGTATGATATAATAAATATGAATATGGTTCTGGTATAGTTTAATAATATAATATGGTCATTATACAGGTGGTTAAAAGTACCCACGACCAAATGATAATGCAAGGTATGTGTTAATTTCACAATCTCTTTATTTTATGAGGTTGTTTTTTTGTAAGTATCCATTGGTATATATTTATTATCCATGTCAATGTTTCATAAAAGAGTTTTCAAATGGATTATTTTAAGGGACTTTTTACTAAAACATCATTTTAAATGTTTTAAATATTCATTCTTCTAAACCATTATCATTAATGTCCATGTTTTCAAAATGGTTGTAAGGATTTATTTATATGTACATGAATGTTATAAATATTAATTCCTTTAAAAAGTTTCAAACTGGCATGGGACACTTAGATTCGAAAATATGTTTTAAATGACTTCCTTTCTAAATTGTGTGACTTTTAAAAGTTTTCATTAAAAATAGATATTTCTCTCATATATTTTTACAAATCATTTTCATCTATGTCAACATACTTTGATGGATTTTAAACTTGTTTGAATTTGATTTATTATGATACAAATATTTCATATTATAGTTCAGGTTTTGTGATATGTTTGATTATGGATGTGTTATTTTTATATCATTCATGGTTTATGGATGAAGTATTTACATTTCGTATGTTAGTTTTAATATGAATGTTTATGTTATGCTTCAAACTTTTCATATGAGGAATGCATTGTACTTAGTAAGTGATTGGTGGAGCCCGCTATAGCTCTTCAATGCATCGGTAGGTCTTATGAGACAAACTATTGTCTTGGAATAAGGCCTTGACAAAATCATATTTTTAGTCCTGGTATACAGCCTTGAAAATGTGGTTATGAAGTATGTCATTATGAATTCTATCATTATGAAATTAAAAATTTTGAAATTCCATTTGATTATTCAACTAGTAGAATATCCATGTGAATACGTAAATGACATTATTTGATTTTATCTTTTCCATATTATGCTGAAGTTTAGGATTAAATGGCTTTTGTTTTCATCTTATACAATACCTTAAATGTTTATACTTATTTATTAATGTTTTCGCTATACTATTATCCTTACTGAGCATCTGAGCCCAGCCCTTCGTATGTTTTATTCTTCCCAGGATGTGAAGAAGTATTTTATGGTTGACCTGTAGGGATAGGATAATAGATATGAATGTGGTAAATAGAGACAATGTTGTTTTTGTTTTTCATTTTATAAAGTAATGTAACGTTCATGTATGTAATATATTTTCTAAGACTGCTAAAATGATCGGTCCAGCGGGAATTGATTCCTTGCAATCATTCCAATGTTATATAATAATGCACCCACTCTGGGTAACTGGTGTCAAAGTGTTATAATTTAAATGGTTTATTTATATTTGAGTGTCATTTGAATGATACTTTGGGAAGGTTTGTATGTGTGCTTGGTTTAAAAAGATAATTTTAATGTGTTTTGGTTTATATCCTTGTGGAGTTTCATGGAATTGTTTTATTAAGTTTCAAAATGATATATTAAATTATGAAAGTGATTCAAATTATGATTTGAAATGGTCTTAGTGTTCTTTTGTCCTCAAAAGTTGAATGTGAGTGGGTTTTTGTGTATAAATCCTTGAGACGCCACTTCAAATTGCTTTAAATAAAATTTAAATGGTTTGTTTAAATTGCTTAAATGGTGTAAGTAATGTTTTGGCATGGTTATGATGTAGAGTTGGTTTTAAAGTTACGTTTTGATATAAATTATGTTGGTTTTTCATGTTAATTTTTGTGTTGCTAATTTTGAAGTGTTTATAAATTGTTTAGTTGATTTATTAAATTATATGTGTAGTGCGTTGGACCTCGCTTCGATGGTTTTTCACCATAGGTGTCGATGTATCCTATATGTACATGCATAGGGTAAGGCATATATATATTTATGCCCTATATGTACATATTCCCTCATAGCGTGGGGAATATGTGCAATGAAACCAGGGATGAATATATATATATATAAATGTATGTATTTATATATGTATAAATGCATGTGCGTGTATGCGCCAAGGGTTAGTTCGAGTGGTCGTCGACAAATAGCGACATGTTTTAGGTAGGTCCCTTGTGTCCTAATCTTTAATTAGAATTTCCATAATTTCTTAGTGTTATAAAAAAAGTTCATTTTCTCCTTCTACATGAAATACATATGAAATATATATATATATATATATATATGTAAATGGTTTAGGTTCTTGAGAAAGTGATTTCATTGATGATTCAAACATAAAGCGGGTATTTCCAAATACATGTGGTCTTTTAGTCTATATTGCTGTAAAAGTGAAATGACATGTTGTTTTCCAAAGAAGTGCGAAAATGAACTCCAAAATGGGTTTTGGGTGAACGTGCTTTCTAAATCAAAGCCATTATTGTGGAGCAATAAGGCTCATTTGGCTCCTTGAAAATGAATTGCGAAAGTGAAAAACCCCTCTTAAGGTGTGTCCCATTATTTTAAAAACATGATGTGTATGTTAAATGTGTGATTCGTGATATGTACATAAGGAAGAGGCTTATGCGAGGTTATATTACATAAAAAGGGGAATGTGCTTAAGGAGGGAGAACAATAGTGAGGGGTTGAATGGATTTGGATAAAGAAAATGTTATGTCCACTTATGTTCTTTGATAAAATCTCACCACCCCTTGATATAGAGTACATGGGAAACCAAGGGTATCTAGATGGGTGGACTAGTTCTAGCGTGCTAGTGATTCTGAGTGGTTCACCCCTGCTTCACTTGGCAAGTCCGATGCTCACAACACTAACTAAACATTTGTGATGATTGGATACCACTAGGTTATAAATGTATTTCTCTACTAGTAGCTCATGCATGAGAACGAAAATTTTGTTATGGATACACCGAGACGTGAGGTTCTAGAGACCCACACGAGCTAGATGAACCTTTGGTGTTTTTACCATGGTGCTCACTTGTGAGTTGGTACTAGTAGAGTGATTTTCATTACAGTTGTTTCATCCATGTTTCCCACTTATTTGAAAACAATACTTGAATTTAAATTATTTTCCATTCATTTTGAATGTTAATGCAATCTTTGAATCCACTTTGAAAATATATTGGAAGTGAAATGTTTTTCCTTAAAAGTGAAACTTGTTACTTGAATTTTTAGTCGAAGGGTGAGAATTATTTTAATCGGTCTTAATTTCAAACTAGAATGATTGGGTTTTTTAAAGACAAGGGAATAGTGCGTTGTTTATTCTTGTCATTCCTACTAAGAATCTCGGTGCCCACGCCTACTTTAATTTTCAGTTTCAGGTTTTATTTTTGGACTGATCGAGCTTGGTTTTATGTTTGGTGGTGACCCATGGGGTCACTTGGAGGTTTTTCTAGCTGGTAACCTTCATTTTCATTTCCCCTATTAGTGTTTACCTATTTATGTGGTTTATTTCTATTTATATAATTTTTATTTTCTGGGCTAAATCATTCCCAACTACTTATTTTCATGCTCAGCATTAGTTTCCAGCCTATAGGGATCAGGAATGCCCTTCTGGCCATGCCATGGACCAACTCAGGAGACTGGTTCAAGTTTGACACTATTTTATTTGTGACAAAATGGTATCAAAGGGAGATTTAGCCAATGTCCTTTTGGGAGGTCTAATAGTTTGAAGTTATTATTTTCGTAATCCAATTGGTTAATTGTAGGTAGGTTCTAGATCACCACTTATTTGGAATGACCCTTGAATTTCCAGGGTAGTCTGGGAAGGTCTTGCATCAATGTCTGTTTCTGGATCCCGATTGTTTTCAGGGACCTTAGTCTTGTTTGTGTGTTTCTATTTAGTTTTAAGATTTGGTGGTAATTTTGGAGGGGTTCATGGATGTTGTGCATGGCCTAGCAAGCCATGTTAGAATCATGCAATCACCTCTGGTGACTTCTTATGTGCTCACTCGGTTGGTGCAGGGTCAGCCAAACCATGTGACCAAACTGTGTGTAGCAGTTGTTTATTTGAGAATTTGGAATCTTGATTTATGGAGTGAATTGGTTGTTTTGTGGCTTTCTTTTTCTGAGTTTTATTTGGTTCAGTGGTGTTTTTTTTGGGTTGCAAAATCGACGATTGGCCTTTTGAAATTGGATTTTTAAAATGAAAATCCTGGTTTGTTTAAAAATGTAATGAGTTGTTTTAGGGATGGAAAGTGTTTTAGAAAATGCTTTGAGATCTTGAAATGTTTTGTGAAAATTGAAATTGAAAATGTTTTGGAAAGTGTTTAGGGGTTTTTTTGAAGTTATTGTGGAATGAAAAATGGGATTTTCTTGGAAACAGAAATTTGGAAATGCTTTATTTTAGAATTGAAAGGTGTTTCTTCAAAATAGGTTGGGATTTTCAAATCTGGTTCGATGTTTTGTTTTATAAATGAGAAGGTTTTGTTTTTAATTGGTATTCTTATAGACACCCACATGTGTTGATGAATGTACTCAGATGTCAATGGTTGTTCGTATGCATGGATTGGTTCCCGAGTTGGCCTAAGAATTTACAAACATGGGGTTTCATGGAATACCAATGGTGGGTGCTCAGTTTTCAAGGATGCTTTGGTTTTCAAAAGGCATGTTTTCATTAGTGATGTGCTGGGATGAATTTGGTTTAAGAAATTTCAAAAAGGAAAATGGGTTTTAAAAATGGGGTTTTTAGCATTCAAATGGTTTTAAAGAAATGTCATTGAAAATAGCTATTTTTGAAATTGATGTTTAGGCTTGGTTGGTGATGTTCCTTAACATTATTTTGGTATATATTTGATTTGGTTATGGTTTATTTTTGTAATGTATTGGTCTATGAGCATGATGCTTGTTTTAGAGATGTTTCATGGATGAAATGATGTCTTTAGTTTGAGTTAATTATTTTTGAATGAATGTGGAGGCTTGTTTTATGATGTGCTGCAGGTTGGTTTTGGGTTTCTTATTTAAATTATGTCATCTAAAAATGTCCAAAGGTCCCCAAGGGATCATTTTCAGTTGTAAGTTTTACCCAGACCCTCAGTGGAGTGATGGGGTTATTTTCTTTTCTTTGTTGCTTGTTTTGTTAAGTGGTGGATGAGGTTCGATGAAGGTTTTGGTGTGACTTGAGGAAGTTGAGTGTCACTTCTGGTCTATAGGAACTCCAGATGTTGTCCTGGGAAAGTTTTCCTAGTATTGATTGAAGGGTCATGTTTGAGCTAGAGAAGGGTGATTGCTACCTTCCCCTTGCAAGTTGGGGTCGCAGACTGGGACAAATGACAATCTTGTTTTTCAAGGTGCTGGTGAAGGGTTCCCCATCCGGTACAGAGGGTGAACTAGAGACAAATGTTCTTGGAATGAGTCATTCTTTGGTTCTTGTTTCTCATTCCTAAGATCACAAAATCATTTGTTTCCAATGAGGTCGGTTTGGGATCTCAAAGTTGTTCATCGCAATCTTCTGAAGGCCTTTCAATAGTGGGGATGTTTGAGTCACTAGGGGAAGTTTGTAAGCGGTCTTTCCCAAAGATAAAGGCTCAGTTGGAGGCTATTAGTTCCTGACTACATTGCATCAGATGATTCAATGCATCATAGCTCCATCCATAGGCCTCGGAGTGAATCTTTTCATGCAATCAGGCGGTTTCTAGGTGCGAGGGATGCGCTTATGACCTATCGTCTTTAATTCTGGGGAAGATACCAGTTAATTTTTTACTTTATTTGGTTGTATGTTTGGGAGGGAGCTTGTTTTGGAGGTCTTTGTGGATAATTTCACGAATTTTTTGGGGTTGTGTCTTGTGGACTATAAACTCTCTAATGGCTAGTCTCCCCCCTTGAGCAGTTTTGGGCTCTAGGTGTTTCCTGTTGGGGATTCTTGTGACCTAGGGAAGTGGTGAGTCCAGAGTTAGTGTTCGTTTTAGTTTCCTCCTGTTGGGACCCCCTCTCTTATGTAGGAATTCGGTATGTGTATGTGGGTTCATTATGGGAAATTCAGTCCGCATTGTTGAGACTGAATTGAGAGTTCCCGTGTGGGTTTCATTGTACTACTTGGTTTCTAAAACTGTGGGGAGACCCACCATGGGTCGCACCAATGTCTTCCCTCAAGCTGGTCAGGTGTGACTCGAAATGTTGAGGGGTTTCACCAGCGTCAGGGGTCTTGTTTGGTTTTCTAATTTGTTTTAATTTTGCGAAGTTTGTATTCGGCTAGAGTCATAATATGGTGTTGAGACCAACATAGGAAAAATTCGTGGAGAACATAATATTCAAGGTGTTCTTTTCGGGGAAAATATTTTCCTCTACTCTACTCAACCCTGATCAATTTAGATGGTTATCCCAGATAATGGGTCATATAAAGAATGTTCATTGGAAATCTAGATCATACTCTAGTTATTTCTATGTCATGGTAGGGGTGTTTCGGGTTGTGTTTGTGTTAGGAAATGTGACAACCGTGTCATTTTTTATTTAGCTTGGTAGTTCGGGTCTTGAGGTTTCAGGTCTTGGGTGGAAAGTGAGTGTTCGATCCTCAAGTGGTACGGGTTTCGTTTTGAGAGTCGTTGCGTCCTTGTTTCGAGCATGAGAAACCAAATTTCTTGGGACTTTCTGGGGGCAGAAATGTAATGGTGGGGAGAATTGTCACGCCCTGACCTCACACATTGTATTTATTATTTCTTTATAACATTTTTGGGGGCCAATATTATTATTTATGTTATTATTTTATTATTATTATTATTGATTTTAATTTAATTTTATTTTGTTATTTTTATTATTATTATTATTACTACTACTATTATTATTATTATTATTTGTTTTATTTCTTTTCCTTTCTTCATGTTAGGGTTTTATTTCCCCTCTCTCGGGCCTCCTTCATGTCACGCCTACAGGCTTCCACCTGCACGTTGTATCTCAATGCCCGCTCCACCGTCCTTCCAATGTCGCACCCAACACTCTCCTACCGAGGTCCATTTTGTCACCACCTCCTTCCCGATCGTCCTACTCACACCACCCCACAACCCCACCCTCTTCCCGACCATGAAACCCCTCCTCCATCTAGAGTGTACTGCACCAGTGCCATCCGTTCATTTAGCACCTAACTCATCGCACCCCTTCTCGACCAGTACAACCTTCTTATACGGGTGATTCCCCTCCTAGTAATCTCCTCTTATCCATTCCCTAGCATTTTGTATCTTAATTTTAGGATTTTAGGTTTTTAGTGGGTATGGGGTTCATTTTCGGGTTTAACATTGTCATTTTTGGATGAATCATGACTTCTTAGGGTTCGCTTGTGGTACATTTGGTGTGAGATTGAAGTTTTCAATAGAGTGTTGGTGTTTTCAACACACGAGACAGGTGATTTCATACTTATCCTATAATTGATGAATTTTTATGCTTTCTTGAGTGTTTTTTCAAGTTCTAACATTATCTTGTGTGGTGAGAAAGTTATTTTTGAAAGGAATTGAGGTGGATTTGGTTTTAAAGTTGCAATTTTATGTCAAATGGCGTTTTTTATGTGGAAAACCTACTCGCATCACTGATTATGATTTTATAAATCTTGCATGTAGTTTATTAAATTATGTGTAGGATTGAAATTGTATTTTCACAAGGATTTGATATATATTTGTTATTTAAGAGGGGTCGGGTGCTCTTTGGGTTTAGAAGCATTT
Organism: Viscum album; assembly: GCA_963277665.1. Lineage (NCBI taxonomy): Eukaryota > Viridiplantae > Streptophyta > Magnoliopsida > Santalales > Viscaceae > Viscum > Viscum album. Next base: position 1,682,630,794 of record OY728123.1, on the reverse strand, counting down.
GGGGGTGTTATTGAAGTTGTTTTATAAGTTGTTTTCATGGTGTTTTTATTTGTGTAAAACGTTCAAACCGTTATTGGATAATGTTTAGAGGTGGGTTTGATTTTAAAGAGAGAAAATGAAGTATGTTTTTAGGGTAAATCCTTGTTGTGAATTTTAGAAATGTTTTATTATTTCTTTAAATGATTTATTTATTTGTGAGTGTGACTCGAATGATACTTTGGGAAGTTTTTGGTGTGCACTTGGTTTAAAAAGTGCATTTTTAGTGTGGGTTTGGTGTATAGACTTGTGGAGTTTCATGGATTTGTTTTATTATGTTTCTAAATTATATATTAAATTATGAAAGAGATGAAAATTATGATTTGAAATGGTCATAGTGTGATTTTGGCCTCAAAAGTGGAACGTGAGTGGGTTTTGTGTATAAAGCCTTGCGATGCCTCTTGAAATTTATTTAAAAAAATTATAAATGAATTATTTAAATTGATTAAATGGTGTAAGTCATGTTTTCTCATGGTTACGATGTACAGTTTGTTTTAAAGTTACATTTTGATATAAATTGGGTGTGTTTTGGGGTAATTTTTGTGGTGTTATTTTTGAAGTGTTTATAAATTGTTTTGTTGGATTATTAAAATATATGTGTAGTGTGTTGGACCTCGCTTCAATGATTTTAGGTCGCGGGTGTCGAGGTATCCAACATGTACATGAATAGGGTAAGATATATATATATTTATACCCTCATTGTACATATTTCCTCATGGTGCGGGGAATATGTGAAATGAAGGTAGGGGTGTATATGTATATATATGTATAAATTCATGTGCATGTATGAGCCATGTGTCGGTTTGAGTGGTCATCAACAAATAGTGACTTGTTCGAGGTAGGTCCCATGTGTCCTAATCTTTAAATAAAATTTCCATAATTTCTTAGTGTTATTCTAAAAGTTCATTTTCTTCTTCTACATTAAATACATATGAAATATATATATGTGTGTGTGTAAATGTTTTAGGTTATTGAAAAAGTGATTTCCTTGATGTTTCGAACATAAAGAGGGTATTTCCAAGGACCTGTGGTTTTTCGGCCGATTTTTTTTGTAAAAGTGAAATGACATGTTGTTTTCCAAAGAAGTTCCAAAATGAACTCCAAAATGGGTTTTGGGTGAGCGTGTTTTCTAAATCAAAGGTATTCTTATGGAGCAATAAGTCCTATTTTTCACCTTGAATATAAATTGAGAAAGTGAAAAAAAAACTTTTAAGGCATGCCCCATTATTCTAAAAACATGATGGGTTTGTTAAATGTATGATCTGTGATATGTACCTAATAAAGAGGCTTATGTGATGTTATATGATATAAAAATGGTAATGCACTTAAGGGGGGAGAACGGTGGTGATAGGTTGAATGGATTTTGGATAAGGAAGTTCACTTATGTGCTTTGATAAAACCTCGCCACCCTTTGATATAGAGCACCTGGGTAACCCGGGGTATCTTGGTCGGTGGACTAGTTATAGCGTGCTAGTGATTCTAAGTGGTTCACCCCTACTTCACTTGGAAAGTCTGAAGCTTACAACACTAACTAAACATTTTTCATGATTGGAGACCACTAGGTTATGGATGTGTTTCCCTACTAATGGCTCATGCACGAGAACAAATATTTTTTATGAATACTATTACACCAAGACGTCAGGTTCAAGGGACCCACATGAGCTAGATTAACCTTAGGGGTTTTGACCATGGTGTTCACTTATGACTTGGTTCTTGTGGAGTGATTTTTGTTATTGCTGTTTCATGCATGTTTCCAACTTTTGTGAAAACTATACTTGAATTTTTATTATTTTCCATTCATTTTTTACGATGATTCAAGATCTGAATCCACTTTGAAAATATATTGGATGTGAAATTTTTTTCCATAAAATCGAAACTTGTTACATGAATTTTTAATAAAATGGAGAGTATTATTTTAATATGTATTATTTTCAATCTAGTATGATTAGGTTTTTTTAAAGAAAAGGGATGAGGGTGTTGTTTATTCTTGGAATTCCTACTAAGAATCTTGGTGCACACACCTACTTTACTTTTTAGTTTCAGGTTTTAGTTTTGGATCACTCAAGCTTGGTTTTATATTTGGTGGTGACCCAGGGGGTCACTTGGAGGTATGTCGAGCAGGTTACCATTATTTGCTTTTCTGCTGTTAGTGTTTACCAGTTTGATTGGTTTATATCTGTTTATCTATCTTTCATTTTCTGGGCTAAATTGTTCTAAACTTCTTTTTTGATGCCCTTGGGGATTGGGAATGCCCTTTGGGCCATACCGCGGACTGAATCGGGTGACCGGCTCAAGGTTGACCCAGCTTAGTTCATGACACATTTCCTTTACAAATATGTGGGATATACACCAAGTTGTTTTAGTTTAAATGAATCCAAATATTTATCTTGGTGTAATCTATTTAAATGCTAATTGTTTATATGAACTATTAAATGCTTACATAGTTAGGTGTTGGTTGAGTCATGTAAACTATTGTCATTATCGGTTTCCATTACTTGTATCATGTGATCCAACACATGAAGAACATTATTTAAATATTATTTACAATAATAAATGATTTATTTGTAAAATAATCAATATTTATTCCCAAATTTGAAAATAAATCCATCTATATCAAGTATAGAAATTGAAATAATGTTTTGGGAAACTAATCACACATAATAAAAATATTTCAAAAGATATATCATTCCAGTCTTCAATGTGAGGTGGAAGTCTCTAATAGTCAAAATAGAAAACCTAACTTTTTTGGATACTTATAGATATATCTCACTATAAGTAATATTCTAAAATCTAAATTGTTCTTATATTTGAATACATCTTTGATCACCACATGCTATATCACATAAAAAAAATTTATAAATAAATAATATTCACTTGATAACAAACATACTTGAAGTATCCCCTTTCTTCTTTTTCTCTGTGAAGTTTCTATTCTAGTGGCCCGTGTTCCCACATGTGAAATAAATAGTATCATGTTCCCTTGATTTCCCCTTGATTATCCTCTTCTTGTAAGGGAATTTCAATGAATATTTTCACTTTTATCTCTTCTCCTAGACTTTACTCTTATTCAACATATGAATGTAATCGTTTTCAAATTTTGTATCATTACCGACATGGTGAAGTAGAGTGAGGAGATCTGGGAAAAAATTCTCCATTTTTTTATAATGAAATTTACAAAAAAAATAGAGAATCTATGATTGAGTCATGAAATACAGATATTAGTGTACAATTAATTAAGTATCTTAAACCCTGAAACCTCTAAGTTCTCAATATAGCCAAAAAGTTTGACTATTTATAGAGTATTTGGTGCACCATCTCTAGGTTTCCTCATGAAAATAAACTTGGAGATCTCATATTGTTCCTTTATGGATCTCTCTTGATAAATATCACTAAGAAGCTTGAGAATTCTATTTATAGTTATGTTCTCATGCATCATAATGAGTTCACTAGATGATAACATCAAAAACTGAACATCTAGAATGTCGTTAATTTGTTTTTTAAAGAGATAAAACTCCTCATCACTCACCTCCATGGAAATCAATCATGGATTGAGGATTATATTATATAATACTTCCATTCATGGCTCAACATAACCTATAATCATTTAAACCATTGATTGAAGTTACTACTAGTAAAGAGATCGTCTTTCTCTAAAATTGGGCATCGGGATAATGTGGTTGATGAAATTTTCATTATTCTACAATAATATAAAATCATATTCTTAATAATTTCATTGATTAAAATTTAGGCAAAACAGAAAAATTTTAATTTTCTTATGTGCCCCACTATTTTATCATGTCTCAATATCTAACCCATGAACGATCCCAGCCAATTACGGGATGGTTTTTAGGCAGGAGGTCTTTCCAAATATGGGATTTTGTTTCCAATATATGTTGAGGGACTCACTAAACATAAAATCCATAATTGGATTTTTTTTTCAATACTTGCATCCAAGGTATAGAAAGTCTATAAATGGTTAATCCCCTTGATGTAAACTTGGCTAAGTCAAACCAAAAACCATTATTAAAGCTTCTTGGTATAAGTAAGTGTCTTGAAATGTGTCAATCAAAAACATAGTTCAATGTTTCCATTATAACTCTATTAATGGAAGGCATTTTGACTTTATATGAACTGGAGGAATTTTTTTATACATGAACTTTATTATTTTATCCTTTACATGTCTTGTTAATATAAAATGAATTTTACTTAAGTGAATAACCAATTGGTGATAAAATACTTACACATAATCCATTTATTTTAAGTCCATATTTTCTTATAAATCCATTTTTATATGATCATGGTCATGAATCTATAAAATAAATCATACATAAGATATAAATAAAATAAATAAAATATGGCATGATGATGAGAATAAACTAGAGATATTTTATTGAAATAACAACAAATTAACCATTGAACCTTGAGGAAAAACCCATTGAGCCAGTCTGGGATTGGGTAACATTATAACACCTCTATATTATATATCTCATCGGTTTTATCTCACACCGAATTCATATTGAACTAACTCCATGCACCTTGGAGTTCCATCCTTATAATAAATTTACATCATATATAGGTTAAGTGAACCTGAAGGGGGTTTATATAAAATAATCCTTGGGAATATTGTATATAATGAGGAGGAAGGGATGAATCATTGGTTATCACTTAAATTTAAAAAATAATTCCACAATTTCAAAAAATATTTAAAGTAAAATAAACAACACAAATACATGGGTAGTCTAAGATTATGATCATTCACTTATACAATGAATACATATTTAAACTAATCTTCTAGAATTAATCTATATTGTTTTTTTATTAAGATAAAAATCATGTGAATTAATCTAATTAATTATCTGATTAATCAATTAATTGAATTTATCTTAATCTTCATCCAATCTATTGTAGAGATTCCAATTCATAGTGATTAAAGGTAAATTAATTGGATTAATTTTAGTTAACATTTAATAAAATAAATACAAAACTTTTACTGAGAATAAACTTGATGAATACCTATTTGAACTACTCCACATGGAATTTGTTTCATCAAATCCAACAACATAACATATTTAATAAAAAACATGTGACGTAATTTGGTGGAATTTATTATCAATTAATAACTTAAAAAATACATGAAGGTTATGTTTTGTGTACTAATTTAATGAACAAAAAAAATTAGTATATAACTAAACTAATTGACTTGTAGTTTTGTATATGATGAATAATTAAATTTAAACATCTAATATCATATGAAACCTATTATATTGAATGTAATTTTAGTAAATGAAAATTGAAACACAAAATGATGAGGTTTAATGGGGTAGTAAATTATATTTAATTATCTTCATAAATAGGTTGGGTACATGACATAAATATCCATCTAAACACCATGTATCTCACTCATTTTATGTCCATGAAACACATCTACAAATTGGGCAAGAAATTGTGCATGGAAATTTCTAAGGTACACAGAATACGCAACTAGTACACACCATGTAACCTATTTTTTTACATAATTGTCTGACCTTATGTGTTTTGTACTTAATAGCTGATGTGTATCTGAAAATATGTTTTCCACCATGAATACATGTTGACAACTTGTCTTGTAACTCAGTTACATAACCCATAGTTTGGAATACCATGTGACCATCTATTATAGTCAACATGTTGATGTTATTCAACACAATTTTGTGTATATATTTCATGATGATATTAAGAAATAACAGTTCTTATTGGTGTAATGTATTGGGATATCCAGAGTGTACCTTCAGGCTACACATCATGTACACCAATATTATTCAACTAGAATTTCCAGCACTTCTATTTGAATTCCAAAAATGTTATTCATTAATTATTAACTGGATATATATTATGTGAGTGATAAACAAAGGGAAATAAAATATCTCATCAAATATATTATATGAATGGATTTCTTGAAATGAAAACTATCTTTTCAACATGTTAATTATCCACAATCAATAAATAATAATAAATTTAATGTGACCACTTTGATACCACTTTTTGGTTCCAAATGTAGTGAAAGTGCCTATTTATCCTATGGAAACCCCATTTTTTGTTAGATTCAATAGATAATTCTCAATTTACATAACATGAACATCATGACTGATGAAAGTTTTTCAAAAAATATTGTAAAAAAATTTCACATGAACCAAGAGTGTATCTTTTCATGTTAATTTATAATTAATTTAAAAAACTAGAAGAAATATTACCTCAGTTTTGAGATCATTCTTCACTGATGGTATTGATTATTTAAACCTAAATGGTGTATCGTTGTTTCACCATGATGACCCAACACAGAGACCCACTAGTAGTGATCCACATATGGTCCTCCGATCTCCAAACAATGTTTATGATACACTAAGTACTAGTAAGGCCGATTAATTATTTTTCATTAATTTCCTTTCATCGTGTCATGTAACTTTAGCCATGAAGGAATATATAGGAGGAAAATAGGTTGATAATAATATTTCACATGATTATTAACATCACTTCGATTGATATATCATCTTATAAATATAACAAGGTCTCGCGTTTAACTCTAGTTAATTTCCCAAAGGCCCTTAAATATGAATTAATCCCTAATAAACCATATTATATATAAATATTATTATTATTATTATTATTTTAATTATTGAATTTTCTTAATTTTTCAATGACAAATATTATTTTATTGCTTGTTCAATAAATATTTATCACCAAACTCAACTTGGTCTATTCTTCTTCCTTCACATTATGAATTCTGGAAGAAATATTTTATAAATTGTTATTCATTCAATAAATAAAATAAATATTTTATTCCCAATCTAGAGAATAAAAATATATTTAATATTCACATATTTAAATATATTATTTATTTAATAAATAATTATTTATTAGCTTATAAATAATAAGAGATAAATAAATATGATATATATTTGTATAATTACTAATTACCAAGATAATAAAAATTTATTTAATATTTATGATCAAATAAAATATCCTGAATAAATATTATTCCTAGTTATGAAAAATAATAAATTATTACAACTATTAAATTTAAATATAATTTAATTGAGTTCAAAGTATACACTTAGTGTGTGACCCTTTAGGTCACTTCCTTAGTGGCATTAAGGGCCTTGTATAAAGTCCAAGATTACTATCTAGGAATGGGTCATGACACCCAAAAAGAAAGAAGTTAATGAAACAACAACAACAACCACATAAGAACACTCATTGTCTATTATTATACCTTTATCATGATATCACATTAAACAAGTTTCACACATGTGTCATCAAACAATGTGCTTGATATGCCTTCCTTTGAATATTTGAAATTAACTCATTAGTACATAATATCCATGGAATTTAATGAGTTAATTATATTTCAATAAAAGGGACAAGATATCAACTTCTATAAATATGGAAGGGATAAATCCTTCCTCAACTTATTCATTAACAACATATCATTTGTGACGCACCCAACATGCCCAACATCCCATGATATATATTGTTATGATTTTGATTAGTTCATAAAAGTATGAAAGTAATGTTATCAATTAATAATAATCACAAATTATAATGATACTTACACATGATTGAAGATAGGAACATCCAATGAAACATTAATTTATGTATTTCTTACAGGTGGTTCTATTCACATAATCTCTCATCATGGAGATTATCAAGTGTGAACATCATGAGATGAAGTCACATCCCCTTATGAGTACTCACACTTGATAGTAAAAAAACTATATGTGTCATCATATAATGTTATGGAACATTGAGTAATATTTAAGAATATCATCATATCATTTCAAGTTTCTCATCACAAAAGGGAACTAATGTGTTCTTTTTTAATATGAAAGATACTCTAGAAAATGTTTATAATATGGTCATATAAAATAATGAACCATATGTAATAAGATATTTTACTAACATTCAGTTCATTCAATATATATATATATATAATATAAATTTAAAAAATGGTTCTATAAAATGAACTTTTACAAAACAACCACCCAGTTTTAAAAATGAAAAGTATAATGAGAATGCTTTATAATTTTCAAAATCTTTATATAGACTTAATAAAGGCCCTTGACCATGTTATGATATTTTATCTTAGATTATTTTAAGGAATGGTTTCCTGAAAGTGAAATTAGATACTATAATTTTTATTAAGAAACATTTTAAGGATATATTGATCATTCATATTTATGCTAATGATATTATTTTTGAATTATCTAGTGATTTTTTATAAGAAATGTTTATATTTTATTACTAGTGAATTCAACATGACACTTATGGGAGAATAGAAATTATTTTTATGAAATCAGATATTTCAAAAGGAATATAGAAGTTTTCTTAATTATTGTATGTATAATGATGAGTTAGTTAGGAGATTCATGCTTCTACAAGTAACATTTTAAGTACCCCTATAAGAAATGATTATATATTTGATAATTCGGTAACTAATAAAAAAAATTATATTAAAACAATTTATCAAAAATTGGAAGTTTGGTTTATTTAACCACCAATAAACTTGATGTTATATTTTTTGTTATCTTGTGTGCTATATTTCAAGAATATTTGAAGGAAATTCACTTGAAAGATATGAAAAATTTTATTAAGTAGGTCAAAGGTAGAGTAAATCATGGATTTTGTTATCCTAGAAATACTTATTTTGATTTAAAAAGTTATGAAGATTCTAATTTTGGAGGATGAAAAATTCATATAAAATATACCTATGGTTTTTTCCATTTTATTGGTAAAAGTTTAATATTATAAAGTTTAATGAAAAGTTATTGGTTTTTTTATCTATAGTTAAAGAAGAATATATTGTTGTTGATAACTGTTATGCCCAATCTTTATGGAATAAGCAAGATTTATCAAACTTTGTTATTCATTCTGATTAAATTATGATTCATTATTATAACTCTTATTCTATTTCTATTTCTAAAAATATATTACAACATTATAGAATGAATCATATTGCAGTTACATGTCATTTTATTAAACATCCTATCTAGAAATGATATATCAGTTTGTAATATGTTTCTACATATGATCAGTTGGTAGATTATTTTTAAAAACCTTTTGATATAGTGAATTTTGATAGTATTTAAAATGAATTTGGAACAATGGAAATTTAATTTGGGACCACACATGCGTACAAGAGAATTATTTACTATTACTAATATATCTAAATATTTGCATTGCTCTTTTATAGCATATTTTTTTTATTTTATCAAATAATTATAAAGGTTAAGAAATTAATTATATATCTATTTCTAGAAAATAAAAATAGAAATTTTAACAATGCAATCATTATTTTAATATTTTTTATATTTATCATGTTTTAAAAAAAATTATTATCCATTTATATTTTAATAATTCAATTATTATTTTTAAGTAAACATTAATTTAAGGGGTTCTATCTTGTTTATTTATTTCTATTTGATCGTACTTAATTTGATTAAAATATTTTTACAAGTATGAGAATTATTTTAAAAATGAGGAGAAATATTTTTAAATGAGGAAAATGTTTTTTGAACTGTTTTATTTTTATAAAAAGGGGAAAATTTTGGTTTATTTTAATATATTATTTTTTTCTGTAATTTCCAAAAACAAGGATATTATTGGACTCAAAATTTTCTAGCTTTCTATTTTTTTATATTTTAAAAAATATAACTTGTTTCTTATTATAATGATGTTTACTCTGATGTATTTGAAATTTATTGTTTATTTTTATTATTTTATTCTGTCTTTATTAATATTTTGTTTTTAAATTTTGTTATTTCATATATTTTTTTGTTGAATTATTTTTCAATGTAAAGTATCTTATGTTTTATTTTTCTAGTTTATTTAAATATCTTATGTATGATTTTCTAGTTAAGCTAAAATTTTTACGTTTACTATAGATGAAATTTTTTCTACGTATAATGTCTTACATATGATATTTATTTTTTATTTGAAAAACTTATGTATTAAGTTTCTTGTCTTTTTTTCTATGTGTATAAACTTACAAGTCATAGTAAAAAACTTATGTATCTCTAAAAATGTCACTTATCAATTTTTCAATGAAGTAAAAAGTATTTTGTATTATGATTCTTCAGTTTTAAATATATTATTTATTCTTGTTTTTTAAAAAGTAAAATATAATACATATTCTAAAAGTATGTTTCAATATATTAAATATGAAACTCTATAAAAAAATTAATGTCATATAAAATCTTTAAAATCCTTGAGAAATTTTTTGGTCTTATTTCTTCAAAAGCATTATAGGGGGAGTTTAAAAATGAATCTTGTGTTTTGAGAATATAACCTTATGATATTAGATATGACTCTTAAGAAATATTTTTTGATTCCTTAAATATTATTTATTTATTCTTATGAAATCCCATGTGTTGTGGAGTTTTAGTTGTTTCAGAAAAGGATTTAATAGAAAACATATTATATATATTACTAAAAGATATTATTTTAATATTATTGGAAAATAAAATCTTAGTGATCATAAGCTAAAATAGTTATATATTCTATATAAAGATCTGGGACACATTATTATTTTACAAATGGTATATATATTGTTATTGTATGTGTGATACTTGAACTAAGGTAACAATTATATTTCCATTTTTAAATTATTATAATCATTATTGGATATGAAGTGAATTTAGGAAACACTGACATGAATAATATCATATATATTATGATGAGAGAATTAGAAAATATAATTCACTTATAAATAAAGGTTGAATTAATATAGCATGATTGAATTGATTAAAACATGTGTAAGAAATATGATCATGATATAAATCTACAAAAAATTCTATGAGTGGACTTTATCATGATGAAATTTATTTCCTAAGTGATTAAAAGCTGTTATAATCTTCTAAAATTCATTATTTCAATACTGGTTTTTTGGTGTTGTAATTTCTTAATCATCAAATGGGTGCATAGGTGTTGGTTTATGATTTCACATTAAATAGAAGAGCTTGTTTTGTTATCCTTCCAATATTAAAGGTATGTTTCTTTTGGATATATCTCCACTATAAAAGGAATGTTTCTTTTGGTCATACCTCCACTAGTAAATGTACTAGTTTTAATGGATATTTACTCCCCATAAAAATTCATGATTATTAGGTAGTTGTGTTCCACTTATAAAAAGAAGGATGTAATGGGTTGTGACTCCAAAAAAATCAGATTGTTACATGACTTGTGGCTCTCATATAAAATTCTAGATCTAGTTAATACCATTTTTATTTTGGAGTAGATAAAAATCAATAGTAGATTTATGATCCAATTTTATTCACACAACTATAATAATTCCTTGAATTATTTATTTATTTTCTACAGTAATTTCATTTTCATTTTAGTTTAACTCTAATTTAAATTCTGCTTAAATTTTAAATAGTTAATTCACCCCTCCCCCCTCCACTTTACTTTCTCGGATATCTTAACATGGATAAATAATTAATAAGATAAATACATAGTTGGAATCACACCCAAACAATATACTATATAAAAGACATGGTTGGAATTAAACCCAACCCAAATAACATTTAATGATATGGTTTACTTAAAAAATAACTTAAATACCAACTAAAGGCATTTTTTTCATCACACCCAACCCAAATATCATATAAAGAAATATGGTGGGCGTTACAGCCAATCTAAATACTAAGTAAATATATGGTTGAGATCACACCCAACCCAACTTTCACTTTTTTTTACCTATTCCAACTTCACTAGGATTCCCTATCACCAAGTCCCTTATCTTAAATATCCTACCTATTTATTAAAGAATAATCTAGGATGATTTTCAAGATCCACTAACTCATGTTAAACCCATATACACCTATCTTGGTTCCAATTCCATTGTTTTTCACCACTTTCTATTAGGAACATGACCATATATGGTCATATAACCAAGAAAAACATCACTTAGGAATTATAATATCATTGAAAAACCTCACCCAACTCTTTAACTATATGGAAACCCAATTCAGTTCCATTCTGATCTATTTTATCCCATTCAACAACACTCGAATACCAAATAGTGCATAACATGTAAATAAAACTAGAGGGAAACCTTATAATTTCCTACCTCATACTTATAGGACCTTTCCTAACTGATATTGTGGTATGAATTATTCTCAGTTACATGAACTTTGAAAACCTAACATAAACACCTTAAGTAAGTATTTTATGTGTAAATTGGTGAAACAATGAGAGGATACTTCAATATAAAGAGGGTAGGAGATAGAATTACCTATGATGGACTAATAGTACTAAAAGAATGTGAATCCAAGATCAGATTAGGGGGGATATCCATGGGAAATAATGGAAAGAGAGATATATGTTTGGTTAATTGGTGTATTTGGTGTTGAGATGGGGACATTAAGTTATAATAAATTTTAAATTTAATTTAATTTAAATATTAAATTTTAAAAAATATACTATGGTTGACCGAGTAACCAGTGCACCCCTACTAGGTACCTCATATCACATTGACCACCTGATGAGGGGACACTGGCAAGTTAGTGGTCCAACTTGTCTTATAACCCCCTAGTTTTATCCACTATTCACCCAGTACTAGGCTACAGGGCACTGAATAGTGTATCTTATAAAAGATATATTTTGAACACCAAAATATTTTTTCAAATTTTTAACCCATAAACCTCCTACAACTACTCCAATATTAAAAATTTAACAAAATACATGAGTAATGACTAAAAAAGTTTAATTGTTACCCAATAATAAGTGGTTCATAGGAAAATTACCACCATATAACTTATCATCCTAAATATTCATCATTGGGCCTTATTGGAAAACATTTATCCCACCTTTTTTATACTATAAAAACCTCCCACTCCCTCTAATCCTCTTATATATTTCCAATATACCAAGACACACATATGAGGGAAATTTTATTCTAATTTAGGATATTTTAGATATATTACACTATGCATACTAAACATTCATTGAACAATCCATCAACTTCCATTTTTGCATCATTGATGCTGATCACATGTGAAGGGTCTGGCTGATATCTCTGAATTTGATATAAATGGAATGAAATATGTATCACATTTTATTTATAAGGTTGTTCCAGCCTCTACACCACTATATTAATCCTCTTAATGACCTATAATAAACCCTTAAAACATGACACTAATTTCATTATTATTTTAAATCACTTGTTTCCTAATAAAGGTGATTCTCCAAGGAATACCTGGTCTCCTTCTTCATGCTCTATAGGTCAGTGTCGCTGGTTTATGTATGATCACTACCTATTTTGAGTTGCATCCAAACACATTCATGCCAATTTAATATGGTATCGAGTCTCTTGTTTGAGTCTCATCCCAATAACATATGACTCTCCCACCTCAAGAAAATATAGAGGTCCTCAAAAGGGCTTAATATATAGTTCCTCAATGGTTTAAATTTGAATATCCACTTGGTACAATTTTTATTAGTGAACTTCTCTAATTCCAGATAATTGTCCCATGATATTCTAAAATCCAAGATAGATGTTCAAATCATGTCCTACAATTCTGGAATCATGAAAACATATTACCCACTTGTTTGAGGATGTCATACCAAACTTATCATTACATGAGTGTCTAATTCTTCCTATAACACCTCTTATAAATGGAAAATTTGAGCAACCCACTCCCATATAAAACATAGCATCACTCTATGTAATTATCCAATCTTAGACATATATAGTCTTTCTAGAAAATTTAAATACTATTTATCCCTAATTGGAAGAAAATGAAACACTTTGGTTATCTGATCAACAATAAACCATTCAACATTTCTACATTAGAGTGACCTCAAAAAACCCCATAAAATATCTATGGTGATCTTGTACCATTTTCAAATCATATAGTTCTCGACCATCATCTATTGATAGGTAAGGCATCGTGATAATAGCCCTATTCTGTCCTTCTTCATCATGATCACCAATACCATAAGTAAATTTCATGATGTATCTTAGTCAAACCCAGGATATATTCCAATATTTAACCAAGTTAATCTTTCCCACCAACTTCTCATATATTCTAATCATGACCACAACTCTACCTTATACATATAATAATATAACCTCTTCTAAAGTCTATTTGGTGGAAAATCCCCACCATATATACTATCCTTCATCACCTAGTGGTATAAATATAACATATAAGTATTATTCACCGTATAATTAGGTGATTAGGTGACGAAAAAAGCTATAGACACATCCCTACTTTGAAATTATAGGATGTCAATAAGTGACTCAATGAATTAGATCATAAACTTAAACTCAATATTAACTTCTCACGGTACCTAAACCTAAGTATTTGTGAATCTACCACTGTGGTTCCCTTCCTAGGGATATAAATCATCTTGAAGTGATATAATAGGGATTAATAGACCCACCTTTTATACCATATACTTAGGTTGTATTTTTAAAATATGTATATTAGGTTCTTTTAGCTAGTGTCGACAAAAAAAAACTCCCACTATGAAGATAATGGAACCCATGATTTAGTGTATACACAACTACCACCAACTTCAAATTTGTTGTTGGGTAGTTCTTCTCACATATACTTAGCTACCTAGACTCGAAAGAAACTTTTCACTTATCCTTCATAAATACTATCCCAACAAAAACATCTGATAAATCATTATATAACATGTAATCCTTACCCTAACTATAGTAAGGTTAGGATTGGTACCATTATCAACCACCCATTCAGATCCTGGAAGGATCTCTCACACTGGTAAGACAATATGAACCTTTCTCCCATTTGGTATGGGTTATCATGAATTCCACCCATCAATATAATTATACAATGAATATTTTGTATTAGACTTTTAATTCATGGAATCTATGGGCCTCAAACATATTATTGGGATTCTACAAAAAAACATTATATCAAACTTGTTAGGTTCCATTGATATGATTCACTCTAATATCACATTCAAAAATAAGTTAAACTCTTTTTTCTAGAATTCACACATTTATATCTTGACATAAATACAATGTGCCCTCAATGTACTCAATTTTATATCAAGATATATACCATGATCCTCATGTATCTTGGAGTATAAAAAAATTTCATTGATGAACGTGACCATGATAGAATGGACATGTAGAGAGAATAATCTATTCATCATATCCATGAATACTATTGGGGTGTTTGTTTTAACAACATCACATGAAATTTTCATTAGACATACATTTTCATGAAATCAGTCCATGGAATTTCCTTTTTCATCACTTTCAAATGATGATACCCCAGCCAAAAATAAATCTCGGAGAACCATATAGATTTCATTAATTTATTAAATATGTTATATATTTAATGAAGAGGATGTATATTCATGATCTAAATTGATTAATGTTCCAATAACCCAAACATAAATGAAAACATACATCACACTTATTTGTGAAAAAAATAAAGGACCCAAAAAGTGGTTTTCAGGGTAAATAAATTCATTTTC
Source organism: Viscum album (assembly GCA_963277665.1). Taxonomy (NCBI): domain Eukaryota; kingdom Viridiplantae; phylum Streptophyta; class Magnoliopsida; order Santalales; family Viscaceae; genus Viscum; species Viscum album. The sequence goes on along the minus strand of OY728123.1, from coordinate 1,682,615,269 downwards.
CCAAAGTTCCTCCAACTAGACCATCAAATACCTCATCCTAGTTAATGTATCCTTGTATAGGGGATTGGATATGGGATCTATAAAAAGAACTAGATCAATACTAAACTTAACCTCCATCTCAAGTAGAAAACTCATGAATTACTCTAGAAATAAATCCAAATATAGATATATGATAAGTGGAAAGGATAATTTGTTGACAATTTCCTTTTGTAAAGTGACACTCAATGTAACACCCGAGACTTTTATGTTATATAAATCATCAAAGGAATCTTTTTCTACACAACACTTGCTTGGCTTGCTTTACACGCAATCGCGACCTTCCTCGATAGCATGCGTCGTACGCAATACCGAGTTTCACTAAACAACAATATGCTATTAAAACTAGCCGTTATGAATAGTAATAACAACTTTTTGAAATTTTATAAATTTTATTTTTCAAAATGGACTTCATTTTTGGACTCAGAATATCGAAATTAGCCTAGGGTGAAATTTTGGTATTTTTCTGAAAACTTTCAATTTTTGATGAATAGTGAAACCACTAAGTGGTAGGTTAAAAACTGAATTTTGCATAAAAATTAATTTTACCGCTTCTGTGAATGGAATTTAGAAAATCCAACAGACACGGTTGATATCAGTAAGTAAAATGTGGTTCAATGAGATAAAAATAATTTTTTGGTGAATAGTAACTTTTTACTTTTTTTTACCGCGGTTAATAGTAAATAGGGTAACTAAGGGTAAATATGATATTAATATTACCCTAACACATGTCCTAATTCTATTGGACAAGTGTAATTCGACCAAAACAAACTTAGGAATAAAAATATGACCATTTAGGCCCACTTGGATTAGATTAGGACATTTATTATTAATTTATTTAAAGAAGGGTTAAAATAGTTAAAATCAAAGTTTAATAAGTAAATAATTTTTAATATGGGGTTATACATACGATAAATTCGACTATAAATTTTCATTAGAAAGCTAAAAAGATTTCCTACATAATGGTATTTTATTTGTAATTTTTAGACATTAAATAATTTAATTTATTTATGACACAATGATGATGCAGTAATTATCTTATTAATGAAATATTGACATAATTGATGTTATAAACACCAAAATAAATGTAATTTGAGACTTTTTATGAATTACACTAATTTTCTAGGTTACTATGATATATTAATGTTGATTTAATCAACTTGGTTCGAACATATAATTCTGTTATAACTTTCACAAAAATCATATATCAAATAGTGTCAAAATTGACACAATTAAATCCAATATTATATTATTAATTGTTATTTTATTCCTAAAAATCTAAGGTTCGGCCAAATGACTTAGATAAGGATATATATATTAATAATAAACAATTCGGGGTTCGTTTGGCATGTTATAGTAAGTGTATTAACCATATAGTGAAAGAAAAGAAAAAGACACGGTAAAAGTTAAATTATTTAACTTAGAGTTAAATCTAATTGATAAGGTTAAAATAATACCCTAAACATTTCTAAATCTTATTGGTTGATAGGATTGCGACCCATATCCACTTTACCTTCTAAATAAGACCCTTTGGAACCATTATAAACCGATTTTGACTTTAATATAAAATAATATTTTGAGGTATTCCTAAGGTGCCCCTCTCCTCCCTTATAAAAGGGCACCTCCTCCCCGTCCTCCTCACACCAATTTGAGCACTCAATCTCGGCCAACCCCTGCCATTTTCTCCTCTCCACTTCCCTAGAATAATCCTAGAGGTCCTGGTATTCTTCAAAGACCAATCTTAGTTCCCTAAGTGGAGGATTCAAAGAGGCGTTCCAAAGAAGAGGTAATATCCATTACCGATCTTTTCAATTTCTTTCTTATTCAACTTCTTCTTCTTTAGTTGTTTCATGATAAAGTAATAACATAAGTATTACTTACATACTGATATGTTATTATAAATATGAAACAACCCTAATTCACCTTCTATCCATCCCATGGAAAAATGAAATCACCGCGCGAGCGTACGTACGGAATACCGTCTCCACACCGTGGTGTAATCTATTTTTCCACCATCACTTTACAAGGATGGGTATAATGGTGTAATGAGTAACTATTTATGATTATTATAAAGTAATATTGATACTGAAATAATATATATATACTCCAATACAGTTCCACGATCATAGGAACGATATCATCACTCGTGCGTACGTACGGAATACCGTCTCCACGATGTGATGCGACTCGTTCTACATGATCATCATTACATAGTAATTATATAAATGAATTGAATGAATAAATATGATATATGTTACACTAATACCATTCTGGATATAAGGTATCTATAACCTTAAAAGAAGAATAAGAATGTAATCGGAAAAACACGCATAAGAACAAAAGGCAATAAAGACCCGAGTAACAAGTAACAATGAAATATTACTAACAAGAAGCTAAGAATATGACCATATATGATATCATATCAATATGTATGATTCTGGAATAATTAAATAACATTATTTAAACCATTATACAGGAGCTTCGGACACGTACAAAGCAAAATCGTACCTAAGGTAAGGGAAATATCACAATCTCATTTTTTATCTGACATTGTTTATTCGTAAGTATTTACTGGGGTGTATTTTATCATCCACATCCATGTTTCATCAATATGTAATATTATTTAAATCCACCTACAATTGTTTAAATCCATTTTTACCCTTCGGTGAGTTTTTAGTAATATGTATGAAAGGAATATTTTGTCGTACGAGGTACTTTTTGACTTTTCCGACAAAAGTATGAAGAATGTTTTTTTTAACTTATACGGCATGAATGGATTTTTCAAACATTATTTCCAAGAATCTTCCTTTACAAGTTTTCAAGTTTATTTTTAATCAACTTCTTTTATTTTAAAGTTGTATGACATGTTATGAAAGGAAAAATGTTTTTGAAGAAGAAAGGATATTTTCCTCAAGAATGGAGTTCAAGTGATTTTCAAAATTATTTTCCATCTAAGATAATAAAGGGTTCTGTTTTTATACCTATTATTACATTGATTTGATCATGTTGTGATGGAATTATTTTTATGAATTCCTTTATCATATATGAATTGATTTATGATGTCATGATGTTTCAAGAATCCCATTTTTGTTACATGTGTTATGCGATGATGTATGTTTTATGATTATGTGGCACACATAAGAAAGGATTCATTATAAGATGGGTGGGACCTATATCTCCCTCCAATGCATTGGGTAAAGGTTTTATATCTCATGAGATAGACATGGCTGGAACGGTAGGTTATACCGGTTCAGTGAAACAGGACTGGAACGAGGGTGACTCGGTTCAGAAAGGGACTTTGTCCACTAAGATAGTCTTGGCAATGAGTCATGACTAACAACAAATGATTTTCCATGATTATGTGTGCATGCCACAAAGTTTCAAGTTTTATTTTATGAATATGGGGATCTCATTTTCACTTCTATGATTTATTCCATGTTAAGATTTTATGATCTCTTTTGCAGGTTATGATTTTCAAAAAGATATGATATGATTTTTATTTCCTTTATTTTCCCTTGCTGAGCATTTGAGATCACCCTTTTATGTTTTCTTTTCCCCAGGTCAGGAAGATGGATATTAAGTAAAATATGCTAAAAGGGACCCTAGATATGATGAAATAAATGGGAGACACTGTTGAAGATTTATGAACCAGTTGTTTATGTTTCCAAGTTTCTAAAGACACTATACCTATACGGTCCTTTGTGGTTTTGTCATATGTTGTAATAAGTGTGCTTAAATTTTGAAGTATTAACAATGTATGTAAAGTATGGGTCGTTATAGTTGGTATCAGAGGAAAGGTATAGTCAACCTTTGGAAACTAGGATGTGAAAGCCTTAGTAAGAACCCTAAGGATAAGTCTAATCATAGAACACAATCTTAGTGTTTTAGAAATGGCCATGAATACCCTAGGATAAGACCTTAGTGTGAAATTTTATCCTTGATTATGTGGTTTTCCTATTATAATTAGTGTTGCTCACACTATTATTCTTGGTTTTAGTCAATGGCTGGAACCCGAAGGAACCGTGTTAATGCGGAATGCAATGGGCAATGCAATGATTGTCCCCCTGAGCAACCAAACGATATGGGAGCTGGAATGCAAAATCTTGTAGCCATGCTCACACAACTTTCTTAAGCTATGAATCATGAAGGACATCCAAATGAGCAAATGAAGGAGCAACATTCTGTTGAATCCTTCATGAGGCAGCGTCCACCTTCTTTCAGCGGGTCTACTGATCCATTAGTTGCTGAACAATGGATTAGTACTACTGAAAATATATTTTTAGTTCTTCAATGTTCTGAGCATGATAAAGTTATCCTAGCAGTGTATCGTTTGGAAGGAGATGCTGATCAATGGTGGAATCTTATTAAGAATATGAGGCAAAGGGATTAAATTGAGTCTATGGAATGGGACAAGTTCAAGAACTTATTTTTCAATAAGTACTTCCCTCGTATTCTCCGAACAAAGATGGAGAAAGAGTTCCTTGAACTGAAGAAAAGGGATGATGAATCTGTTGGTACCTATGAAGCAAATTTTACAAGACTTGCAAGGTACGCTTCTGGTATTATTATCCAACCTGAGAGTAAGATCGATCGATTCTTTAGTGGCTTAAAACCAAGTCTTCTAAGGGCGTTATCCATAAGGGACTTCAATAGCTACGAAGAAATCGTTCGATGTGCTCTCAAAGTCGAGATGGAGATTGGAGTAACCCATCAGTCACATGGGTTTGATAAGAAGAGGAAGATGGAATTCAAAGGAAAATCTAAAGAGCACACTGAAAAGAAGATGAGCTTTCCCTTATGCTCAAAGTGTGGAAAGAAACATGGAGGGAGTTGTCTTAAAGGGACAAGTAAATGTTTTAAATGTGGAAAGGAAGGTCATCAGGCATTTGAATGTCGCGATAATGGGAAGAAGATGTCTAATGATGCAAACAAAGGAAGGGATACACAGAATGAATCTACTACACTTCAATGTTTCAAGTGCAAGGAGATGGGGCATTATGCCAATCAATGCCCAAATCCAAGGGTTGATGATGATGGTCGACATCAACAAAATCTTAAGGCTAAAGACAAAGGAAAGTCACATGCAATTTCTATCAGCGATGTGGAGTACGATAACGAAGTGGTGAAAGGTACACTTACCATCCACTCTAAAGTAGCAAATGTTTTATTTGATTCTGGATCCACCCACTCTTTTATTTCTGAAAAATTTTCTAAGGGTATCACCGTACTACCTCAACAATTAGATGTTGAGTTAGCTGTGACAACACCTAATGGCACAACAGTCGCATCAAAAGTTTATAATTCTTCTCCGATCGAAGTTTGTGGGAAAGTGCTTCCTGCAAATCTTGTGATACTTCCTTTAGTGGAATTTGATGTGATTCTTTGCATGGATTGGCTTTCTCTACATGGAGCTCATATCAATTGCCAAAGAAGGGAAGTCACATTTCATATTCCAGATCAATCTACGATCGTCTATCAATGCAAGGATGAACATAACCTTCTAGTGGAAATTTCTTCCATCTTATGGGTATTGATTCCACTAAACGAAGGATGTTTATCTCAAATGGTTGGTGAGAAACTCACGATTAAGAATATGCCCATTGTACGGGAGTTTGATGATGTATTTACGGAGGAATTACCGGGTCTTCCACCAAATCGTGAAGTTGAGTTTTCAATAGAACTCATACCGGGTGCTTTGCCTATTTCAAATACACCTTATAGAATGGCCACAATTGAGTTGCAGGAATTGAAGAAGCATCTCCAAGAGAATCTTGATAAGGGATTCATACGCCCTAGTGCATCACCATGGGGAGCACTTGTTCTATTTGTTAAGAAGAAAGATGGATCAATGAGACTCTGCATTGATTATCGAGAACTTAACAAGATCACTATCAAGAACAAATATCTTCTCCCACGCATTGATGACTTATTTGACCAACTACGCGGAGCTCAATACTTTTCCAAGATTGATCTTCGTTCAGGGTATCATCAATTAAGGGTGAAAAGGGAGGATATACCAAAGATGGCTTTCCGTACAAGGTATGGACACTATGAATTTATAGTGATGCCATTTGGTCTTACTAATGCCCCTGCTATCTTCATGGATCTAATGAATAGAGTCTTTAGAGACTATCTTGATCAATTTGTGGTAGTCTTTATAGACGATATTCTTTTCTATTCAAAGAGCAAGGAAGAGCATGAAGATCACTTGAGAATTATATTAAAGACCCTGAGAAAGGAGAAGCTTTATGCCAAATTTACCAAGTGTGAATTTTGGCTTCAAAAAGTTGCATTTTTGGGTCACATAATCTCAAAAGAGGGGATATCTGTGGATCCAGCAAAAACAGAGGTTATCAAAAGATGGTCAAGACCAACAACAGTAACTGAGATCCGAAGTTTTCTTGGTTTGGCTGGATATTATCGACGTTTTGTAAAAGATTTTTCACGATTATCTAATCCACTCACCAAGTTGACTCGGAAAGGAGTTAAGTTTGTCTGGACAGAGGAATGTGAAGAGAATTTCAAGGAGTTGAAAAGAAGGTTATCCAGTGCACCTGTGCTCACATTGCCTTGTAGTGGAGAAAGGTTTGTGATCTACAGTGATGCATCCAAGAAGGGATTGGGGTGTGTTCTTATGCAAAATGATATGGTGATAGCTTATGCCTCACGACAGTTGAAAATCCATGAGCAAAATTACCCAACACATGATTTGGAGTTGTCTTCGGTAATCTTTGCATTAAAGAATTGGAGGCATTACCTTTATGGTGAAAGGTGTGATATTTATACTGATCATAAAAGTTTAAAGTATATTTTCACACAAAAGGAGCTGAATATGCGTCAAAGAAGATGGTTGGAGCTGATTAAGGATTATGACTGCTCAATCCATTACCACCCTAGGAAAGCAAACAAGGTGGCGGATGCATTAAGTCAACAAGACCATGCTAGTTTATCCATGATGAGGATCAAAAAAGATCCAATAATTATGGATTTACAAAGGATGGATCTTGGAATTATAATGGAAGGAGAAAAATCTTATATTTCTCAAATGAATGTTCAACCATCTATACATGTGATGATTAAAGAGGCACAGAAAGAAGATGTAGAGTTACAAAATAAGGTGAGAAATGTTCCTGAATTCAACCTTGATTGTGATGGGATAATAAAGTTCAGGAATCGGGTTTGTGTTCCTCCCATCCCCGAATTAAAGAAGGAGCTGTTGGATGAGGCTCATAGTTCTTCATTCTCTATTCATCCTGGAAGCACGAAGATGTATAGGGACCTGAAAGAGTACTTCTGGTGGGATGGCATGAAAAGAGATGTTGCTGAATATGTCTCTCGATGCTTGGTTTGTCAACAAGTTAAAGCTGAGAGACAGAAGTCTAAGGGTATGTTACAACCATTACCCATACCCGAATGGAAATGGGAAAACATCACTATGGACTTTGTCACAGGACTTCCTAAAACATCCAAAGGCAATAATGTTATCTGGGTCACAGTTGATCGTCTTACAAAGTCTGCACACTTCATTTCTATTAGAGAGGATTTCTCTCTAGATCAGCTTGCCAGGATATATGTAAAGGAAGTGGTAAGATTGCATGGAGTACCACTTTATATTATATCTGATCGGGATCTGAGATTTACCTTGAAGTTCTCGCGAAGTCTTCAGCATACTCTGGATACAGAGTTGAGTTTTAGCACTGCTTATCATCCCCAGACAGACGGTCAGTCTGAGAGAACAATTCAAACCCTAGAAGATATGTTGAGATCTTGCTCTATGGATTTCAAAGGAGGTTGGGATCAACACCTACCTTTGGTGGAATTTTCTTATAATAATAGCTTTCACTCCAGTATTCAGATGGCTCCTTAAGAAGCTCTCTATGGAAAGAAATGCAGGACTCCAACTTGCTGGGATGAAGTTGGGGAAAGAAAGCTGTTAGGACCTGATCTCGTTGATGAAATGGCAGAAAAGGTTAGATATACTCAACAATACATAAGAGCAGCTCAAAGTCGACAGAAAAGTTATGCCGAAAACCGAAGAAAAGACCTAGAGTTTGAAGTGGGTGATAAAGTGTTCTTACGAATATCTCCCTGGAAGAGGGTTATGAGATTTGGAAAGAAGGGGAAGTTGAGACCTAGATATATCGGTCCTTTCGAAATACTGGATCGTTTTGGGAAGGTAGCTTACCGATTGGCACTTCCACCAAATCTCTCTCAAGTTCACGATGTGTTCCATGTATCTCTCCTGAGAAAGTACATACCTGATCCTTCACATGTACTCAGCTCAGAAGTTGTACCGCTGGAGCAAGATCTTTCTTCTGAAGAACAGCCGATAGAGATTCTGGATCGTAGCGAAAAAGTCTTACGAAACAAGACCACTCGATTGGTGAAAGTTTTATGGAGGAACCACCAACTTGAAGAAGCTACATGGGAGCTTGAGGATATGATGAGGGAGAAGTATCCTCATCTGTTTGTTACAAAGTGACGAATTTCGAGGGCGAAATTCTTTTTAAGGGGGGTAGAATGTAACACCCGAGACTTTTATGTTATTTAAATCATCAAAGGAATCTTTTTCTACACAACACTTGCTTGGCTTGCTTTACACGCAATCGCGACCTTCCTCGATAGCTTGCATCGTACGCAATACCGAGTTTCACTAAACAACAATATGCTATTAAAACTAGCCGTTATGAATAGTAATAACCACTTTTTTAAATTTTATAAATTTTATTTTTCAAAATGGACTTCATTTTTGGACTCAGAATATCGAAATTAGCCTAGGGTGAAATTTTGTTTTTTTCTGAAAACTTTCAATTTTTGATGAATAGTAAAACCACTAAGTGGTAGGTTAAAAACTGAATTTTGCATAAAACTTAATTTTACCTCTTCTGTGAATGGAATTTCAAAAATCCGACAGACACGGTTGATATCAGTAAGTAAAATGTGGTTCAATGAGATAAAAATAATTTTTTGGTGAATAGTAATTTTTTACTTTTTTTTACCGCGGTTAATAGTAAATAGGGTAACTAAGGGTAAATATGATTTAAATATTACCCTAACACTTGTCCTAATTCTATTGGACAAGTGTAATTCGACCAAAAACAAACTTAGGAATAAAAATATGACCATTTAGGCCCACTTGGATTAGATTAGGACATTTATTATTAATTTATTTAAAGAAGGGTTAAAATAGTTAAAATCAAAGTTTAATAAGTAAATCATTTTTAATATGGGGTTATACATAAGATAAATTCGACTATAAATATTCATTAGAAATCTAAAACGATTTACTACATAATGGTATTTTATTTGTAATTTTTAGACATTAAATAATTTAATTTATTTATGACACAATGATGATGCAGTAATTATCTTATTAATGAAATATTGACATAATTGATGTTATAAACACCAAAATAAATGTAATTTGAGACTTTTTATGAATTACACTAATTTTATAGGTTACTATGATATATTAATGTTGATTTAATCAACTTGGTTCGAACATATAATTCTGTTATGACGTTCACAAAAATCATATATCAAATAGTGTCAAAATTGACACAAAATAGTTTTTAAATCAAATATTATATTATTAATTGTTATTTTATTCCTAAAAATCTAAGGTTCGGCCAAATTACTTAGATAAGGATATATATATTAATAATAAACAATTTGGGGTTCGTTTGGCATGTTATAGTAAGTGTATTAACCATATAGTGAAACAAAACAAAAAGACACGGTAAAAGTTAAATTATTTAACTTAGAGTTAAATCTAATTGATAAGGTTTAAATAATACCCTAAACTTGTCTAAATCTTATTGGTTGATAGGCTTTCGACCCATCTCCACTTTACCTTCTAAATAAGACCCTTTGGAACCATTATAAACCGATTTTGACTTTAATATAAAATAATATTTTGAGGTATTCCTAAGGTGCCCCTCTCCTCCCTTATAAAAGGGAACCTCCTCCCCCACCTCCTCACACCAATTTGAGCACTCAAGCTCGGCCAACCCCTGCCATTTTCTCCTCTCCACTTCCCTAGAATAATCCTAGAGGTCCTGGTCTTCTTCAAAGACCAATCTTAGTTCCCTAAGTGGAGGATTCAAAGAGGCGATCCAAAGAAGAGGTAATATCCATTACCGATCTTTTCAATTTCTTTCTTCTTCAACTTCTTCTTCTTTAGTTGTTTCATGATAAAGTAATAACATCAGTATTACTTACATATTGATATGTTATTATAAATATGAAACAACCCTAATTCATCTTCTATCCATCCCACGGAAAAATGAAATCACCGCGCGTGTGTACGGACGAAATACCGTCTCCACGCCGTGGTGTAATCTATTTTTCCACCATCACTTTAGAAGGATGGGTATAATGGTGTAATGAGTAACTATTTATGATTATTATAAAGCAATATTGATACTGAAATAATATATATATACTCCAATACAGTTCCACGATCCTAGGAACGATATCATCACTCGTGCGTACGTACGGAATATCGTCTCCACAATGTGATGCGACTCGTTCTACATGATCATCATTACATAGTAATTATATAAATGAATTGAATGAATAAATATGATATATGTTACACTAATACCATTCTGGATATAAGGTATCTATAACCTTAAAATAAGAATAAGAATGTATTCGGCAAAACACGCATAAGAACAAAAGGCAATAAAGACCCGAGTAACAAGTAACAATGAAATATTACTAACAAGAAGCTAAGAATATGACCATATATGATATCATATCAATATGTATGATTCTGGAATAAGTCAATAACAATATTTAAACCATTATACAGGAGCTTTGTACACGTACAAAGCAAAATCGGACCTAAGGTAAGGGAAATATCACAATCTCATTTTTATCCGAGATTGTTTATTCGTACGTATTTACTGGGGTGTATTTTATCATCCACATCCATGTTTCATCAATATGTAATATTATTTCCATCCACCTACAATTTTTTAAATCCATTTTTACCCTTCAGTGAGTTTTTAGTAATATGTATTAAAGGAATATTTTGTCGTACGAGGTACTTTTTGACTTTTCCGACAAAAGTACGAAGAATGTTTTTTTTAACTTATACGGCATGAATGGATTTTTAAAACATTATTTCCAAGAAGCTTCCTTTACAAGTTTTCAAGTTTATTTTTAATCAACTTCTTCTATTTTAAAGTTGTATGACATGTTATGAAAGGAAAAATGTTTTTGAAGAAGAAAGGATATTTTCCTCAAGAATGGAGTTCAAGTGATTTTCAAAATTATTTTCCATCTAAGATAATAAAGGGTTCTGTTTTTATCCCTATTATTACATTGATTTTATCATGTTGTGATGGAATTATTTTTATGAATTCCTTTATCATATATGAATTGATTTATGATGTCATGATGTTTCAAGAATCCCATTTTTGTTACATGTGTTATGCAATGATGTATGTTTTATTATTATGTGGCACACATAAGAAAGGATTCATTATAAGATGGGTGGGACCTATATCTCCCTCCAATGCATTGGGTAAAGGTTTTATATCTCATGAGATAGACATGGCTGGAACAGTAGGTTATACCGGTTTAGTGAAACAGGACTGGAACGAGGGTGACTCGGTTCAGAAAGGGACTTTGTCCACTAAGATAGTCTTGGCAATGAGTCATGACTAACAAGAAATGATTTTCCATGATTATGTGTGCATGCCACAAAGTTTCAAGTTTTATGTTATGAATATGGGGATCTCATTTTCACTTCTATGATTTATTCCATGTTAAGATTTTATGATCTCTTTTGTAGGTTATGATTTTCAAAAAGATATGATATGATTTTTATTTCCTTTATTTGCCCTTGCTGAGCATTTGAGCTCACCCTTTTATGTTTTCTTTTCCCCAGGTCAGGAAGATGGATATTAAGTAGAATATGCTAAAAGGGACCCAAGATATGATGAAATAAATGGGAGACACTGTAGAAGATTTATGAACCAGTTGTTTATGTTTCCCAGTTTCTAAAGACACTATACCTATACGGTCCTTTGTGGTTTTGTATATGTTGTAATAAGTGTGCTTCAATTTTGAAGTATTAACAATGTATGTAAAGTATGGGTTGTTATACTCAATAATTGGCTATTGATAAACATGGGATTCTATAGGTCAAGTCACAAATATCTTATAAGTAACACTCCCTAATAAAGGACTAACAATCATACATGAGAAGGTAAAGACACTTCCCATTGGTACAAATCAATGTTGGTCTATAATGAACCAATCAAACCATACCAAATATCAGGCCGAATATTCTCATATCAATCACTATAAAGTTTCACTAATACTCATACCTTCTCACTAATATAATACATCTTAGGCATCCATGAATATAATTCAATCACTATCCCAAATGAATTTTAAGAGTCAACATTATCATCATCCATCCTACAGTCATACCCATATGCATGACTAACTGACCAGACATAAACTTTTGTACTGAACTAGAATAAAATATAAATTATTATAATGTGGATGTTACTAAGATCATACCATGCACAATTAAGGGTAATTATCCACTATCAAGTGACTCGATCTCCAATAAATAAAGATATCCCAAGAAAGAGACCCTACCCTGGCCTCCCATCACATGACTAGCCTAAGGAGTATTGCCCTACTACCTCTTCCCTTAGGCACTAAGTCCTATTATAATTCCTGATTATCCATACTAATCCCAACTACCACTCTATTTTAACATCACTAACCCTACTCCAAATCCTTACACATTCCCATCCCCTCATCCAATTGTGGGATGGGGTCCACTCGCATAGAATCATTACAAATGATCAATCTAGACACAACAATGACACTCCATTGATAATTTATGATAATTCAATTAGATCTTCCAAGTATTTCACATTGATAACATGTGAGATGAATCCCCCTTCATGGGGAGAATACATAAAACTCGACCTCTGAATCCCTTCCAATAACCACCCCAGAAATGATTATCAAACTTGTATTACCTACCTCCAAATGAACACTATTGGTCCTAGTAGAAGAAGTAAAATTTCCTATGGAACCCCCCATTAATAATTTTCTCACTATAATTAGGAACTTATACATTTTCTCTGAGAAATACATCAAGTAAAATCTATCCACATGATCCTGTATAAAGTACCTAAAACCATCTTAAACATTTCTAACTCTATAAGACTCATCCTCAACCAATATAGGTTAAAAATTTGTATATATATGATGATTGAAGCATAGTCTATCATGAAAGCATCTAATTTTATGAGTTATATAAACTCTAAAACACTAAAAATATTAATATTCTCATGTAAAAATTACTTGAAAAAACATCTCATAAAATTATTTCCATGGTTGAACCTCATTTCAACTTTCATGGATATTTACATTCCACCAATTTTTAGCTGGTCCAAAAACCATATATATCTCTAGCTTTACCCTTTGATCAATAAAGGTGTCTATCTGGTAAAAAATACAATATAGATACTATATCTAGAACGTCATCCATGTGGACCATAGTCACCTCAAAAGAGCGGTATATAATATATTTGGATCCCCCTTGTAAGATTATACATGGATGGATGAGTTCTTGAAGCCACATGATCCATATAAAAAATAATCCTTAGTAATACTACCATGATATACTTATCCATAACAAGTCCCGGTACCATAGTAAGTTATAGTTCCATAGGTTGTTTCAATGTCACATCATGGGGGGAATACTTTCCTTTGCCCTCTTAATGCTCAACTAAATCCTATCATGGTGATTTATCATTAAAATTCTAAATGCATGGCTCAAAAAGCATCTAACATAGTTCTTGTTTTCAAAATTTTAGAAAATCTTTAACAGGAAATGGATCCCACTACTCTGTAATAACTCAAAAAATATAAGGATATCATACTACTTGAGAACCTTATAGCCCAAGGTACCCACTTTCAAGGAAAGGTACATAGATCATGTATGATCTCCATAATCGATCAACCGATAATAGTAACTGAAGAAACACATAACCATAGTTTTTTCAAGTAAATTTTCACTAATAAATAATATAGTGAAATATTGTATAACTTATTATTGAATATTTAAATATCTAAACCCATTTTCATAATAATTTTATCAATCACATACAAACTTATGAATGTCATGTGAATCCTACATGCCAAATATGATACAAGAACATGCACCTAACTTCCACCACATGGATACAGTTAAAATAAAAATAAATCACAGCCACGTTCCTGGAAATCTAAAAATAAAAACATCTATAAAAAATAACAAAAATACCACTCTCCAATAACAAATACATTAAATATCCAATATTTAATTAAGAATTTTAATAGAATCTATCAAATGCTATGACAAGTATTGTCTCCATTTACCAAGTCCCAAATAGTAAAACAAGTTATAAAAACCCTTAACACCACTTTTTAGCACCCCAATTATAGATAGCCTAAAAGAACCCAAGTCAGAGATATATATATCACCAAGCCTGTGTTATCATATACTAGAAGTTTTCAATTATAATTGAGGTACAATCAATACCATTTCAATACTATTACCTATACTAGATAACCATAAATTATAGGGAACATTTGGTTAACTATCATATATGATATAACTTCATGATATAGACATTACAGGGACATGATACCCATAAAAAATCACATGATATGATAAAATACTATAACATTGTAATGTCAAAACAATCATAAATCTATAAGTAGGGTTTCCTAATGTTCAATCATATAAATTATATAAAAATAATGAACAAAAGAATGTAAAAAATAAAATAATCATTGTCCAAGTCTCCAAATTATCATTTTTCATAATACTATTATCCATACAAATCAGACATCAATTTTAAGGCTCATTCCCTTTCTTGTATCCATGACTATGATGTCTACTTTCCCACAAAGGTTTTCGTGTAAGGTGAATGAAATATAATCAGTAGTCCACAACCAATAGTTTTTCTAAATAAATTATACATATATACATAGTGTGATATTATAATGAAACAACCATAATGAAAATACCTCTACAACATTAGGCACTCATTTTCCACCTGAATAAGTGGCCCTAACAACTTTAACCAATTCTTGTGTTGAGTTTATAAAAGTCACACATAACCAAATAGAATGGAAAAATTCATACGCATATGATCATGATCTAATAACTTAATAATCTAGGAATCCAGGTAGGCATTTATTATAACTAAATTACCAAGTGAAGGAAATGTTTGGTATAACACCTGACCTAAATACTAAACAAAATAGATGGTTATAATCACACACAATCAAAATTAATTTTTACGAAAAAAATTAGAATTAAAAATATCCCATATCCCTAGTAAAGAAATGGTTAACAACAACCTAACCCAAATACTAAGAAAATATGATTCAAACATCACACCTAAACAAAATACCATGTAAATATACATGATTATAATTACACGTAACCCAAATACCAAGAAAAAAACATGGTTGTAATTAAAAGAAACCCAAATTCCAAGTAAGGACATGGTTTTTATAAAACCCAACATAAACACTAAGTTAATAAATGGTCAGTTTTACACCCAACCCAAATACCAAGTACAGATATATCATTTTCATTAAAACTAACCAAAATACCAATTAAATATTTGGTTCACATCACACCCAAAAGAATTTCCACTTTATTCTACCAATTATACACTCACTAAAAATAAAACCCATCGTGTACACATCCCCTCTTTGTCATGGAATGATATGAGGTACTTTTCAAGACCTCAAAACACATTTTACCCCCATTAACACCCTTATTGATTCCCATTTCAAGTCTTATCATCACCTTTTAAAAGATACATGACAATAAATCAAAATATAATAAATGATTACATCCTATAAGATCTAACATATCCCTAAAACCCTCCTCTAACTCTAAGCATGTGAGGAAACCAAATTTGATTCCATTACAATCCATTGGTAGCTACTATTCAACCCAAACATTCCAAATTCTACATATATGATAAATAAAACATGGGAAATTCTAAGAACCACATACATCATAATATTATGAGTCCTTACATTAGATATCATAGGATTAATTTCTCTAAATTAAAATAAATTGGAAAACTAGACATAAAACACCCAAATAGGGATTTTAAGTGGAGGGGAGCGAAACAATGAGAGGAATCATCAATAGATAGAGGGGAGGGTTTTAGTTACCCATGATGATACAATGGGATATATGGAATTAAAATATAAGTTCAGATATGGGATAGTCACCACTTAAAAGAGATAAAATATATAAATAGAAGGGTGTAGTTCATTATATTGGTATGAATAATGGGTGTTCAAGTTATAATAAAATTTCAATTTAATTTAATTTAAATTTAAATTTAAAAAACATTATTTGTGGTGTCTAATGAGAACTTATTTCACCCCCAATGGGTACTCATAATCACATATATTACCTAGTCAAAAGGCCTCTAGTAATTTTATGGTACACTTAGGATTACAATCCCCCTATTTTAGCCATCAGGTACCTAGTACCTATCCATTAGGTACCTAGTGGTATCTTTTATATGAGGGAATTTTTTGTCACTAAAATCTTATTCTTAATTCTTTCCCCCCTTGTCTCCTTTAATTGGTCTAATATTTAAAATTCATAAAAAATAAACAATGAATGACTCAAAACAGTTTAAATTATTAACTCAGTGTATGTGGATTGTTACATTGAACACAAAAATATGAAATCACTTATAAATATAACTAATAATGCCTTAGTTTGTTATGTTCCTAAGATATAATTCTCAATCTATAAAGTTTGTAACCCTTTCAGAATGGTAAATAATATAAAATTTCTTATAGACCATAGAAATAAGTTTCCATGTCTCAATAAATAGAGTTGGTTCACTTGAATATATTTGGACCTCTGAAGTTTTTAATCATGGTTAAAAACATTATTCAAACGCCACTATTGATAACAACTCAAGATACATCAGAATATATTTTATTTCTCACAAAAAATAATCATTATCTTATTTTGATATGTTTTTAAGGATAATTAATAACATAAGGGGATTTCCATTATTATCTTGAGAAGCGAACAAGGTTTTGATTTTGAAAACCAAGAGTTTACATGTATCTTCCAAACATCATGAACATATTCATAATTTATATACATACATAAAACAATAAAAATTTAATTTGAAAGGGCATTTAGAAATATAAATGATGTATCTCATATCATTCTCTATGAATATGTGTTATAAATTTATTTTCAAGATGATTCTGTAAATATTACTTATGATGTAATTAATACAGTTCTGACTAAACCACTTTTAAAGTTGATGGTTCCTCTATGGGATGATACCCTTAATGCAGTTATGACTAAACCACTTTCCATGTGTTGCTTGTTAGTTATAATACCACTTGCTAATTTATTTTTTGAGTGGTAGTACTTATTGAAAACAATGGCATAAAGAAAACCTTTAGGTGAATGTGGTCCCTTTCTCTAAACCATAAAGTGGATGGAGTTGTTTGGACACTATGACTTAATAAGTGACTATTAAAACCCGCACTAAAGAGTAAATTCATCAAAAATATATGTAATTTGATCATTAGTAGATACACACTCCAACTTCACTATACCTTTCTCAAATTTATCCTTAATAAAGTGATATTTTAACTCAATATGCTTTTCTCTTGAATGATGTAATGTATTTTTCTAATATTGATATCACTAAAGTTATAAAATAAAATTGAAATAAGAGAATTTACCTCAAAAAAATTTATTCAATATGGTGTCTCATATATAAAAGATATGCATAAGAATGAGTAGTAAAAATATATTCAGTTTCTACAGTTATTAATGATATTTAAACATACATATTTCTTAGCTAATAAATATTAAAGTCTATAATATAAATTTCATATATAATGTTATCTATTTATAATCCATCAAAACAATCCAATAAATATCTATAAACACAAAAAACACATATTACTTTATATATTTAAAAAATAATTCAAAATCTACCATACGTTTGATATGTTGAAGTACTATTTTCACCACCATAATGTGGATTTATTTTGGATTACTTTGACTTCATACTAATTGGAAAGTATAAAATATTAGTTTCAGTTATTATTTATTATAATTTAATATAATACGCTGATTACAATACAATGGATCAAAAAAAATTAGTATTGGGAGACTAGATACACACATGATCAATACATTACATGAGACATATATGATGTTTGGCTATCAGGTGAGGGATGATTAAAAGACATTGAGATTTGTTCTGATGATGTTTTCACTTGGTGATCTCTAAGAAATGAGGGCATGTTGACAGAACCCCCAATAGTAATTCCACATGATATATGTCATTGTATATTTCTATCTATGAACATGTATATTGGTCCTTAGACTTGATATTATTAATAATTTGTATCATGATTCATTCATTTTAATGTATGGGTAAAAATCATCATGATAAATTCTTATGAAGAGGTAGCATATGTTGGGTATGTAATAAGTAATATGGAATTAATTGAATAAGTCAGTAAATGATTTATCCCTTTCATATTATCAAGAGAATATATCTTTGACCCTTTTATTGAAATGAGGATATATGATTAAATCCATGTCCTTAATAGTTCATTGATGAGTTCATTTTACAAATTCAAAGAAAAATAAATTAATCATATTGGGTAGTGACACAAGTATGAATACATCGTCATAAGATATCTGTAGATAAATAGATTATATTACATAGTAAAATTTGAAAGAATTTTTTTGTTACGATATTAACTTCTTTATCTATGTGTTCCTTGATATGCTACTACAATTTGATCTTTTTAATTTAGGTAAGTTCACCTAATTCAACTAAGAAATATGCCTCAAGGGTCACACACTATATATATCAAAAATAATATTCAATTTTATTCAATTTGACATTAATAATAAATGTTATTCTTTGACAGTGGAATTAAAATTATTCATATATTATTGATCACATAAATCTAATGATGAGATACATGAGTCTATAATATGTGAGTTGAGTTTTATCTACTGTTTACTATTCACAGGATAATAAATAAATCATTATTTATTCCTCAATTTTGTGAATAGATTAATTTATAAATATTTATTTAGTTATCTAAATATTAAAATAAATATTTATTTATGATTTGAGTTAATATAATATTTTTTAATTTGATGAATAATTTTTATTTGAATAATGTTTTTATTATTTGTAGATAAAAAATTTAAATTATAGGATTACTGAGTCAAGTTAATGGACTGATTAAAATGTTATATTTTATTTAATATCATTGAAATAAATATTAATTTTTTTATTTAAAATATGATATTCAAATAAATTAATTTCATGGGATATAACAACATTAATATTAATATAATTATTTTATATAGGGATTACCTAGAATAAAGAATTTGAGGAAGGGACTGTGTACAATTATTAATTATTTAACCTTAAGTATAAAATCTTGGTTATATCATTTTAAAGGTAGATAGAATAAGAGAAATCATTGTAGCTATCAGCAGTGAATGATGTGAAGCTCTAGGTTCCTCCACATTAGCACTAAAAATACCAATATTGTTTTTATAGATTTTTTGAGAACATGGGGAAACTTCAATAGAATCCCTCTTTTGGGTTATCTATAGAAATGAAAACATGATGAGATATGTAATAGAAATTTATCAATAGTTTTATCATATTTGTGTTATTTTTTAAAATTAATTTTAAATTAAATGCAAAATATCTTCTTTAGGAGATTTCATACTTTCATTCTTCTAGTTATTTATATTTAAGCATTTAACCAAAATAAAAAATTGGGCACCTTCTGTCCATTTATATCATGAATCAAATCCTTTTAGTGGTATTAGTGTGGTAAAATTATAATTTATAATTATTTAGAATTTACTTGACTAATTTTCTATATTTTTTTATTAGTTTATCATTTTGAGAATTTTATTATTAATCAAAAACTTGATATAATTCATTCTCTTATATTCATATAGCCAAGAACTGTCCAAGACATGTGAAAATTTCTCTATGATCCAATATGGAGCTTGCATGGTCACTAGATAAAAGACATAGACACATGAGATGTAATAATAAATTATATTCCATGTTACTGTGGTCAAATCACACAAGATGTTAACCGTGTAAATATCATATCACTGTATAACTCAGTATGTGACATCATTACACACAACATATTAGTTGTTATCTTGACACACATTCGGATAGGGATTACAAGATGTCTAGTTGGTTTACATGCCATGTCATCCCTCATGGTTTTGGCCTCATGTAAATCATCGAAAATCATTTGGTCAAATAAATGGTGTCATTACATGTTGCGTATTGACTTCCAACCAAGTGATGTGTCCAAAGGTGGACTATATGATGTATATACGTTTTTTAGATATCTTGTAACATGATACATCCCATTCAAGGTACAAACTAATTTTTAGACGTGTATTTCGGGTAAACACTTGATATATTTTATGTTGAGACACAAAATACATCACATTTGGCTAGTTGTATATATCATGTAATATGTTTCATTTCACACCAGGTATACATTGAGCTATTTTCAACACATCATGTTGTTGTACACACTTAATTATTCTTATTTATGTAAATTATATAACTACATGATGTGTAGCGATTCTTCTATATGTTTTTACTTTACATGTATTTCCAATAATACACGCGACATATATTACAGTGTTCCATGTGGCCATACACACCACATAGACTATAAAGATTAACTCATAAAAATATTGTCCATATATATCATGAAACGCCATGTAAGTACATAATACATGATAAGGATTGTACATAGTGTGAGCCACATGACATTTCAACTAAAAACACATGCCATGTATTTATTATATTACATAAATGGATTTAATCTGATGTAGAAGGTATAGGTTGTGTGTCATCATCAATACATGCATTGAAATTAATTATTTTAATATAAAAAGTAAATTTATTTAAACAAATGTTTGGTAAAATAGTATTACATCTCAAGGACTATTTAGACAGAATATTAAGAGAGAAATTTAATTAATTCATTAATTAATTAATTCTAGTAAATTTATCTTAATTATAATGAATTGAAATGAAAATTATAGAAATTACAAAAGTGTATTCATTAGATGTTGTGATTATCCATGATTTTGAATGACATGTGTATGTGTTGGATTTATTTTTTAATTTATTTATTAGTTTGAAATAAAAAGTTATTATTTAATTAAATATAATGATCGGCGAATCAACCTTCCCTCCTTTATTATATAATGGCATGCATGCCTAAGGTTTATTTTAGGTAACCATAAAATCATGTCACCCCTCACCTATGAGTGAGTAAAAATTTGTAATGGATAAATATTCAAGTAATAATATATGGTTCAAGACCTAGTCCAAGGTGAATCCAACCAAGTTGATACACAAGAGAATGGAAAAATTCTACCACTTGATCTAAGGTTGGGCTCATGGAATTATTTACCCTAGGGTTAAGGTTTTCTTATCTCCATCAATAAACCAAGATATAGATAAAATATTATGATCATGATCATATATTTATTTTATTTTTCCAATGCATGGTTGTTTATTTATTTATGTGATGTAAATCATTTTTAAATAATTAAACATGATCAAATTATATAAATAAATTAACTAAAATTATTAATATAAAATAAAAAAAAATTATTATGCATAAATTATTTGGTTTAACATGGTTACTTAATTATATAAATTCCATATAATACTAACAATCATGTAAAGAATAAAAAATATTTATGTATAAATTAAAAAAAATACATCAATCAAAATATTATGTTAAAAACTCCATATATCATTGGAATTAGATTGAAATAATAGTTCAAAGTATTTCTTTTTCCACTCTCTATGGTTATTTCAATTATCAGGATATTCTAATGAATGTATTGGGTAGAATTAATCTAGCTAGCACCAATGTGATCCCGTGAGTCTTCCGCAACGTTGGCCTCCCTCCAAATGTGATGAACCATCCTTAATTGATTGTTCTCTACCTTATATCTATGAATGAGATATTTCAACTCCCAAGGTATCGCCTGGAGACCCTATAAAGCCCTCACAAGGACTTCAGAGTCTGATTCAATCTCCACCTCTTGAAGTCCCCACCTAATACAAACAATCAATCCAGAGAGAAGGTCCTGAACCTCTGCACCAAAGGAGATACCTGGACCATAGTAAGCACTAAAATAGATGTGGATCAGTCCCTAGGAGTCCCGAAGAATCCCACCACCACTCATAACCCCCTCCATGTAAGAGTCATCAATGTTCAGTATTAAAACACTATTTGGAGGAATCCACCTAACCCAACATATGCTCCCCCTGATCTAAATGTATGGTCGATTGAGAAAGTTTCATATTGTGGATAATGTGTTTCCCCCTCTCATAAGATAATCCAACTCAACAATGAGGGATCTTAACCTCATCTTCGGGAACAAAAGAGAGCATTTGGATCCAAGTCGAACCTGGTTGGGCACCTCACAAGTGGTCTAGCATATGTAAAAAAGGATGATAGTATGAGTTGTACACTCCATGGAAATATTCTCAGTATCTAGAAACCATGTCGTCATGAGTTCCTATAGAGATTGGTATTTGTTATCAGTTTTCTTGTAACAACCCTGCTTTTTATTACAAACATAAACATGATTTATTACATAAACTCTTCACTTTATATAACATTGAATATTGAGAGGTCTAGTTTATTTGGGTCTTAGGAACATTAAATAATAACTTAAAACATGAAACACAACATCGTTATTGAAAACATCCTTTACCTGACCACTACATTCCCTCGTACTTAGCATTGCATGGGATAACCTGAGGACATGCATAAGAAAAGGGTGAGCTATAAATCCCGGTAAAGGAATAAAAATTGAATAACATGAGAATAAAACACATGTTATACAATAGGAATATCAATGGAGCACAATAGAAATATTAATATAAAGGCATGATAAACCATGGTAATCATAACATGGAAATGTGGCAACAACACTTAACATGGAATTAGCATGAGCCAAGGCTCATTTCACATGGAGCATGAGTAAACCCTCATTACACATGAAGCATGAGTAAAACTTCATTGAACTTGAATTATCATGAGTCAACACCCATTTCACATGACGTATCAGGATACTATAATTTACCCAATGCATTGGAGCTCTATCAGGGTGCACCCTTCTTAAACATTTCATTTCATGCATAAGTGTGCCACATGGATTATATCATCGAATCAATCAACATCAAAAGTTATTCTACGATTAAGTAATGTGGAAAAAATAAATTAAAGTACCATTAAATATTTATATGTTTATAAAGGTGAATACCCTTGATAGAGACATGGTTATGGTATTCACTACATAATGATCTTGGCTTGGAAAAATATGGTGTAATTTCGGCAGCATAACGGTGTGACATAACGAATCATGAAAATAGTAGATGAGATAGAAAATGGTGTCTCATAATATGTACATGAAATGGATATTAAGGGGTTTATATGGATACATTTTATAACAAACGTAATGGAATTTATAAACATAATACAAAATAATTACTTGGATGTAAAAGAGGAGAGAGAAATCCAGCACGGAATTTTGGAATGGTAACGGGTGTACATGGGAGGATTTAATGAGAGAGAAAGGGGTATCCCATCAACCAAACCTAAAGAGTACAGTATGTGGGAGGTATTAAATTATACCCCAACATTTTTAATTGAAAGAAAAATGGCATACCAACTTACAGAAAATTAGAAAAAAATGAGAAAAGAAGAAATCCCTTAATTTGAATTGTGATCCCAAAGGCTTGGGAGAGGATATAGAGATGCTTATTGGGAGATTGGGGAACCTTGAGAGGATTCTAGAGAGGGGAGTTCAGGGTTTGTTCGAACTCCAAAGGCTTTGAGTGAATAGGAAGTGGGAGCTTTGGTGGGTTTATATAGGAAAGGATATGGAATTCTTTAATATTTTGGTTTGGGACAGCTCACATTAAACTAATCAAAACCACAAACTAGCCCATGGTTTTTTCCATTAGGGAGTGGAAAAAAATATTTTATAATTTCAATGTCCAAACTTCTTAAAATAATAGGGTTGCTTATATGGAGTTGAGTCACACTCTCAAGGAAAACAATTTAAAAAGACAAAATATTTTATAAGTCTTGGAGGGTCCACAAAAGCACTATAAAATAAATAAAACAAATGTAAAATCAAATTATTTTAGTAATAAATCATATATTGTCCTAAAATAATGTTTATAGTATTTTATTACAACACTATTTGGTCATTATGATGTCATAAAATACATTTTACATTTAAACGGTATTTGATTTTTACCCAAAAATTCAACTCTCTTAGAAAATTGTGAAACATTAACTCTCTGATAATTTCAACGTCCTAATTCCAAAATAATATTCATTTTATCTAAATAATTTTATAAATATGTGAATTTTTACTTTTAAAATAAAAACCGACATTTACCAAAAATTCATGGGTTTCGACAAAAACAGTTTTCGTACCTTAATAAAAATTACAACTAAATTCATTAAATAATATGATCATTTATATTTAATAAAAATTAATTTAACAATAATATTTTATTAAAATATTATTTCATTTAAAAATACATTAATTCATTATAATAGATTTCTCAGTTGAATATTAACTAAAAATACTATTTGTGCTTTAAAAGCTATTTACAAAGTAAGAATAATAAAATGAATTCACATTATTTATACAAAAATAATGTACATTGTCAAAGTGATAGGTTCTTGTTACATAACCCCTTATAACACCCACATAAGACCGAAGTGTAAGGTGTGTGATGATAAGGGACTCTCGGGGTGGCTCGGGTAACATTTCTCAGGTGGTAATCTCTATTAACCTCCAATTCTCCCATACTCGGTTCCGCTAAATCTTAACCAATTCAAGCTCGGCTTGGGCTTGGTCAAGAGCGAAGCCCAATGATGCCACCCCCTTTCCGAGCTTTGAAAAATGGGCTTAGTATGGGGAAAGTCTACTGGATGAGTTCATCGATTCCTTTTTCTGAGTAAATTGGATTTGTTAAAGCCTTATATTTATACTAATCATGTGATCGTTGTTAAATGACTATATTAGCAATGGTCACAATTCATAATGGTATTTTAAAATCCAGAAACATAAAACCAATGAACTTCACATTTTATATAACCATAATAAGACATTTAATTAGATCAAGAAGAATTTTCATTAATGAATGTTTGGGTGGTTACAATCTTCCCCCCTTAAGAAATTCCCCCCTCGAAATTTCCTTTTCTCATACTAAAACAGATGTGGGTGAATTTGCTTCATCACTTCCTCTAATTCCCATGTCACTTCTTCAAACTTGTGGTCTCATCACAACACCTTGACAAGGGGCATTGTCTTATTTCGTATAACTTTTTCTTTAAAATCTAAGATCTTCACTGGTTGCTCCTCGTAAGAAAGATCATCCTCTATTTGTACAACCTTTTAAGAGAGTACATGTGAAGGGTCTGGTATGTACTTCCTTAAGAGGGATACATGAAAGGCATCATTTACTTTGTCCATAGTATGTGGAAGTGCTAGTCGATAGGCCACATACCCAACACGATCAAGAATCTCGAAGGAGCCAATGTAAAGGTTCTGGGTGCAGCGGAAGCGCGTGGGTGGATATGCCCACTTGGATTTTTTTTCATTAGCAATGATCAATCTGGCATCAATACGATGATAAACGCCAGTCTCCAAGGATCGAATCATAGAAATAGACAAAAGAAATAGAAATTCCTGGAACCACAAAGTAGGATCATTACAGGTTGATTATAATTAATTTAATCAATTGGAAAGAAATACCTCTTGGGTGTTCTTTCTTCGATGATGTTCTTGATCACGTTCTGATGTGATTCATTGTTGCGTCGCAGAAGCCAAGTGTAGACTTCCTCTACCGGTGATCCACACATGTACCTCGTATCTCAGGACGTCGGCAAAGGATTATCCGGGTTCTAGCCTGGAGAAACCTTTTCTTGTGTTGTCCGCCTTATATCGTCTTGATCCGATGGAAGAGGATCTCAATCGATCTTGAGAGAATTCTTGGAGGAAGAGGTTATTTGGGCCACGAAAGAATTCTCTATACATGTTGTGTGTCGGAAAAGAGTTTGGGTTGTGAGGATATTTATAATCGGGTGTGTGGGGTTATAGAGTTATGACAATAAATAAACGCGTTACGCATTTTATTTATTTCATTGACTCTTATTTAAAACCCCCATGTCGAATAATTAATTCCTTGACATGCGTCCACGCTAATTATAATAAATATCATTTAAAATAATATTATATCCTCAAAATCCCGACTAGAAAACTGCTCACTGTAACTTCACCTCTCTGAGAAAAATCCCTCAAGAGATGACACTTTCAAAGTATGTGCTTTGTCTGCTGATGTGACCTTGGCTCTTTAGAACGTTCCACCGCTGCAGTATTATCAAAATAGAGTGTGATAGGATCTTTACATATTGGTACTACATCCATCTCTTGGATAAAGATTCGCATCCATACTGATTCTTTAGCTACCTCAAAAGCTGTGAAATACTCAGACTCCGTTGTAGAATTTTCCACCACACTTTGCTTTGAGCTCTTCCAGCTTACTGCACCTCCATTAAAACTGAATATGTATCCAGTCTGTGACTTCATGTCATCTAGATCAGTTTGGAAACTAGCATCTACATGTCCTCTGATGACTAGTTCCTCATCTCCTCCCTAAAGCAGGAACATATCCTTAGTATGCCTCAGATACTTATAGATAGTCTTGACTGCCATCCAATGGCGGTCTCCAGGATCAGCTTGATATCTGCCTACCGCACTTAATGCGTAAGCAACATCTAACCTCGTACATAGCATATCATACATGACTGACCCAATCACGGATTCGTAAGGGATCCTTGACATTCTCTTCCTTTCCTCATGTGTCTGAGGACACATTTTCTTGGAAAGGTGAATGCCATATGACACTGGCAACAATCCCCTCTTGGACTGTTCCATACTGAATCTCTTCAGTATCTTGTCAATATATGTACTTTGACTCAGGCCCAGCATTCTCCTGGATCTATCATGATGGATCTTGATCCCAAGAATATATGATGTCACGCCCAAGTCTTTCATTGAGAAGCATTTATG
Source organism: Viscum album (assembly GCA_963277665.1). NCBI lineage: Eukaryota > Viridiplantae > Streptophyta > Magnoliopsida > Santalales > Viscaceae > Viscum > Viscum album. The sequence goes on along the minus strand of OY728123.1, from coordinate 1,682,587,983 downwards.
CAACGATTCCTTAACTGACTGTAAGACAGGTACTTCGTTTCCAATTAGTAATATGTCATCAACATATACTATTAGGAAAATGGCAGCACTTTCACTAAACCTCTTGTAGACACAAGGCTCATATTCGTTCTTAACAAATCCAAATTCCATTACAGCTTTATCAAAATGAATGTTCCATGACCTTGATGCTTGCTTTAATCCATAAATGGAATTTTGCAACCTGCATACCTTGTTGGCATCATTGGGAGTCACAAACCCTTCAGGTTGTGTCATGTATACATCTTCCTAGATGTTCCCATTAAGGAATGCTATTTTGACATCCATTTTCCAAATCTCAAAGTCAAGGTTAGTGGCAATGGTCAATTGGATTCTGAAGGATTTCAGCATCGCAACCGTTGAAAAAGTTTCATCATAGTCAATTCCTTGACGCTATCTAAAACCTTTTGCAACCAGTCATGCCTTATAGGTGCTGACTTGCCCCTCCATGTCCAGTTTCTTCTTGAATACCCATTTATTACCAATAGGCATTTCATCAACTAGAGGATCTACCAAAATCCAGACTTGGTTTAGGTACATGGAATCAATTTCAGAATTCATGGCTTCTTACCACTTGGAAACGTCTGTGCCTTCAACTGCTTCCTTGTATGTAAGAGGATCATCATTGTCCACCAATAATGAGTCACCATCCTCGGTGACAAGAAAGCCATATCGTTGTGGTTCTCTCACCTATCTCGTGCTTCTAGGCAGTTCTTGTGTCTTTGGAACAGATTGTTCTTCCACGGGGCTTTGGGAAATCTGTTCTTATACCAACTCTTGTGTATCTTGAGCCTTGAATTCATCGAAGTGCATCTCGCTCCCACTATCTATTTTGGAGATGTGATCCCTCTCAAGTAATATGGGGTCTTTTTCCACTGTAACCCATTTGTCTGAGGGGTTGTATAGGTAATATCCCCTTGTTTTTTTGGGATATCCAATAAAGATACACTTTGTGCCTTAGGGTGAAATTTTGTTACCTGAAGAGGCCTTAACAAATGCTTCGCTACCCCACACATGTAAATTCGATAACATGGATTTGCATCCACTCTATAACTCGTATGGAATAAAATTTATCGATTTAGTTATTAATTGGTTTAGTATGCGCGCTGCTGTTTGTAATGCATATCCCCAAAAGGATAACGGAAGACTCGCATGACTCATCATTGATCTCACCATATCCAACAGGGTGTGGTTCCTCCTTTCAGTTACACCATTCCACTGCGGTGTGTAAGGAGGAGGGAGTTGAGATAGAATACCAAACTCCCGTAAGAGATTAATGAAGTCCTGATTTAGATATTCTCCTCCTCTTTCTAAGCTGAGTTTCTTAATATTCTTACCAAGCTGGTTCTCAACCTCATTCTTGTATTTTTTGAACCGATCAAAAGAATCGGAATTATACCTCATTAGGTAGATATATCCATATCTACTAAAATCATCAGTAAAAGTTATGAAGTACGATAACCCACCCCTTGCCTCAACTAGAAATGGCCCACACACATTTGTGTGAACTAATTCTAGAAGCTCTTTAGCTCTTTCACCTTTCCCAATAAATGGGACTTTGTTCATTTTGCCTTGTAGACACGCATGACATAAACCAAGTGGTTTTAGTTCGAAAGAATCTAAATACCCATCTTGATGTAGTTTTTTCAAACATTTCTCATTGACATGACCTAGCTGGTGATGCCAAAGTTGGGTGTGGTATGAGTCATGTGAATTGACTTTGTCATCGATTGCCATTACCTGGTTTGTGTAGTCTAACACATAAAGATCATTATATTAATGTGCCCTACCAAAACAAATTTTATCTTCAAAAAAGTAGAAAAATTAATTTCCAAACATGAACATGAATCCATTAGTATCTAATATGGACACTGAAATAATGTTTTTAGTAAGAGAAGGCACATAATAAAAACCTTTTAACACCAAGATCATTCCAGTTGGCAAGGTGAGGTGGTAGTCTCTGACAGCTACAGCAGCAAGTCTGGCTCTGTTGGCTGCTCATAGATCTACCTCCCCTCAATCAATCATCTTGAATCTACTTGGTTCCTATATTTGGACACATATGTGAACACCACAAGTAGTATCTAATACCCAATTAGTAGAAACAGATAGATTGCTTTCGATAACAAACGCACCTGAAGCTTCCCCTTGCTTCCTTGGCTGGGTGCAGTTTTTCTTCCAGTGGCCCTTCTTGCCACATGCGAAACAAAGAACATCTTGTTCCTTTTCCTCCCCTTTGATCTTCCATTTCATGGAAGGCCTTGAAGAAGCTTTGGGATTAAAGCTCTTCTCCATCCCTTACCTTTTATTCACCATAAGGACAGAAGGATTTTCACACTTCATGTCATTTTCCACTTGGAGAATAAGGATAAGAACATCAGATAGAGACTTCTCAATGTTGTTCAGGTTTAAATTAAAAACAAATTTTGAGAAGCACTAGGGGAGTCATGCAAGAATGAGATCGGTACCCATTTCTTCGGGGAGTTTAAACCCTAGAACCTCCAAGCGCTCAATGTATCCAATTAGCATAACTACAAGAGGCCCGGATGGGGCACCCTCTCCAAGCTTGCTCTGAAATAGAGCCTTGGAGATCTCAAACCTCTCCTATCTTGCTCTCTCCTGGTATAGACCACGGAGGTGCTCGAGCATGCTATAGGCATCCATGTCTTCATGAGACTTCATGAGCTCACTAGACATTGATGATAGAATCAAACATTGAATGTCGAGAGCATCGTTAAAATGTTGATCATAGACCAGTAAATCTTCATCACGCACCCTTGGGGTAGGAGAATCAGGAAGTGAGGACTCCAGCATGTACAACTTTCATTCATGGCGTAGGATAACCTGAGGGTGCCTAAACCATTCCTGAAAGTTACTGCCAGTGAGGATATTGTCTTTATCCAGTATTGACCGCAGAGAAAATTTTTTTAATGAGTTTTTCATCTTGATTCTACAATTTAAAAGAGCATATTTATTAGTACTTTCTTGATTACAATTTATGAGAATTAATTAATTAATTAATTAATTCTCCCCCTATTTTATCAAGTCCCAATGGCCCACACCATTGAACTCAGAATGTCCAGTTTCTTTGACATTCTAGTGGAAAGGATCCATATTCCCCTTTGAATAACCCCAATAAGGGTTGGTCAAGCTATTTGAAGGTATTTAGGTAGGCAGGTATTTGCCAATAGTGAGCTTACAGTTCCTTGATATGTTGAGTGGACTCCCCAATCCTGAAATCCTGACTTGGATTTCCTCAACACTTGCCTCCAATATTACACCAACTCTAGCAAGGGATACTTCTATTGATGTAATATGGTTATGTCAACCTGAAACCTTTCATAAGGGATTCCTTTATAAAAGTAAGTGTCCCAACAAGGGTTGGTCAAACACATAGTTTTATTAAGTCTTTCCCTTAATCAGGTAACGAAAGGCTTGGTCTGACTTAATACGGTATTGAGGGATTTTAGTCCGCCAAACCATTTTATTCATTTTCTGAAGGCCGGTTTGAGGGTTGCCGGTACCCAGTACAACCCTTCACCACATCCACACACCACATTAAAATATACAGGTCCAATTCGAAATTCAAATTTCAAAACTAAACCTACCAGCGCCCTGTTACGCACCTACCATCAAGCCATGCCTTAGACCGAGATCCATCACCACGCGCCACCAATCACAGTGGCGAACCCATCGCCGAAGCACCTTCCCATGAGCCTAGATTCCCACAAACATCAAAAAACCATCCCGCACAGAAACAAATTCAAACCAACCCGGAAGAAATCCAAAAAAATCCAAAAATTTCATCAAACCCTCGCAAATAAACCGCAAGGAGTGAAGGAAAGAACATCCGGCAAGACTCCGTCAAAGCGCCATCGCCAAATCAAACGAGCCGGCGTAGAAAACGCCATCCTCGTCGATGCACCATCGCCAAAACAAAATCACCGGCGCAGCAAACGCCATCCCAAAAACCATCCAAAAATAAATATAACAAAACAAACCTTAAGTAACATCACCAGATCTCCGGTCGACCCGGACGAAGGACAGGATCAAATCTCGTCGCCACCCTTAGATCTGCACCCAAAGGCCAGATCTACCTGAATCTCGCACGGACAACGCTGAAATCAACGGGACCCCCAAAACACAGCACCTGAAACCCGCACCCTGGACCAGCATCTTGCACCTAATGAAACTCTAGCCGAATCCGAAGCTAGAGCGGAGAGAAGGACGCGCAGAGATGCAAATCGCCGAGGATGTTGACGAGCCTGTGTAGTGTTGAAACTGGGAGAGAGAACATCACGAGCACACCGATGAGAGAGATGGAGGAGAACAGCCGGTGGGAGAGGTGAAAGCGACTGCGGGTGGAAGACCTAGATGCAGAGCCCCTTACAGGCCCATTTGCTCAAAAATCATATTGTTTTTAGTCCTTTATGCGTAGTTTTCACATTATCACATGCTTTTTAATATTAAGTGATGCTTTCTTAGGTGATTAACCATGTTCTGATAATGTTTACATATAGTACGGTTTTTATTTTATTCCATCTTTGCATGCCTGTTCATTTTATTAATTATGTGATCGCAACAACACATACATAATAAATAAACAATGTAATCATACAGAAATAAAATAAGATGGCATGATCATGAGCTTCTATTTGGTCAGCTTATCTAGAGGTTTTGATAAGATAACCCTAACCTAGGGAAAACACCTTGAACCGGATGGTTCATGTTTTGTAGCTCCCACCTGTCCACCTTTGTATCTTCTTGTGTCGGTTTCACCTCAACTTAGTTATTTTAACCATCTCCTCTGGCCTGGGAGATCCTCCATTTCATGGATTTACATTAAAGAAACCATGGGCACGGAGGCCCTACATTTTATTGGAAGAAGGCTCTAAGGCCAACAAATTTAAATTAAATAAATTTAAATGAAATAATACACATACAAAGGGTCTTTGTTCTAGCTCATGATCATCCATATCATGCAATGACATTTACGCATATTTAGAATTCAAATTCTTTAAACTGTTCTTTAATTTAAGATAATTCAAAATTGAATTTAATTAATTATTATCTTATAATAAATTGATTCATTTTCTTAAATTCCTTTCTGAATTTACTTGATATTCTTCTCATCCATATTCCTTGTACGTGTCTTTGTACATTGGAGGAAACCTGGTGAAATTCAATTTCTGTAAAGTACACGGCCTGTAGTTTATAATTACACGGCGTGTATTTCTTTTCACCATTTATCCAAAGTACATGTCGGGGTATTTGGTGTGTCTTCTTTACTTTGGAAATTCTGGAGTACACGGCGTGTAGATAAATTATTTACGGCGTGTACTCCCTTGTTACACGGAAATCGGCCTGGAAATCCCGTGTACACGGAACATGGTTTCTCCTTATACACGGTTTTACCTAGACCGTATCGGACTACACGGTGTGTTGTTCCAACATACATTCCATGTATTCCAGTTCCCACACGCCGTTCAATTTTGGTCAACATGGTGTGATTAATACTTAGGCATATTTAATTAACATGGGGTGGTTTGGCGGACCAGTGCCGGTTCATTGAACCTATGTACACGGCGTGTAGTTTTAATTACACGCCGTGTAGTTTTAATTACACGCCGTGTAATCCCGTGTTGTACAGATAGAAAAAGCGTCTCCTCCAAATGAGTTCTTCATTTTTATTTTAATAAAAAATTAAAATTAAATGGTTGTTTCTTTGATAAGAATTGACAAATGAAGGAGGAATAATAGATCTCATTTATTCAGATTTATAGAACGATTTATTCCAAATTGAATCAAATATAATTGTGTAAATTATAAAAGAAAATTAAATAACTATAATCAATGTTGTAACCTCACTCTGATACCAATGTGAAGGTTCTGGGCGCAGCGGAAGGGAGTGGGTGGATGTGCCCACTTGCCTTTTTTTCATTAGCAATGATCAATCTGGGATCAATACGACGATAAATGCCACTCTCCACAGATCGAATCATAGAAATAGACAAAAGAAATGGAATGTCCCGGAACCAAAAAGTAGGATCATTAGAGGTTGATTATAATTAATTTAATCAATTGAAAAGAAATACCTTTTGGGTGTTCTTTCTTTGCTGATGTTCTTGATCACGTTCTGATGTGATTCATCGTTGTGTCGCAGAAGCCAAGTGTAGAATTCCTCTAGCGGTGATCCACACTTGTACCTCATATCTCAGGATGTCACCAAAGGATTCTCCGGGTGCTAGGGTCGAGAAACCTTTGCTTGTGTTGTCCACCTTAGATCATCTTGATCCGATGAAAGAGGATCTCTCTCGGTCTAGAGAGCATTCTTGGAGGAAGAGGTTCTTTCGGCCTTTAAAGAATTCTCTAGAGATGTTGTGTGTCGGAAAAGTGTTTGGGTTTTGAGTATATTTATAATCGGGTGTGTGGGGTTATAGAGTTATGACAACAAATAAATGTGTTACACATTTTAATTATTTCGTTGACTCTTATTTAAAAACCTCATGTCGAATAACTAATTCCTTGACATGCGCCCATGCTGATTATAATAAATATCATTTAAAACAATATTATATCCTCAAAATCCTGACTGGAAAAACTACACTGCATGTATTAATAAATACACGGCGTGTACTTGGTTTTCATTGAAAACTACGCGGTGTGTATATTCATTGTAAACTGTGTGTATATCTTGTTTTCATTTATTCATTTCCTTTCCATAATGAAAATTACACGGCGTGTAATTATTAATACACAGTGTGTACCTGTTTTCCATGAAAAACTACACGGCGTGTAATCTTTAATACACGGCGTGTATATCTTGTTTTTAATTTCCTTCTTCCTCCATCATTAAAATGATTTAGGCTTCCATGAATAATTATTAAACCACGTACGGGAATAATCTTTATTCTACTTCAGATACTTGAATACACTTAGTGTGTGACCCTCTAGGCCTCTTTCTCGTTGGCATTAGGCAGGCTTGCCGAAAGTCCAAGATTGCTATCTAGAAACGGGTCAAGGAACCCAAGAGAAAGAAGTTGATTCCGAATTTACATATCACCACATATGAACGCTTACTGTGTAATTTAATCCCTTTGTCTCGATATCTCATCAAGTAGGTTTCATGGCAGTGTCATAAACCTATATGATTGATCTGTCGTTCTTTGACTACCTGAAATAAACTCATCCTTCACACCATGGCCATGGAATTTAATGTGCCAGTTCTATTTCAATCAAAGGGACGAGATACCAACTTCCATAAATGGAAGGGAAAAATCCTTCCTTGACTTATCCATTAACAACATGCCACCCATGATGCACCCAACGTACCCTACTTCCCGCGAACTATCTGTGTGACGGTTTTCGTCAGTAAATCTAAGTGTGCGAGTCATGACATGAGTTAATGATAATCTTCCAGTCTAAGGACCATTACACACGTTCATAGATAGAAATGTCTGATGACACAAAGTCATGTGGAATTGCTACTGGCGGGTTTGTTCTCATAATCCCCCATCTTGGAGATTACCAAGTGCAAACTCCATGAGAGAGAGTCTCTCTTTTTTACGAGTACTCGCACATGACGGTATGTATACTATGTGTCCTATCATAGTATGTCATCCAACCGTAGAACTTTATTTAAGGATATTTATATATCATTTCAAGGTTCTTATCATAGTGGGGATCTTCCATGAGCTTATCAATACAACAAATATTCCAGGACATTATTATATTATAGTCATGCATAAAAATGAACAATATATAATAAGTGAACATTCATGTAATCAAACTAAAAAATAGTTGGTTCTCAAGACACAAACCATTATAAACTCCCACTTGGACTAGATCCAACTACCTGCGACTTTTAGTCCGCTAGACCTCACATGATGATCATGTTTTTGCTGAGTGAAGGCTTTAGTCAAGGGTTCCACCACATTGTCTTCCGTGGAAATACTGCTCACTGTAACTTCACCTCCTGAGAAAAATCCCTCAAGAGATGATACTTTCAAAGTATGTGCTTTGTCTACTGATGTGACCTTGGCTCTTTAGCAAGTTCCACCACTGTAGTATTATCACAATAGAGTGTGATAGGATCTTTAATGCTTGGTACTACATCCAGATCTTGTATGAAGCTTCGCAGCCATACTGCTTCTTTAGAAACCTCAGAAGCTATGATATAATCAGACTCCGTTGTAGAATTTTCCACCACACTTTTCATTGAGCTCTTCCAGCTCACTGTACCTCCATTCAAACTGAATATGTATCCAGTCTGTGACTTCATGTCATCTTGATCAGTTTGGAAACTAGCATATACATATCCGCTGATGACTAGTTTCTCATATCCTCCATAAACCAAGAACATATACTTAGTACACCTCAGATACTTAAGAATAGTCTTAAATGCCCTCCAATGGCGATCTCCTGGATCGGCTTGATATCTGCCTATCGCACTTAATGCATAAGCAACATCTAGCCTCGTACATAGCATAACATACATGACTGACCCAATCACGGATGCGTAAGGGATACTTTCCATTATCTTTCTTTCCTCATGTGTCTGAGGACACATTTTCTTAGAAAGATGAATGCCATGTGACAATAGAAACAATCCCCTCTTGGACTGTTCCATACTAAATCTCTTCAGTATCTTGTCAATGTATGTACTTTGACTCAAGCCCAACATTCTCTTGGATCTATCACGATTGATCTTGATCCCTAGAATATATTTTGTCTCACCCAAGTCTTTCATGGAGAAGAATTTCTGCAACCATGCCTTAACTGACTGTAAGACAGGTACTTCGTTTCCAATTAGTAATATGTTATCAACATATACTATTAAGAAAACGACTGCACTTTCAATAATGCTCTTGTAGACACAGGGCTCACATTCGTTCTTAACAAACCCAAATTCTGTTACAGCTTCATCAAAAATAATGTTCCATGACCTTGATTCTTTTTTAATCCATAAATGGATTTATGCAGCTTGGATACCTTGCTGGCATCCTTTAGAGTCACAAACACTTCAGGTTGTGTCATATAGACATCTTCCTAGAGGCTCACATTATGGAATGTTGTTTTGACATCCATTTTCCAAATTTCAAAGTCATGGTAAGCAGAAATGGCCAATAGGAATATAATGGATTTCAGCATCACAACCGGTGAAAAAGTTTCATCATAGTCAATTCCTTGATGTTGTCTAAAACCTTTTGCAACCAGTCGTTCCTTGTAGGTGCTGACTTGCCCCTCCATGTCCAGTTTCTTCATGAATACCCATTTATTACGAATTGTATTTACATCAATTAGAGGATCTACCAAAATCCAGAATTGGTTTTGGTACATGGAATCCATTTCAGAATTCATGGCTTCTTTCCAATTGGAAACGTCTGTGACTTCAACTGCTTCCTTGAAGGTAAGAGGATCATCATTGTCTACCAATAATGAGTCACCATCCTTGGTGACAAGAAAACCATATCATTCTAGTTCACTCACCTCTCTCGTGCTTCTACGCAGTTCTTGTGTCTCTGGAATAGATTGTTCTTCCACAGGGCTTTGTGAAATCTGTTCTTATACCAACTCTTGTGTATCTTGAGCCTCGACTTCATCAAAGTCTATCTCGCTCCCACTATATCTTTTGGAGATGTGATCCCTCTCAAGGAATATGGCGTTTCTTGCCACTGTAACCCTTTTTTATGAGGGGTTGTATAGGTAATATCCCCTTTTTTCTTTGGGATATCCTATAAAGATACACTTTGTGCCTTGGGGTGCAATTTTTTTACCTGAAGAGGCCTTAACAAATGCTTCGCTAACCCACACATGTAAATTCGATAACATGGATTTGCGTCCACTCCATAACTCATATGGAACACCATTTATCGATTTAGTTGGTACTTGGTTTAGTATGTGCGTTGCTATTTATAATGAATATCCACAAAAGGATAATGGAAGACTCACATGACTCATCATTGATTTCACCATGTCCAACAGGGTGGTGTTCCTCCTTTCACTTAAACCATTCCACTATGGTGTGTAAGGAGGAGTGAGTTGAGATAGAATACCAAACTCCCGTAAGAAATCAATGAAGTCCTTATTAAGATATTATCCTCCTCTATTTGAGCTGATTTTCTCAATATTCTTACCAAGATGGTTCTCAACCTCATTCTTGTATTCTTTGAACCGATCAAAATAATTTGACTTATACCTCATTAAGTAGATATATCCATATCTACTAAAATAGTCAGTAAAAGTTATGAAGTATGAGAACCCACCCCTTGCCTCAACAAGAAATGTCCCATACACATCTGGGTGAAGTAATTCTAGAAGTTCTTTAGCTCTTTCACCTTTCCCACTAAATGGGGCTTTGGTCATTTTTCCTTGTAGACGCGCATGACATACACCAAGTGATTTTAGTTCGAAAGAATCTAAATACCTGTCTTGATGTAGTTTTGTCAAACATTTCTCATTGACATGACCTAGCTGGTGATGCCAAAGTTGGGTGTGGTATGAGTCATGTGAATTAAATTAGTCATCGATTTCCATTACTTGGTTTGTGTAGTATAACACATAAAGGTCATTATATAAATGTGCCCTACCAAAACAAATGCTATCTTTATAAAAGTAGAAACATTTATTTCCAAACTTGAACATGAATCCATCAGTATCTAATCTGGATACTGAAATAATGTTTTTAGTAATAGAAGGCACATAATAACAACCCTTTAACACCAAGATCATTCCATTTGGCAACGTGAGGTGGTAGTCTCCGACAGCTACAGCAGCAAGTCTAGCTCCATTGACTGCTCGTAGATCTACCTCCCCTCAATCAATCTTCTTGAATCTACATAGTTCCTGTATTTGGATACAGATGTGAGCACCACAAGCAGTATCTAATACCCAATTTGTAGAAATAGATAGATTGAATTCGATAACAAACGCACCTAAAGCTTCCCCTTGCTTCCTTGGATGGGTGCAGTTTTTCTTCCAGTGGCCCTTCTTGCCACAAGTGAAACAAATAGCATCATGATCCTTTGCCTCCCCTTTGATCTTCCTTTTCTTTGAAGGCCTTGAAGAAGCTTTGGTCTTAAATCTCTTCTCCTTCCCTTTCCTTTTATTCACCATAAGGATAGAAGGATTTTCACGCTTCATGTCATTTTCCACTTGGAGAATAAGGATAAGAAGATCAGATAGAGACTTCTCAATGTTTTTCATATTGAAATTAACAATAATGTTTGAGAATATCTGGAGGAGTGATGCAAGAATGAGATTGGTACCCAGTTCTTCGGGGAGTTTAAACCCTAGAACCTCCAAGCGCTCAATATAGCCAATGAGCTTGACTACATGAGTCCCAACTGGGGCACCCTCTCCAAGCTTGCTCTGAAATAGAGCCTTGAAGATCTCAAACCTTTCCTATCTTTCTCTCTCCTAGTATAGACCATGGAGGTGCTCGAGCATGCTATAGGCATCCATGTATTCATGAGACTTCATGATCTCAATATACATTGATGATATCATCAAACATTGAACTTTGAGAGAATCATTCAAATGTTGATCATAGACCAGGAAATCTTCATCACTCGCCCCTGGGGTAGGAGAATCAGTAAGTGAGGACTCCATCATGTAAAACTTTCGTTCATGGTGTAGGATAACCCAAAGGAGCCAAAATCATTCCTGAAAGTTACTACCAGTGAGGATATTGTCTTTATCTAGTATTGATCGCAGAGAAAATGTGGTTGATGAGTTTGTCATCATGATTCTACAATTTAAAAGATCAGATTTATTAGTACTTTCTTGATTACAATTTATGATAAATAATGAATTAATTAATTAATTCTCCCACTATTTTATCAAGTCCCAATGGCCCTCACCATTGAACTCGGAATGTCCAGTTTCTTTGACATTCTAGTGGAAAGGATCCATATTCCCCTTCTCATAACCCCAACAAGGGCTGGTCAAGCTATTTGAAGGTATTTAGGTAGGCAGCTCTTTTCCAACTGTGAGCTTACAGTTCCATGATTTGTTGAGTGGACTCCCCAATCCTGAAATCCTGACTTGGATTTCATCAACTCTTGCATCCAATATTACACCAAGTCTAGCAAGGGATACTTCTCTTGATGTAGTATGGTTAAATCAACCCAAAACCTTTCAAAAGGGCTTCCTTTAAAAAAGTAAGTGTTCCAACAAGGGTTGGTCAAACAAATAGTTTTATTATGTCTTTCCCTTAATCAGGTAACAGAAGGCTTGGTCTGACTTAATATGGTATTGAGGTATTTTAGTCATTTATGCGTAGTTTTCACATTATCACATGCTTGTTAATATTAAATGATGATTGCTTAAGTGATTAACCATGTTCAGATAATGTTTAGGCATAGTCCAGTTTTTATTTTATTCCATATTTTCATGCTTGTTCATTTTATTAATTATGTGATTGCGACAACACATACATAATAAATAAACCTTGCAATCAGAGAGAAATAAAATAAGATGGCATGATCATGGGCTTTAATTTGGTTAGTTTATCTAGTTGTTTTGATAAGCTAACCCTGAACTAGGAAAAACACCTTGAACCTGATGGTTCGTGTTTTGCAGCTCCCACTTGTCCACCTTTGTATCTTCTTACGTCGGTTTCGCCTCAGCTTTAGGATTTGAACCGTCTTCCCTAGCTTGGGAGATCCTCCATTACATGTGTTTACATTAAAGAAACCATGGGAACGCAGGCCCTACATTTTATTGGAAGAAGGATCGCAGGCCAAAAAAATTAAATTAAATAAATTTAAATGACACCATACAAATACAAAGGGTCTTTTGTCTAGATCATGATCATCCATAGCATGCAATGACATTTACGCATATTTAGAATTCAAATTCTTTTAACCGTTCTTTCATTTTAGATAATTCACGCTTGAATTTAATTAATTATGATCTTATATTTAATTAATTCATTAGCTTAAATTCCTTTCTGAATTTACTTGAGATTCTTATCATCCATATTCCTTGTATGGGTCTTTGTACATTGGAGGAAACCTGGTGAAATCCCATTTCTGGAAAGTACACGGAGTGTAGTTTATAAGTACACGGCGTGTATTTCTTTTCACCCTTTATCCAAAGTACACGCCAGGGGCTTTGGTGTGTTTTCATTACTTTGGAAATTTTGGAGTCAACGGCGTGTAGATAAATCATACACGGCATGTACTCCCTTGTTACGCGGTAACCGGCATGGCGATCCCGTGTACGCAGAACATGGTTTCTCATTGTACATGGTTTTACCTGGACTGGATCAGACTACACGGCATGTTGTTCCAACATACACATTGTGTATTCTGGTTCCCACGCGCCATTCAATTCTGGTCAACATGGCGTGATTAATACTTAGGCATATTCAATTTACACGGTGTGGTTTGGCGGACCAGTGCTGGTTCATTGAACCTCTATACACAGCGTGTAGTATTAAGTATACGCCGTTTAATCCCGTGTTGTACAGATAGAAAGAGCGGCTCCTCCGGATGAGTTCCTCATTTTTACTTTAATCAAAAATTAAAATTAAAAGGTCGTTTCTGTGATATAAATCGAGAAAAAAAGGATGAAGAATAGATCTCATTTATTCATATTTATATGACGATTTATTTCAAATTGAATCAAATATAAATGTGTAAATTATCAACTAAATTAAATAACTATAATCAACATTGTAACCTCGCTCTGATACCATTTTGAAGGTTCCGGGTGCAGTGGAAGCATGTAGGTGGATGTACCCACTTGGCTTTTTTTCATTAGCAATGATCAATCTGGGATCAATACGACGATAAACGCCAGTCTCCACTGATCGAATCATAGAAATAGGCAAAATAAATAGAAAGTCCCGGAACCACAAAGTAGGATCATTACAGGTTGATTATAATTAATTTAATCAATTGAAAAGAAATACATTTTGGGTGTTCTTCCTTATCTGATGTTCTTGATCACGTTCCGCTGTGATTCGTCGTTGCATCGCAGAAGCCATGTGTATACTTCTTCTAGCGGTGATCCACAAGTGTACCTCGTATCTCGGGACATCGCCAAAGGATTCTCTAGGTGCTAGCGTGGAGAAACATTTTCTTTCATTTTCCACCTTATATCTTCTTGATCCGATGGAAGAGGAACTCTCTAGATCTTGAGAGCGTTCTTGGAGGAAGAGGTTCTTTTGTCCTTGAAAGAATTCTCTAGAGATGTTGTTTGTCGGAAAAGAGTTGGGGTAGTGAGGATATTTATAATCGGGTGTGTGGGGTTATAGAGTTATGACAACAAATAAACGTGTTACGCATTTTATTTATTTTGTTGACTCTTATTTAAAACCCCCATGTCAAATAATTAAAACCTTGACATGCGCCCATGCTGATTATAAAAAATATCATTTAAAACAATATTATATCCTCAAAATTCCAACTGGAAAAACTACATGGCGTGAATTAATAAATACAAGGTGTGTACTTGTTTTTCATTGAAAACTTCACGGAGTGTATATTCAATGTACATAGCCTGTATATATTTTTTTCATTTATTAATTTCCTTTTCATAAATAAAACTACACAGTGTGTAATGTTTAATACACGGCGTGTACTTGTTTTCCATGAAAAACTACACGGTGTGTAATCTTTAATACAGGGCGTGTATATCTTGTTTTTCATTTCCTTCTTCCTCCATCATTAAAAAGATTTAGGCATCCTTGAATAATTATTAAACCACGTATGGAAATAACCTTTATTCTACTTGAGATACTTGAATACACTTAGTGTGTGACCCTCTAGGCCTCTTTCTCGTTGGCATTAGGCAGGGTTGCCTAAAGTCCAAGATTACTGTCTGGCAACGGGTCAAGGCACCCAAGAGAAAGAAGTTGACGCCGCATTGACGTATCACCACATACGAATTCTTACTGTGTAATTTAATCCCTTTGTCTCGATATCTCATCAAGCAGGTTTCATGGCAGTTTCATAAACCTATATGCTTGATCCATCGTTCTTTGACTACCTAAAATAAACTTGTTGTTCACACCATGTCCATGGAATTTAATGCAACATTTCTATTTCAATAAAAGGGACGAGATATCAACTTCCATAAATGGAAGGGAAAAATCCTTCCTTGACTTATCCATTCACAACATGTCACTCGTGATTCACCCAACGTACCCTACTTCCCGCCAACTATATGTGTGACGGTTTTCCTCAGTAAATATAAGTGTGTGTGTCATGATGTGAGTTAATGATAATCTTCTAGTCTAAGGACCATTACACACGCTCGTAGATAGAAATGTCTGATAACACCAAGACATGCAGAATTACTACTGGTGGTTCTGTTATCATAATCCCCCATCCTGTAGATTACCAAGTGCGAACTCCATGAGAGAGAGTCTCGTTTTCTTATTAGTACTCGCACACGATGGTCTGTATACTATGTATCCTATCATAGTATGTCATCCAACCGTAGAACTTTATTTAAGAATATTGTTATATCATTTCAATCTTCTCATCATAGTGGGGATCTTCCATGACCTTATCAATTCAACTTATATTCCAGGACATTATTATATTATAGTCATGCAGAAAAATGAACAATATATAATAAGTGAACATTCATGTAATAAAAGTACAAAACAGTTGGTTCTCAGGACACTAACCCTTACACAATGTACCTTGTACTTAACTTCCATTTATTTCTAAACCTCAGGACCTTCTTCCATGGATATATGCATAGAAATACCATGTCTCCAACTTTAAACTCAAGGTCTCATCGACGGTTATCAGCATAACTCTTCTGTCAACTCTGGGATACCTTGATATGTTTCTGAATAGTTTTCACCTTCTCCACCATTTATTCTACCATTTCTAGTCCTAGAAGCTTACACTCACCAACTTTATACAAACATGTCGGTGTTCTGCACCTCTTCCCATATAGGTCATCATAAGGTGTCATTCAGATGATCAAGTGGAAACTATTATTGTAAGATAATTCAACCAGTGGACGATATTGGTCCCACCCTCCTTTGACGTCCATAGAACACGCTCTCAACATGTCCTCAAGTGTTTGGATAGTCTACTCGGATTGGCCATCATTTTGAGGATGATAAGTCATACTGAAGTTCAACTTAGTATCTAGAGCATGTTGAAGACTTTTCCAAAACATAGAGGTGAATCTTGGATGTAGATCGGATATAATAGAGAGTGGTACTCCATGCAACCTTACCACTTCCCTGATATATATTTGTGCCAGCTGATCCAATGAGAAATCCTCCTAAATTGAAATGAAGTGTGAAGACTTTGTAAGATCATCCACAACAACCCAGATTTCATTGTTGCCTTTGGATGTGTTCAGAAGTCCGGTGACAAAGTCCACGGTGATGTTCTCCCATTTCTATGCTAGTATGGGAAATGGTTGCATTATCCCCTTAGACTTCTGCCTCCCTACCTTTACTTGTTGAAACACCAGGCACTTTGATATATTCTCAGTGATATCCTTCTTCATATTATCCCACAAACAATGCTCCTGTAGATCTCAATACATCTTGGTGTTTCCTGGGTGAATAGAGAAATTTGAACTATGCGTGTCATCCAAAAGTTCCTTCTTAAGCTCCAGACATGATGGAACACATAGTATTTTCCCAAATCTCAAAATTCTTTATTCATTAACATATAACTCCAAGGATTTCCCTTTTATTATAGCTTCCACTCTCTCCTAAATTCCCACATCATCCTTTTGAGCATCCTTTAACCTTTCCAAAAGAGGTGGTTGATCAATCATTTGTGAATGAATTGATGATGTTACATTCTTTATTATTCCCAAGTATGTATTCATAAAATCTAAGAATATTGGGTACTCCTCAATTATCATCAATGATAGAATTTATGGGTCCTTTATACTTAGAGCATCTGCCACCTCGTTCTCTTTCCCAGGGTGGTAATGGATTGAGTAGTCATAGTCTTTGATCAGATCTAACCATCTTTGTTGGTGCATGTTGAACACTTTCTGTGTGAATATATACTTGACGATTTTATGGGGCATATATATTACACACTAATCCCCAAAGAGATAATGCCAACAAATTTCTAAAGAAAAGATCATTGCAACCAACTCCAAATCGTGTGTTGGATAATTATTCTCATGAACTTTCAACTTCCTTGAAGCATAGGAAATGAATTTGTCATTTTACATCAACACACTGCCCAGGCCCTTTTTTGAAGCATCACTGAATACCACAAAAATTTCTCCACCTGTGAGTAAAGTGAGCATGGTCACAGTGATAACCCTATTTTTCAACTCCTTGATGCTTTCTTCACATTCATCACTCCAAGAAAACTTTACTCCCTTCCGAGTTAGCTTGGTAAGAGGGGTGGAAAATCGTGAGAAATTTCTCACAAATCATTGATAATATCCTGCTAACCCCAAGAAGCTACGAATATCCATTACCGATGTTGGTCTCGACCATCCATCAATTGCATTTGTTTTGGAGGGATCCACATATATCCCATTTCTTGTGATGATATGGCCCAAGAATGAGACCACCTTCAACTAGAACTCACACTTTTTGTACTTTTCATAGAGATTATCAGTCTGTAAAGTCTCTAGTATAGTTCTTAGAAGCTTCTCATGATCCTCCTTGGTTTTGGAGTATATCAGAGTATCATCTATAAAGACTACCACAAATTTGTCAAGGTAATTCCTAAAGAATATATTCATCAAGTCCAAGAATATTGATGTAGCATTAGTGAGTCCGAAAGGCATTACTATGAATTCATAGTGCCCATATCTTATACGAAAAGCATTCTTGGGGATATCTTTCTTATTCACCCTTACTTGATAATATCCTGACCACAAATCCGCCTTGGTGAAGTATTGTGCTCCACACAGCTGATCTAACAAGTCATAAATTTGTGGGGTAGGATGCTTGTTCTTTATCGTTATTTTGTTAAGCTCGTGATAATCGATGAAAAAGCACATTGACCCATCCTTCTTCTTGATGAAAAGGACTGAAGCACCCCATGGTGAAGCACTTGGGCATATAAACCCTTTATCCAAGTTCTCCTGTAGTTGTTTCTTCAGCTCCTCAAGCTCCACAACTGCCATTCTACATAGAGTCTTGGATATTGGTGATGCCCCGGGTATAATATCAATTGAGAATTCAACATCCCTTATTAGGAGGAAAACCAGGCAATTCCTTGGGAAACACTTTAGCAAATTCCCTTACGATAGACATGTATTCACGGATGGTATCCTCCTTAGACTCAATCATCTAAGCCAGATACGCGTGCACATAGGGTAGTAATATCCATGCTAGAGATTATGGAACTAAATAATATTCATCTTCCTCCTTGCACTTGTATAGAATCGGGGGTCGATTCTCCACATGTAGGGTGATTTCCCTCTCACAACAATTTATGTTGTCTCTAGATAAGGAAAGCCAATCCATGCCAAGAATTGAATCAAATTCCACCAGAGGTATTATGACAAGGTTCACCAGGAAATTAAATCCAAATATTATGATAGGGGATAAGTTATATTCATGGGATGCAATGATTTCCCCATTTTCCTTACTAACCAACATCTTTACTTCCATGATTTTTGGTGGTGTTGGGATTGTTCTAATAAACTTTTGGGATATAAAAGAATGTGTAGAACCTGAATCAAAATGTCTGTTCGCTATTCTAGAATGAATAACTAGCGTACCTATCACCACTACATTTTTAGGGTTCACTTCGGCAGTAGTGATGGAAAAGGCTCTCCCTTGGTGCCTTAGAGGTTGTTAGTTGGCTCGGAAATTCCTTGTCATATGGAAATTATTTGCAATATTCCCTGGTTCTTTGCAGTTGTAGTAATGAACAATGTGTTGAGGTTCGAATGGAGTGTTCCTCTCCTCTACTGCAGCCACAAGTTTTTCATGTTGGTAGTTAACAGCTAGGTTCCATTCTCTTCTACACCTAAATAATTTCCTCCTCCCCTTCAGGAAATTTTCAGGGTTCTTCTTTCTGCACCTTTGGCAAGTGGAGTACTGGATCTTCTTAGAACTGTCGGATTTATCCAGCGCTTTCTGTAGACTAGGTTTCAGACCACCCAAGAAGCAGTCAACCTCACATTCAGGGGTAACAAAAAAGACAGAGTCATATCATTCAAGCCTTGTGAATTTTTCCTCATACACTCTAACAAATTCATCGTCTTTTTTCTTGAGGTCAAGTAAGTCCCTTTCCATCTTAAGTTAGAGGGTCCGTGGAAAATATTTAATGAAAAACATCTTCTGGAAATCCTTCTATTCCAACGCCTTGATCTATTCCTCAGGCTTCTTATTTTTTATCAACATCTACCATTGATCAGTTATACCTTCCATTCTATAAGAAGCCAGAAGAACCTTATCTTTTTGGGAAAATTGAAGGATGGAGAAGATCTTTTCAATTGAGTTGATCCATTGTTTGGGGATTGAGGGATCAGACGATCCATTAAAAGTATGATCCTTTTGTCTCATGAATCTCTCGATAGTGACTTGTTCTTTGTAGGGGGGTCGAACATTCCTCTTGACCCATATTTCTATTCAAATCTTGAGTTAACTGATAGAGAAGCGTGACAATGTTCGTGATTCCTACTCCCACCAGATTGGGCTTCTCATTTTCACAGTCATCACATTGATCTTCACATCGGTTGTTAGCCCGAGTCCTCCTATTACCAGCCATTGGATGGAATAAAAGGAAAGTTGGGGGTAATACATAAAGGGTAATCCAAGGACAAAACTGATGACTTATAAATAAATTTTATTTCCTTAACTTATGAATCCATAAGCTAAATGTTTTCTATCCATGATCTACTTTCTAACATATATTGTTCGGGGCATTTTTTTTAATTCCCTTAATAAGGGTTCATACTAGGATTATGAATTTACAAAAGAATATCCCTTGGGAGTGTTGTAACCAAGAGTGAACTAAGGCCCATTTTCATGCACCAGTTCCCATTCGAGTCTAGCTCAAAGTGGTGTTTTCTGGTTTTACCCATATGATACATCCGTGCTAGAGCCGCCTCTACATGCTCGAATCTAGAGAGAGATGTATTTTATTGATAAAACACTTACTAAATACTCACCAATACATAGGGATGTTTTTATTATACATATTCTTATCTATGATTCTTTACTAGGGTTTTCTAATACTACTTCCAAAAATAACTAAACCTCCCTTTGATACCAACTGTAACAACCCTACTCTTTATTACACACATAAATAAGATTTATTACAAAAAATCTTCACTTGATACAACATGGAAGATTGATAGGTATTGTGTATTTGGGGATTAGGAGAAATACATAACAAATTAAAACATAAAACACAACATCTTTATTGAAAACATCTTTTACATGACCACAACATTCCCTCATACTTAGCATTGCACGGGATAACCTCAAGACATTCATAAGAAAAGGGTGATCTATAAATCCAAGTAAGAGAATAAATATGGAATAACATGAGGATTAAAATACATGTTAGACAATAGTCTTATCAATGGATCACAAGAGAAACATGAACATAAGGTCATGAAAAAGCATGATAATCATAACATGTAAATGTGGCAGCAATACTTAAAATGGAATTAGCACGAACCAAGGCTCATTGCACAAGGAGCGTGAGTAAACCCTCATTGCAGGTGAAGCACTAGTAAAACCTAATTGCATTTGACTTATCATGAATCTACACCCATTTCACATGATGTATCATGATATTACACCTTACCCAATACATTGGAGAGCTATCAGGGTGCACCCTTCTTAAACATTTCATTTCATTCATATGTGTGCCACATGGATCATATAACATAGAATCAATCAACATCATAAGTTATTCCATGATTAAGTAATGTGGAATAAATACATGAAAGTACCATTCAATAGGTATATTTTCATAAAGGTGAATACCCTTGATAGATACATGGGTATGGTATTCACTACACAATGATCTTGGCTTGGAAAATGTGGTGTAAATTTGGCAACAAAACGGCGTGACATAAGGAATCATGAAAATAGTTGATGAGATAGTAAAGGGTGTATCCTCATATGTACATGAAATTGAAATTAATGGGGTCATATGGATACATTTTCTATCAAACATAATGGAATTTATATGCATAATACAAAAGAATTACTTGTATGTATAAGAGGAGAGATAAATCCCACACGGAATTTCGACATGGTAACAGGTGTACATGGGAGACTTTAATGAGAGATAAATTGGTATCCCATCATCCAAAAATAAAAAGGACAGTATGGGGGAGGTGTGAAATCATACCCCAACAATTTTGATTGAAAACAAAATGGTGTAACCATTTAAAAAAATTAGGCAAAAATGGGAAAAGAAGAAATCCCTTACTTGGAAGTGTGATCCCAAAGGCTTGGGAGAGTCTTGAGAGAGGATCCTTGGGAGAGTGGGGTACCTTTGGAGGATTATATAGATAGGAGTGCAGGGGTTGGTCGAACTCCAAAGGCTTTGAATGAAGAGGATGTGGGATCTTGGGTGGGTTTATATAGGAAAGGGGGGGAATTTTTTAATATTTAGGTTTGGGAAATCTCACATTAAACTAACCAAACCAAAAACCAGCCCATGGTTTTTTACAAACGGGAGTGGAAAAAAATATTTTATAAGTCCAATGTCCGAACTTTTTAAGATAATAGGGTTTCTTGAGTGGAGGTGAGTCACACACTCAAGGAAAACAATTTAAAAAGACAAAATGTTTTATAAGTTTTGGAGGGTCCACAAAAGCTCTGTAAAATAAATCAAAAAAATGTAAAATCACATTATTTTAATGATAAAACATATATTGGCAGAAAATAATGTTTATAGTATTTTATTACCTCACTATTGGTTCATTATGATGTCATAAAACACATTATATATTTAAATGGTATTTAATTTTTACCCAAAAATTCGACAGTCTCAGAAAATTGTGAAAAATTAACTTTTGGAAAATTTCAACAACCTGATTCCCAAAATAATATTCATTTTATCTAAATAATTTTTAAATATGTGAATTTTTGCAGTTCTGATGGGGAGTGAAGAAGGAACATAGGTAGGGGGCCCATTGGACTTGAAAAAATAGATGAAGCATTAACTTGGCCTTCATAATCTTATAGTAGTAGCATTGAGAATCTATGGAGATACCATTCTATTGGATGTTCTCTTTCGTTGGAATAGCCTTGTTCCTGATTCTCTACAATAAGAAACTCATTCTCATTGGAATTTCGTTGCACCATGCTATGGGTGTCCACTCGTCCAAGGTGTCTTCTGTCTGATGTGTCCTCCTATAATCCTATACGTTTTACCTACTAGTACTTGACCTATTGAATCAGTAGATATCTAGTTCATCACTCAAAATAAGGTTTTCGAAAAAACTCATCTGAATGGGGTCAGCACCGCATGGACAAACTCATATAGTTCACTAGCTTCACTGAAAGAAAGGCTCGGAGAGGGACAACCAGAGTAAGCATGTATTTCCCTAGACCAGTTGGTTTCCCAGAAGGTAACCTCCCCTCTTCCAATGACCCATCGAGTGTAGCTGGACAAAGACTTTATATGGGAGAACATGAAACTATACAAACTAGTAGCGTCGTGATGACCAGTCACTACATGTCGTCCATAGCGCGCCTTTGAAAAACATTTCCCATAGAGTCTCTCCTGTGATGATCTCCTAAGCTAGCTGAGCTTGCATACCTAGAATGGTATCTTGGATGTCCCGAAGGCCTACACCTCCTTCGACTACTGGCCTATAAAACTTCTTCCAAGAAGCCTAGTGGCTTAATTCCTTCCTATTTCATGTCCCATAGGAAGGCGTTGATCATTCTATCCATTTTTATGACAGTTCCTTCCAGGATATTGATGCCGGTGAAAACATGTAGCGGCATAGAGGATAGCACATTGTTGGTCTGTATTACCGACCCTTCAAAGGACACAAGTTTTCTCTTCCAACTGACGAACCATCCTAGTATCCTCTCAATAATATCACTAAAGTTCTATTTTTTCGTGCGGCTACAGGAGACTATAACCCCAAAGTAGATGATTGGGAGCTATTTCTAGTGGAAAACAATGATTTCTTGGATGTCTCTACAGCGACATCCTGGGCATTTGTTTGATATAAATACATGGATTTTCGATGGGTTGATACATTGGCCGTTAAGTCGTCCATATCTGGACAGAATCTCCATAAGATAGGACATATATTTGCATATGACACTCATAAAATTCAAGACATCATCGGCAAACATCATATGAGAAATACTCTCCATAATCCACCTCCCACAGAAAGGCTTCATATTTCCCTTGGCCAAGTTATGATTCAGGTTCTTGGACAGAGCGTCCTGAGTAAGAATAAAGAGACTTGGGGACAACGGATCCCCCTTAAGAACACCCTGGACTGATTTAAAGAAGCTAAAACATTTCCCCATAAGAGAGACAGACTGCAAGGAAGCGAAATAGCACCTAAAAAAGAGGTCACAAAACCTTTCCTAGAACCGGAACCTCCTCATGATATGAATGATCAAACACCATTTGATATTTTTTGTAGGCATTATTCATGTCAACTTGGAAGATAACATTTGATACCACCGCACATCTGTGAATGTCACGTACATGTTCACTAGTGATGCCAACCGCCCCTTGAATGCTTCGACCTTGAATAAACCCATGTTAATCCAATGAAACCAACTTGGGGATGAGCCTGTTTAGTCTCCTGGGGATGACTGTGGATAGAATCTTATAGGATACGTTGGAAAGGAAAATGGGATCGTATTGGTTAATGAAGGTTGTTCTCTTGGTCTTAGGAATGACAACCACCCTTGAGGAGAAAATTCCCCTATTAAGGACCCCACCACCAAAGAAATCCAACACCGCCTCCACCACCTACGGGCCAACCACCTCCCAAGAAGCAGTGTAAAAGGAGGCTGGTAAATTGTCCAGCCCGGGTGCACTATCATGTGACATACTCATCATTGAATCCTTCATCTCATTCTCCATTGGAAGTGTGGTAAAAGAGGTGTTGTCTGCCTCCCTCACAAGTTGCAGGAGACAAAACAAGAAGTCATCACTGGCTGAAGAATCCCTTGCGAAGTTGGAAGATGCCTCCCTCATCAGAAGACCCTCAAAGTGTCCCAAATCCATTTTTCCAGTGACATCCACATCATAGGTAAAGGACCCATCTTTGAGACCCAGATTGATCCTCATGTATCTCCTCTCTTTCATACATGAATGAAAGCATGCATTGTTCTGGTCACCTTCCCTTAACCATCTTACACGAGATCACTATCTGTAGACTCTCTCTATTTCTAAAATCTTCTTGGCAATATATTTCCTCTTGTCACATAGAATAATGAATGGGTTTTCATCCCAAACAATCTGAAGAGATTATTCCAACCTATCAACCTCGTCTTGAATTTTGTTCACCCCATCCGCATCATCTGATTGGTTGACCAAAAAGCTTCCAATGTCTTCCTTGAAGAACTTGAGGTTGTTGACCAATCCTCCCTAATACCTTCCTTCTTCCTCCTTTTACTAGGACTCTTTCAGAAGCTGCATGAAGGATGCATCCTGATGTCATGCACTGTAATAGTGAAATACTGGACCTCCCACCACTTCACGCCTGATTTCTACATGCAGTGGGGCATGATTCTAAAGTGTGAATGTAATATGGGCAACCGGAATTTTTTAGAAAAGATCTATCCCTTGGATGTTTGTGAGGCATCTGTCAAGATAGCTCCATATGTGGTTTATTCCCCTTCGATTATTGCACCAGGTAAATTTAGTTCCCGAGAAACCCAAGTCCAGAAGTCTGTCATTCACAATAACTCCCTAGAAGTCTTACATACCTCCTTGATTGGATATGGATCCACCTCTTTTTTATGATAAGTTAGTAATAGAGTGGAAATGACTACCAACAAACCAGGGTAATGATCCTGGTTGAAAGTCCTCTAGGTGAATCCATAACTCCATCCTCTTGCGAGTATAAGTACTTGCATAGATGAAGCAGAAGAGGATATTAAACCCTCAGTGGGAGATCTTCATCCTGATACATTGTGGCAAGAGGCTCACAACCTCAACCGAAACATTATTCATCCAACATATCCAAATCTGAGAATTTTCAGTTCCTCCATGCATATCACTTGAGAAACAGAATTTTTGACCAACCATGAGACTTTTTAGGATTTTGTTTCGGTTCCAGAATCACCACCATCGAAGAGTTATATTTTCTAACTTTGAACCCAATAAAATCAGTCTTGACTTCGACACCTAAGCAACTTTCATTCTAGATGACAAGAGAAATCATCACAGTAATCCCTTTAGGGCCTTATGGCTCAAAGAGAGTGAGAGAGATGAAGGCGTGAATAGACCTGTCTCCATTGCTTTGGAGTTGGTGACTGGTCCAAGGGTCCCAACATCACGGTTATTCAGTTCTGGAGAGAGAACAACTTTCTTGAAAGAGCCATCAAAATCCTCTAATAGAGGCCTCCTTCTGGTCAGGAGGAACCATAGAGAGACTTCCCCTAGATCCACTTACACCAAGGAGATCAACAACCGACATTGGGGGGAAAGACGAGAAGCCACCAATTCCATTTTAGTACCTTTCAACATACAACCCGGCTCCATCAACTCTTCCATATAGAGAGTAAGGTCTCTCACCAGGGATCTCTAGAGAATCTCTGATGATAACTGGGTTGAGAAATGAACTAGTGAAAAAGTGAGGGACAATGCTTTGGAAGGGCTCCGTATAGAGTAAGCAATGCATACCTCTGGGTCCCGAGAAGGCACGTCGTCCACGTATACCTGTCAAAAAAACCGAAAATCTATGGGCCAATCCATTATCACATGGATTTATTTGGGTTAGGGCCTTAAAAATTTAGGCACAAAAACATTCGGACCACATTTGATCCAACCTGAAAAACCCGCAGCCTGCGCGGACTATCCCTTCGGGTGTCCGCGGGTCCTTTTTGACCCACAATTATAAGTATTACAAAAAATTATTCTTGAAAAATAAAACAAAATAGTATAATATAATAAATTATCATTTGTGTGTGAAAAAATATTTCAAGTTTTATAAAAACATACATAAATCCAAATATGTATTTATTTTAAAATTTTGATAATCAAGTCTCCAATACAAATTTTTGATGTAAAATTTCAGTGCAAATTTTAAGTACTAATTTGCACTCATAAGATTAAAATTCCGATGCATATAAAATATAATTTGATTATTTAAATTAGACAATTAAATGGAAATTTTAACTATACTTTTATAATGTAAATTTCCATTCATATTTTCCGATGTAAATTTTCAGTGTAAATTTATGATTAAATTTTATAGTTTTTATTTATGCATCATTATATTTTTATTGTAGTTTTAAGTGGAAGTTTCTAGTTGAAGTTTACCGTAAAAGTTTCTAATGAAAAATTTAAATGTAATTTTCCATTGAAAATTTACATTTTTCATTTATGTTTTAATGTGTCTACATTGTAATTTTAATGGAAAATCCGAACTGCAGAAAACCAGTGAAAAGTTTCACAAAGACTATTCAGTGGCAGTTTGCACTGGAAAATTCAATAATAAAATTTGAGCATGCATTTATTTTAGAACATTGTTAATCAAATTTTCAGTATAATTATAATAAAAGTAAAATGGAAATTTGTATCATAAATTTAAGTGGAAATTTGAACTCAAATTTTCTATTGAAAACGTTTACTAAAAGTTTTTCGTGCAAATTTCCAATGAAGATTTTCCGTTAAAATTTAAATGTTTAATATATGTATTAATATATTATTATTTTAGTTTTAATTTTTTGAAAATTTAAATTTTTTATTTATATTTTAATATATCTACATTGTAATTTTATGTGAAAAATAAAAACACCAATTCCCAGTGAAAATTCAAAACACAAATTTCCAATATAAGTTTGCACTGAAAAATTCCATAGAAAATTTGAGGTTCAAATTTTTAGTGTGAAATTAAATTATTTTTTTATGATTTAACATATTTAAATTAAAATTTTAATCATTAATTTATCTTATAATATTGTTAATCAAATTTTCAAAATAATTATAATAAAAAATAATTTGAATTTAACACTAGAAATTTAAGTGGAGAATCCAATTAAATTTTCAATGGAAGTTTGTAGTGAACATTTTTTGTCAAAAATTTGCAATGAAAATTTCTAGTGAAATTTTAAATTTTTTATTTATGTATTAATATATTTTCATTATAATTTTAAGTAAATATTTTAAGTGTAGATTTTCAGTGGGAATTTACACATGAAATTTCAAATATAAATTTTCACAAAAAAAATCAATATAAATTTTCCTATGTACATATAATAAATAATATATATTACATGTATATATAATAAATATATTATATGTATTAAATAAATTTATATAATAAATAATAAATATTATTATATATATATGTAATAAATATTATATACATGAGTTGTAGTGTTAACGAGAGGCGCAAGAGTATTGTTGTCCCTAAACTGCTTTGCACGGTCAAGTTAAATAACCCACCTAAGATGATATTAATCCCATAAATCATCAAAGATATAATCTTTTAATGTTTTTTGTTGTTTTTAGGGATATAGTTAATTAAAAACTAAATATTTTCACCAAATCTCAAACATTTCTATTTTTCTGTTCCACTTTATCATGGTTCATGAGCAAAAAAATATTTTTATATATTATTTTTTTTAATCTCGTGAGCCGGCCCGTTAGTCTGCGGGTCTCGCATGCTAGGTTCTGGCTTTTATTTTTTAAGTCCGCATTATTTTTGGACTGGGTTGGACCGCACAATAAAATATGCAACCCGCATGATCCGCCCTGCGGGCTGACCCGCCCTGCCGCGTTAACACATCTACCTCCACGTAAGGATACGCAGAAGAGGAAATTGGTCCAGGAAGAACCTGCTTCCCCCCATTGTCTCTGGAAGTTCTCCTCTAGGTGGCCATGAAAACCACAAAGCGCGCAAAACTTCAGAAGATGTTGAAAGAATATTTGTTTCCACCAACTGAAACTGTCACTCGACTCTAGAAGGACCCTAGAGGGCCTCTTCACTACAAGGTCCAACTCTACACAGATGTGATGATTCGCTGGCACCTGAAGGCACCTGGTGTTATCATCAACACAAAGGAATGAGCCAAGTGAGTCCCCCACCATCTTTAGAATTTTTGGGTTGTGAAAAGTTAGGGGGAGACCTGGAAGGGAGTTCCAAACCACATCAGAAGAAGACTCGCGCCCGAAGTGATAATCCCATAAACACCTCATCAGGGGGATGTTCCAGGCCCTACATCTCCTATCTTGTCACATCCACACCACCACAAAATCCTCTCTAGTAGAAAGATTATTGCAGAACGACACCTGTGAAAACTCGGAGACAACCAGAAGATGAAGAAGACCCCATGAATCCACATAGCTCTAAGAAAAGTCCAGAGTGGGTTTGATGCATCCAAAGTGGGAAACCAGAGAAAGGTCAGGGTAGGATGCCTCCTCTCAATGCTCCTGAGCCGAAAGATCCACCACATGAACCCCCTCCACATACCTGGGGGCTCTGAGTTCCACTTCAATCAGATGAATGATCGGCAGGACCGTCGTGGCCATCGAAGATGGGCCTCCTGTGCAAGCCGGAGAAGTCGCACCACACAGAACATCCTTGATGGAGGCCTCCGGAAGCCCTCCATTCAAAGCTCTCATGCCAAAAGCCCTCACAGGGAGAAGGAATGCCTCCATTGAGAAAGATTTGTTGGGCGTTGGAGTAGCTTCGGCCAAAGGAGCGGAAAGATCCCTGCCTGGGGGATCCATATTCTTGAGAATATCTTAGTTATAGGAAATTATTAATTCAGTGGTGAGTGATGTTATGATTTGATAAATTAATGGGAGACTAATATGAATTAATTTATTATCTCATAAATGATAATCATTATAAGGAACTAAATATCAAATTTTATTTTTCATAAAAATTTCTATCCACTAAGCCACATCACTATTCATTTGTTCCATTTTGTAGAAACACAATCTTTTGACTAGTTCTAAATATTAGGAGTGGTATAGGCACTTGTTTTTTGTATTATTCCATGAGTGAAGGTTTCATAAACTGGAGTCCTCAAATCCTACTGATCCTTCTCAAGAGGCTAATGAACTGAAGAAAAATGACTTCTAGAAACACATGGATGATTATTTTCGTGTTCAATTGCTTATGTTATCATCCTTGACTAGTGAGATCTATAAGCTTCAAGAATACATGGATTCATACACCATATTGTCACATCTTTGTTTCCTCTATCAAAATAAATAAAGACATGAGTGGTATGAAATATTCAATTCACTCTTTGAATCAAATATGGGATAAGGGGTTCTATCTGCAACTAATATAGTTTAGATGATTACCTATATTTAGCATTATTTGATTCATCAATTTATGTTTCTCAAGGAATTTCACAAAAAAAACTCATTTTTTACTCACTTCCTCTAAGATTCATAGGTTTTATTTTGAACCTTAACATGAAAAATATGGATAATATTATCTTGGTTTCTTGAATTTTATTTTCCACATGAATAATGAAATAAAGCCTGAAACCCCTTCTTTCATAATGGTGTATTATAAAAAATAATGGTGAAAAGGTTTAAGAAAAATTCTAAGTATAAGGAACCTTCTCAACTCACTTCCAAAAAAAATAAAGATTCTTAAGGATGATAAATATAAGATAAAGTGTTATGTTTTTCTTATAGTAAGAAAGACCACTGGAAGAAAAATTTTACCTTGATAAAGAAGAATGGGGAAGCCTCAGGTAGATTCATTATTGAGAATAATATATCTATTTCTAGAAATTGGGTATTAAATACAACTTGTGGTTCTTGAATTTGTATCCATATAAATTAAACAACTATATTTTATAATATTTATAAAGTTGAGTTGGATCTTAAAGATGATATTGGAGTGAGTTTAGCTATCCTAGCTACTAGGAACTACCACATCAAATTATTGACTTAATTGGTTATAGTTTTAAAAAAAATTATTATGTTCCTAGTGTAACCAATAATATCATTTCTATGTCCAGTTTATACACAGATGGTTTTATTTTTAATTTAATAAATAAAAAATCTAATTTTATAATGATGGACTATGTTATAGGATGACACACTTGAAGAATGGTATTTACATATTAAAAAATTAAAATCATGTCTTGGATATAAATAAATAATCAAGTTCACATGAATCATATCACATCTAGTTGGGGCATCGTCAACTTGGTCATGTAAACCATAAGAATATGAAAATTTTCTACTAAAAATTGTATTTAGACACCTTTGAGATGAAACCATTATATATATTCTATACTTGTTTATAAGGAAAAATGACTATGGACTCCTTTAGTGTAAAATGTGTAAGAAATATAGAGCCTCTATAATTAGCTTATACATATGTTTATATCCCTTTTCCATTAGATTCAATTGGTGGGTAATTTTACTTCATAAATTTTACCTACAAATTTAGTAAATATGGATATATCTACTTAATGAGGTATAAGACTCATTTCTTGAGAAATTAAAGGATTATAAAAATGAATTAGAGAATCATATTGGAAAGAATATAAAGAAATTTGGATCAATAAAAGTAGGTAGTATCTTAACCATGATTTTATTTATTATCTAAGAGTTTCAGTTATTATCCCAACTCACAACCCCTTATACATTGAAGTGGAATTGTGTTAGTGAATATAGGAACCATAACTTTTTTAACATGGTGATATTGATGATGAGTCAGAAAAATATTCCATTACCCATTTGGGGACACATATTAAATAATATAATACACACACTAAACAAAGTGGAAACTAAAACTACAACATTTATCACATACGAGTTTTGGTATGATAAGAAATTATTTTTTGTATCACATACATGTATGGAGATTCATATCATTTTTTAAGGCTAGTAATAGAAAAAAAAACTTCCATATCAATGTACAAAGAGTATCTTTAAAGGATAAATTAAATAAACAATCGGATATTACATATTCAGTCTCTCAGATAGAAAATATATAATGGTAATATAAGATATGTTTCTAGAAAGGGATGGAATCTCTATATTAGATAGTGGGAAAATGATAGTGTTCAATAAATTTTAGGCTCAAGGTATACAATATGAAATGAAGAATGGATTCCATAAGACCTAATGGAAGAAGTTATTCCAGAGAAAAGAGTATCATATATGAGAATTAGAGAGATTGGAAAACCAGATAAGTATGGTTTTCTTGTCATAGAGTAAGGTGAAATATTATTTATTGAAAATAATGAACCTCTATCCAAAAAAAATTAGTAGTTATCTCATATGTCACAATGTGAAAAGAATTTATGAATTCTAAAATGAATTCCATGTATTAAAATAAATATTGTATTTTGATATATTCTCCAATTTATGTAAAACCTATTGGGTGAAAATGGGTATTTGATAAGAAACTAGACATGGATGGTTTTTTTATAGAAACAGGACACCCAACCTCATTGGTGTTTGGAATGTGATGGTCGATTCCTTATATTACTCAACTATTTGTTATTTTATTTTTTAAGGTAATATGAATATCGAGAAGGTCATTTCATTTATATTTTTCTATCAAACCATATATATTTTGAGCCAATGTGGGTTTAATTTCTAAAGATAGAAAGTGGTTGGAGATTTATCGACAATACTTCAGATGGGATTCATTAAAAAGGATTGTAGGTTAGATCTCCTCACGCTATTGGTGGAAATGATTTCTTAAACATGGAATCCCTTATAGATTTATGATATATTCATGACTCTTTCTTAAACCCCATTTCAATATTTGTTACTACCATTAAAATGATTTAATCAAAAAAAATTGATGATGGGAACATATTTATATATCATAGGTTTTCTATATTTATTTTACTTGTTAGTTTATTTTGTGGTGTTTAAATCTACAAAGACAGGAACCCCAGTGTTTATAGCCATCCAGGAAGGTAATAGGTTTTATAGAATTGGGATCAAGCTCATGAAGGGTCTTCCTATGTATACCTATGAATGTAATACAAAACAATGCAATTAGGATCCACTTAACAGGACACGCCATATCTTTTAATTTAATTTCCCATGACCATTCTGGGGCCTTATATAGTTATATAACCATGAATAAGTGAAGTGAATTTAAATTTAATGTATCTAATGACCATGATATGTTAAGACTAAACCTCAAAGTTTAGTCATGTATATCCAATTTTACAGAATTAAAGCCCATAATATTTAGGTTGCATGGTTTAAGGTCATGTATAAGAATTGTACCGTGCAGTTTTGCATCATGTGACATAGATGTTTCTATTATTAATGGTATAAAAATAAAGGATCGATTGGGGATTGTTCATGGGATATCCATTCTAGTTCTTCTTTTAAGTAATATTAACCTTTTATAAACAAATATCATGGAGGATATATCCCTAATAGTATGAGTTTTTTCTTACCCACAGGTTGTCTGTAGGTACCACCTTTAAAGGTAATATAGCCCTTTAAGGAAAAACTCTTATAGATAATATGGTCCCAAGAGGATGGGTTTGTTTTTATGCATGAGCTTCCCATAGGCATCCACTTTATAGGTAATAATTCCCTTTAAGGAATAGATCTAATGGGTGATATAACCCTAAGAGGACGATTTGGGGCTTATACATGGGTTTTCAATCATATGTATAGAATAAATAAGGATATGTTTGGGGATTACACACCGATTTCATGTATATTCATATAGGCTTTCCGGACTTACATCTCGGAAAGAGGTTTATTCAGTCATTTACCTCCCATTGACTAATGGTTATAAAAAATTATGACTCGACACATTTGGAATATTGTCCCATGAGAATGAGATTGGGGATTACACATTGGCTACCATTATATGGATTTACCTGGCTCATTGTTGAGTCATACTGATGAATTCATCAATAGGATCATGGTTGGGCCTTATAGCTAGGGAGGAGTCCCAAATTTGCATGGCTTATTGGAGACATATTACTGGTCCTTTATCCATGAATATACACTGAGAAGTGGGGGTGAATCAAGGTATTACATTATGATCCTTTATTTTCAATATTTTTCTCTCAACTAGGGGAAAACTTCCATCTTTACCTTTGATTATCTCTATAATAAATAATTAAATAAATAAAATTGATGGTTTACTTGGTTCAGACACACTAGGATATAACCAAGGAGTATCCACAAAATGTTTTTTTATTAACCACAAAAAAATCTCAGTGATTTAATGTTTATAAATTTGAATTAGTCTCATCGAACCTCTAGGTTCACTACAATGAATTTTCGAAAATATCACTACTCTCATATAACCAGTAACTCCCTAATCCTCATGATGAAATATTTTTCTCTAGAAAATAATAGAAATATTCAAATTATATGGTGTTTCTTATTAATAATAGTTGTGTTGAACTTCCAGAGAGCAATTAGAACTTATGGATTTATCTATTTATTGACTTATCCTTCCCATAAGAGATCTAGAATAATTATATCACCTTACATAAGATATATGGAATGACTCTCTCACTTTGAAAAAAAGATCTATAATTTATCTTCATTCTTCCTCTTTATCCATTATATCTCCTTCTACCCTAAAATGGATCCACATATTTTAAATCCTTTCTTTAATGTTCCTTTTCTCTGTGTTAATGAGTGTATGAAATTAAGGCATTCCAAAACCAACCAAAAACTTCCCATCAATCTATGGCTACAAAAACAATGAAATCTATGAATGTCATAATGTTTATTTTCTCGATGTGTTGAATCAAACACCAAAATTTCTTCCAAGATATAATGGTGAAAAAAACATTGTTATTTTTCCTCAACACATTCATAACCACACCTATAGAATTATTATATAGGAAATTTTGTAGAGGAATACTACATTCAAACCAAAGCCTCCAGCATGCCCTAACATCATCATAGTGTGACTACACATTTTTACAAGTGGATTACCAATCCATAAAACCCTAATCCGCATCCACAACATGACTCCCCCTATTTCACACAGGGATTTCTGATTCACCACACCCTAATCTACATCCATATCCAACTTATCCATTTTTTAATAGGTGACTTCTTATGTGAAAACACCCACTATTGTAGGTGTGGTCATATACTCTAGTTGTAACTATCTTAAATATGACATGGATGTAATTACCAAATTGTGTTCTAAGACATGGTGAAGAGATTATTCCAAAAACTAGATAAAACATTCAAATTCCCCTTTTCTCAAGAAACTTAAACTTCTAGGAAAAAATAATCTATTTTATTTTTTAATAAACACATGCTTAAAATTATGAATATGTACTTTTCTTATAACAATATCCCCCTTTGGTTTTTTTGAAAACTTCAAAACACAATAACTTCTAAATACCATAACCAAGAACAACATCTTAAATATTCAACTTTACGATTAATGCATAATTGATTCACTAATCACTAAATATAAGACCATGTGAGCCACGTTTAGTGTGAAAAATAAAATTTGGTTGAAAATTTCATCATGAGGACACACCTTGAATCCATGATCACAAAAACTCCACCAACTTCAAACTTCTATCAAAATTCATCAACTTCACCCCATAATTCAACATGAAATGTTCTCCCCCATTCAAACATAATTTCACTACACCCTAATTTAACTTGAAATACTCTTCAAACATACTTTCACCACTTATTATTAAATATATACCTCCCCATTTTATAATGAACCAAAAAAGATCACTTCTTTAAAATGTTATATGAGAGGGTTAGAATAAAAATATAAAATACAAAAAAAATGTTCCATACCATTATGTCGATAAAAAATGCCTATGAGGAGGGAGAATTTCATTGTCCATTTAGGTAGATGAATTTAGTTAGACTACAAGAGGTAGGTTTTGCTTTTAAATTCCCTCCTTGGTGTATTGAATTTGTCATTATATTCAAAATTTTATATTCATTAGACACATACAATAATTTCAAATTACATTTCTCAACATTATAATTTATAAAATTATACATAATCTCAATGTTATTTTCTTAGAATGATATATGGTATTTTTCTATGTTTTATAACACTTGAGTTGTCACACAAGATCAGAATAAGAGAACCAACTTTAATTACAACATCTTCAAGTTGTTGTTTCATCCAAAGTGATTTTGTATATACTTGAGTTGCCACAATATAATCAGACTATATAGTTCTTAAAGATATTAAATCTTTCTTCTTATTAAACAATGAAATTAAATAATTTACAAGATAAAATAAACCATCAGTGGTTGATTTTTAATAATTAACCAAACATTCCCAATCCACATCATAATATTCCAAACATCATTATTGTGAATTTATATAGTAATATAAACCATATTCCACCATATGATTTATATAGTTAATTATAACTCTCACAAATGTATTGAGAAATATTTTGGTACATCTTTGATATCATTCAAATTTATATATTGTAAACAAAATGTCTAGTTGAGAGGCATTCATGTATAGTAAACTACCTATTATTTTTATGTAATGTGTAATATCGACCTCTTTTCCATCTTCATATTTTGATAATTTTATGTAGGTCTAGATCATAGTCTTTGTTAGGAATGAATTATCCATTTCAAATTTTTTAATCACATCCATGGAATATTTCATTTGAGATATAAAGGTACCATCCTTTATTTGAATTACTTGTAGGCCAGGAAAAAGGGACAATTCACTAATAAGTGACATCTCAAATTTTCACCTTATAAGATCATAAATTTATTGCATTAGATGTCATGGGATACTTCAAATACAATATAATCCAAATATACAAGCACCATTATACACTATTAATTTTCATTCTTGATATAGAGTTTGTAATCAATCCCTCCCCTTTGAAATCTGATCTTCTTCATATGTTGGTTCAACCCTCAGAACCATGATCTTGGCCCTTTATTTAGCCTAATAATGACTTATTTGATTAAAATTATTAATTTTTATAATTATAGTTGAGAAATACATCTAGTTTCTTAATATAAAACTTATTTTCAAGAAACCCATTAAGACATCTAGTTCAACATCCTTTTAGTACACCTTGAATCCCCTTTTTACCACCATGGAAAAGAATAATCTTATTGTTTCAAGTCATGAAACTCAAGAGAATGTTTCTTTCACATTAATTCCTTCAGTTTTGGAGTACCCTTTGCACACAATTCAATATATGTTCCTTTTAATGTTTCCATCTTTATTCGTTTTTTTTAGAATACCCATTTGTTCCAAATGATGTTCTTGTCTTGTGGCCTTGGAACAAATAACCATGAATTGTTATTTTCTATTTGTTCAAGTCCCAAATGCATAGATTTGACACAAATTTCAACATTATAATCTTGTTTAAAATATTTTAGTTCCACAAGAGATTATAGAGACACTAGTCACTGAGCCTTGATCCATTTTTATTTGAATAGGGGCTAATCAATCACTAACAATGTTTTTTTTAGTAAGTCCATTCATGTTTGCCTATATTATTCATCCTATTATTTTAGATATATTTTATTCATCATTATATATATTATAAGATTTATCTATATCCCTTGGATCTCTCCCATTCTCCATACACTTCTTGATCATTATCATCTTCAAAAATCGGATATTTGTTATTTGAAGTATGCTCAGCATAATTTGAACTCTGTTTCAGTGTCATTATAAAATGGTCATTTTCAATTGAAATAACACCATTAAATTCAATCACTTTTCCACAATTTTTATTGAAAAAAATAGTATTCTCTACTCTTTTATAAATATCCCAGAAATATTCCTTCATGACCACAAGATTCAAAATTTCTATTATTTTCATTATTGAGAATAAAACACTTATTCTAAAAACCCAAAGGTAATTAAGTGTAGTATTTTATCCATAATATATTTCATATTGTGTTTTGTATTCATTGAGACATGATTTGGCTCCATTGGAGATGTATACCACTGTTTGAACTACCTCTTTCCAATAATTTTCCAGTAAGCCTTAGTCAATAAGTATAGTCTAATCCATGTAGTAATTGATATGATTCATCCTTTCAAATACTCTATTCTACTAAGAATCTCTATTTTCTAAAACTTATTAATGGATCTCATGTTATTCAAGATATTCTTCCACTTGGTTGTTTTTATATTTGATATCATCGTTTATTTGAATATTTTTAATTTTTACACTAATTATATTTTCACCTAGACTTTGATACCATGTGATACACTTAAAATATTCTGAATTGTGAGTTGTAACCATAATACATGGAATTTTAATAAAACTATCAATAAACAATACATGGTATCTTTTTATATGTGGTTATTTGGGTTATATTGGCCCAAAAATATCTATATCACGAACTCAAGATGTCATGATGACTTCCTCTTCTTTGTCTTGTATGTATTTTAAATAATATTACCCTTTTAAAAAGAAACACACATGTGACTTTGATCATATATAAGATTTGGGATGTCTCAAAATCTATTAGACTTTACAATATTTTCCAAGGATTTTTAGCTTCAATGGCCAAGTTTTTTCTACCATAATCTATTTTAATATTCTTTGGAAATCATGAACCAATTATGTTCACCAACAAGGTAATTATTCCCTTTTGTTAACCTTCCTTACAGAATTATTGAACCATATCTTTAGTCTAACATGCATACCTATTTTTAAACTCCCCAACATTCCCTAAGTAACGAAATTGACTAACACTAAAAAGATTATGACTATGTACTTTATTAAAGAGAACTTTCGTTCACCTAAGCATTTCACTGCCAAATTTAGATTTCCCAAATCCAATGTTCTTAAGACCCTCATAATTTCCAAAATTAACAACATCATATTTAATATATTTGATTTCAATGTGGAGATATTCACTTCTGATCATGTGAGATGTAGATCCACTATCCAAAATCCATAAACATGATTTCTCCATTACTCTCAATGAAATATCACCTATATTATCCATCTCATACTTTCTTTTCTTCATCCAATACTTTTATTACACCTCTATTTATGATTAATGTACCTATGTTTCTTTCAAATCCAATGCGATTTCTTCTCCTTGAAAAACTGAAAATCTATTTTTGAAATTTCAGTTAGTTATATAAAGGTACCAACTATTGTTTTATTTTCTACCAAGATTTCCTTGGAACTATCTGATTTAATCATGATTCACAACAGATTTTTTTATTCCCATAAACTTTAAAAAAAATAACCATTAAAAACGTAATAAAATTTAAAAATACTCCTTGTTTGTTTAATCTCATTCTCAAAAATATCTCTTCAAAATTGAACACACATATTGTGAATGTCCAATATTTCCATAATAAAAACATATGAATCTTCACATGTTCTTCCAAATATATTCATCTCCAAAAGAACATTATTGAGTGATGTGAAGATCCAACTTCCTACTATGTGTTAGTTCTTGAGGTTTATCACCAACCGCGGCTATCTTATTCATGCTATCATGCACCAAAATAGATTTTCCTTTTCATTGAAGTATTTTACTATTATAATAGGAATATTTTCCTCAATTAAATCCTCAAAAAAATTATATCATTGAGAGGAGAAACGTATTTTTTATTTCTTGGTACCATACCTAGTGTGAGAAACCTCTCTTGATCCTCACACTTACATTCCATTTCAATAATTTTTCTTAAAGATCTTCAATTTTATATTATCTATGTTTTACTAAAATATATAAACCATCAATAATTTTGGATTTATCCTAATATTTTATTTTCAAATCAAATTCTTTCTCTGAACTTCCAAAAATTTTAGATTTTCAATTTTCAATTTTTTATTTTAATTATAACATCTCTTCCTCTAATTTTTGGATATATAGTATATATTCATGATAAAATACATTGGATTTATTTTTCTTATCCCTCCAAACATCAATTTATTTATGGGATACCTCATTTTAAACAATAAGATAAACTATTCCATCAACATCATTTTTAGTATCACTATCAATATCTTGTGTAATGTATAATGGGATATCTTCATTAAGATCCTTGGAATATTGAACTTCATAAACTTCAATTTCATTACAGTTTAAATTTTTATATGAGATAATATCTTTCCTTTGAGAAGAAATTTTATTTCCCTTCGCATCATCCTCTGCAAATTTTCTAGGAAATTTATCCACAAGATGAACCATTTTTTCACATCTGAAACAAGAAAGTTGAATATTATCTTTATACATTTACTTTCCTCTTCTATGGTATTGAAAACAAAGGAAATCATCTCACCAATTTCTTCTTCTTCTAAAACTTCCTTCACCATGAGTAACTTAAGAGATTTAAAATCCACTTTAGGAAAATGTAACTTTACTTAAGAGATTTAAAATCCTCATATTTATTACCTAAAACCTATAACTTGGCCTAAAAACCTTTAATTTGTATTCATAGGTATTCACAATTTTTTCCAACAAAACATGATAGGTTTTAAAACAAATTACCTTTGTGTAATTGGGATTTCTCGGTGCACTTCCTAAGGTATTAATAACATTTCCATTCACATCCAACTATATAAAAATATTCTATAATAAATTTTCACCGTCTATTCCTAGAGAGATACCATATATTAAAGTCACATAAACATCTATTCCCAAATATCATAAATAATGTTTCATATGGATCTTACATAATTTAAAGTTATTACTTTTAAAGATAATAATTCCTTTATAGTAAGAAATTTTCATTATTCTTTCAATAGAGATAGAGATAAATATTCACCCTAAAAACCAACCTTTTGATACCAATTTTTAATCCATTATCAATAAATATATTTTGGTGTAAATTTGGGTATTTTAGTATGAACATTGATTTTTGGTTGTGTTCTCTAAAATTATGGAACACTTTAATCTTTCCCTTTGTTTTCCTCTTGAGTGAATTATGTAGTAAATAATAGAGATGATTTTACTTGGTTCTCCCACACTGGGATATATTTGAGGATCATGAAAAAAAATGTTCCTGTAAAACAATCATAATAAAATCTCATTGGTTCAATGTTTACATGTTTGGAGCAGTTCATTTTAACTTCCTGGTTCACTACTATGAATG
This sequence comes from Viscum album, assembly GCA_963277665.1. NCBI lineage: Eukaryota > Viridiplantae > Streptophyta > Magnoliopsida > Santalales > Viscaceae > Viscum > Viscum album. Next base: position 1,682,547,831 of record OY728123.1, on the reverse strand, counting down.
TTTGAAAAGATCCATGTTATCCTACATGGGGAAACTCGGGGATCCTTATGAGGAAATATTATTTTCAAATAGTAATAAATACATACACTATATATGGTGTTTCATCATTAGAATAATTGTGTCAATATTCTAATTAGATATTGGAACTCATGGACCACTATCTTCTTTGCGTTATCCTACTTATAAGATATCAAAAATGAATCACGCTTTCTAGAAGTGATTTGAAGTTTCTATTCACTCTTACTCTTTATATTTCATATCTATTTTTCCCCTAAAATAAAACCCCCTATTTTGAATAATTTCTTCAATTTTCAATTTCTCAATGTCATTGACTCCATGAATTTAATGCCTCCAAAAATAAATCAAAAACTACTCATCAATTGATGGTTACAATGACCATAAAATATTTGAATGTCTCAATTAGTATTTTTCTAGATTTTGTGAATCATATTAAAAAATTTATTTAAACATGGTGTGATGAGATAATTGTGGATATTTTTCCCCAACACATTGAGAACCATTCCCATAGACTTCATCTGTATAATGATTTTACATGAATATTTCCTTCAAACCATAACCTCCAACAGGCCTTGACATTTCCATAGTGTGACTCCATGTGTTTCATAGATGGGAACCTAATCCATCATTCCATTCTCTGTGGTTGTAGTGTGACTCCCCATGTTTCACAGGTGGATGTCCAATCCACCACACCCTAATTCATTACTATATCATACATGTCCACTTTTCATAGGTGACTTCCCAGGTCAAAAATTCCCATTATTGTGTGAATGGTAAAAACAATTACCCATAATAATCTTCAACATAGATAGGATGTATTCACCATAGTGTGGACTAATCTAATATTAATAATTTCTCACCAAAATTGAACAAAACACTCATGTTTTACTTTTTTCAAACAACTCAAACTTCTATGAAAACATCATCCATCAAATTTTTCAAAAAAACAAACCCTAAAAACTATTAAGATGGTTATTTCATTAAACCTATTTCCAAGGGAATACAAGGTCAAATTGATCCATGGTTATGAGAATAGACTAATCACATAAGAATTTTTTTGAAATTTTACTTTCCCATTTAGAAAAACTGATCAAAAAAGTAACATAAGATGATTTCATATGTGTTTGCAACAAGAGTTTGGGGAAATGGTTCTCTAGTAGGGATACCTAGGTGAATTGGTGCCCTGGTGTAGAGAAGAGTGAAGTGGTCACCCCTTTTAGAAGGTATGTTGAATGGGTCACCATACTAGAAGACTTGTGAAATGGTTGTTAATAGTGTGTAGAGGAGGGAAAAGTATCTCCCTGATAATATGGTAGATAAAATATGTAATCTTGATAATGGTCCTATGTGAAGAGTTCACGGTAGTGATGGGTATGGTGAAGTGGTTATCCTAATATCGGGTAGGGAAAAGTGGTCACTCTAGACACAATGGAGGCTGAAGGTGGCACCCTGGTAATTGGACTAGGTGAGGGTTCAACCTAGTGATATAAGATAGGGGGAATAATTCTACCTAATAAGGTTAGGTAGGAATGGTCACCCTATAGGTAGGCCTAGAAAATGATTAAACCTATTATAAATTCCTCCATGTATAACTTGGGTGAGTCTCTCCCTATGTTATCTTACAATGATGGGTCCTTAATACTAATCTTAGATAACTAAAGATGAATTGGTACATCATTAAGGTTTCAGCGTGTTAAACCATTGGGTATAAAAATAACCCTATTTTTGTGTTAATTCCATAATGTATTAATCTTAATTATGTTACCTAATGGGGGTTTGGATATTATGGTGCATAAAGGTTTTTTATCACAGGGAATCCATATTAAAGTGTCTAATTATCTCTAATGAGGAACCTTGGGGTTCTATCTATATTCAAGGATAGAGACCATGGTTTAGCATGGTTGGGTGTGAAAGGAAGATTGTGTAAGTGCATAAGGAGGGTTCAGAAGTGAATTCACACAAGAAAGGATGTGCGATATGGGAATTTTCTCTCTGGATTTCACATGAGTGAAGCTTTTTTAAATAGATACTTTCCTTAAGTGAACATACAAGGACCTAATTAAGGAAATATTGGTACATGTTCATATCTTTAAGTGAATTGATATTCTTCCTAGGTAATTTTCATTCACCGTACCAAGTTTTCTATTATTTTCTGGAATATAATACCAAAAAAATCTCCAATTATAATTTGATTTTATTGGAATATAGAGGTTCTAATTTGAAGGTTGATGAATCTATTTAACTAATATTACTTCAAAGGTAGAACTATAGGCACTTAGTTTACACTAGAGAACAACTCATGCACACTCATCCCCATTTTTACTCTACGCATGTTAATAGAAAGCTGATGTGTGATAGTCATATCTCTCTAATACCCTAGAAAATAATTTGTGTGGTAACCATGGTGAAAATTTTAAAATCTCTTAAAAAGTATGTCCCCCCAATTTATTTCACTCATTTATCCCAAGAAATCCATAATGCTCTTCACTATTTTTCAACCCAAGTAATTTGTGCTACCTGAGGTGTAACTCCTCCACTTAAAAGGTTTGAATTAAGTAAAGGTTATGGGTGAAGCTACATACAAAAAGGAACCATAAAACGGATTCCATGGGTGGAAATACTAGGGAAAAGTAGCCTAAGTAAACACACCTAACCAAAAAAAATACTTTTCCAAATTTTATACCAGTTGTTTTGATGATGAATTTGGATTATACTATGAATATTTTCTAGATTTTTATATTTTATTACTAATAAATTATTGAAATCCTTTTTAGAAAAAACATTTCTAGTACTTTCATCACTTCTTTAAATTTTTAAGCCTATATTCATATCAAAGAAATGGTTGGGTTTATTTAGCTTAACTCACAGAATTTCATCATGTGACATCATCAGGACCTAATAAGCCTACTTGATCTATAATTACTCAATTATCCATTATCGTATAAGATTATTCCATATGGTTTTGAATTCTAAATTGATATGCTAATTCTATAGTTTTTCGCTCACCTTCCCCTTTATGTAGATCTTATCACAATAGGATGTCTCCTGAACTAATATCTCCATTGATAAGAAAATCATTTATGTGGGTAATAATGAGGTAACTCATTACTTAACCCATTACATAGTGGTGATGAGTTATGACACATGAGTATACTCCACCATCAAAAAATATTCCTATCGAATTCCATAGATGGGATGTAATCTTCAATGGGACTTATATCTTGGAGGGAACTTCTATAAAGAGTGGTCATAGCCATTTTTGGTGAATCAAAGATGTTCTATACTTAAGGATTTTTAGAGGTCTATTAGACTTTATGAGGTCTTCCACACTTAAAAAATTTCAATCTATTGCAATCCCAATCTCATCACTAAGTTGATCACCTTGTGGTTCTTGGAGACCAACACCTTTATTTTGTTATATTGGGAAGTTAGTGTCAGTATATAGGATTCCTAAAATATTAAGGGAATCCTCATTCTAAATGAAATGTTTGATGATTTCTTCCCATTATGTGGTGTCTAGGATAATTCCAGACGAACTCTTATTCTAGTGAGGGACCCACTAGTACTGGTTGAGGGGCGGAAAAGGAAGTAAGTCTTCTCACCCCTCAACATCCCCTTTAACACATATATCAAAATGTTTCTACTTCTTCATGGATCGAAGTCCAAGTTAAAGAAACTAGAGATTTTCCAAATATATAAAACTATTATGATCTAAGATACATATTGTATCATCTTAATAATTGAGATATACATTAGATAGGGATATCATACTAGACTGTTATTAATTCCAAATATTTAATTGGAAGTAATCATTGAAATTTTTCTTAATAAATAGATGTTACCTATCCAAGATGCTCTCACATGGGTGAGAGCTATAATTTTTTTGTGATCGATTCACCCTGGATAGTAATATTACAAATAAATCTTATTGTTCTAACCTTGGGAAGGGTAAACCATGTTTTTTACAATATTAGTGAGATGAAAATCCATATAAGACTTTTGGCCCACTAGTTCGACCATAATCCCACAATTATAGACATATTAGGCGTAAAGAAAATCAATATGGATTCCCAAACATTATACCATACTATAGTGGTCTTTAATATATTTTTTTACCTCGTATGAGGCTTATTCTTACATGATGGTTATCGATATCCATAGCATGGTCACTAACCATTCATATATACATACAAAATATGGTGGGTAACTCATAGAAAATGTTCATGGATTTACCATTTGTGAAGCTTATATTCCACGAAAATTCAGTCACTAATTACGATGTTACAAGATATAATCCGCCCTCCATACAATGAGGTGAGTGAGGAGATTTTTTTGATGAGCCTATGAAAATATTATCTAAGGATAACATGTATAGACAACATCCTATTTAATTTCTAGATATCATATTCTTTAATTATTTTGACTATGTGTACACTCTCTCATGGGTTGTTTGCTACCCCAACAAATATTTGAGGGGAAATGAGTTATGGGCAACCAAAACTCAATTTCTAATTACAAAGGAACCACAAGAAGAATATCAGTGTTAGAAAGATGTTAATAGGATGGATTCCAAAACTAATGAAGATGATACCATATTCCTTGACCACAACATTGTGGTCTATTGGGTTCAGAGAGATATTCCCACATAACATCTCCAGTGGCATCGGGGGCACTAGATTCTTATGGTGAATCTACCTAAAATGCCTCCTTATGAAATTTATCTATTAAAATAATAGTATTGATCCCAATTTCATATATATCTTCAATAGAATATAATACTTTTATTCTAAGTGGATTTACCTAAGAATATATCTTGGGTCTAGAAGATTAGGTGTAATCTGATGATTTAGTTTCTATTGTAAACCTAAAGAAACATGAAAGGGTGTGGAAAAATATTTATGATCTAATTACAAAGACTCAAATTGTTTTGATAGGGAGAAAGGTAAATCAGTTATGAAAACTATTCATTTGGATTGGGAATGGGTGCCTTTAACCACTAGGACTTATATGTCATCCTTCAGCAAATCCTAGCCATTAAAAAACAACTAAAACTATAAGAGGGGAATCTTCACATCTTATAAAGTAAAAAACATAAATTGGAATCTTTGGAACATGCCACTCATGTGTTGATGAAGAAAGTTAATAAAGAGTTTTTTTGTTAGGACTTCATGACCAACCTGGCCTTATAGATAGAGGAACAAGAGTCTTGTATAACAAATATGAGAGAACACAAGTCATAAGTTACAACCAGTCTTGAGGTAACCCAATATAAAAAATAAGAGTTATTTGTGATGTTTGATAAGGCACATCCACTCACTAAATTTGAATATATGAGGTGGTTAGAATACGAGTGATCAATTGGTTCCACCCACCAATCATTGAGAAATCTTCAATTCTCTTATAGTCAAATTTTATTGCATCTATATTAATTTTCATTTATTCTTATGCTCTTTTATTTTACAAGAAGTCATCATATTTTGAATGGTCCTTCCATTTCCAAAAATATGAAGAGAGGCTCATACTTATGGATGTTATCTTTTTTTGAGTTAATGAAATTGAAAATTTTCCACATACAAATTCTATTGAACTCTCTACTTTTATTTTCATAAACATCAATATGAAATAACTTGTAACACTCATGAAGAGTAATATCATGATAAATTGAATCCACTTGAATAATTAATTGAATGGTTTAGTTCAATCATGATTCCCTGATAATTGAGTCAGATGGAGTTTTCTCCTGGATGTATGTTATTGATGCATATAAAATTTCAAATATATTGGAATATGTACCATTATTATACACAAGAGTTATCCCATTCAAACATGTAAGATTATTTCCTCTCAAATTTGTTCTCACATATAGGTATGGAAAGGATAAATATAGTAAAATATTTACCATCGCCATGTTAGGTCCCAACTAGGACGATGCAAAAGACAAGAGAGGAGTAAATTTTCAACCTTAAAACAATTTGAGTTAATTAAACAAAACTTTATATTTTATTAGTTGATCAATATGAAAAAAAAATTTATTGGGGTCTAATAACAATTGTTAGAGATAACATAAGCAATTAAATCCATTCTACAATATATCATATACATGAAATATGAAAATTGTGTAAAATTTAAATGAGGAACTGTTATAAATATAGAGTACTATATGCTAAAGAGAATCTGTAATATCTCAATTGTAATTTCATGGATTTTAGAGATATAACAAAGGTGGAAGTTAAAATAAATTCCACATTCGAAGGTATCCACATGCTAACATGAATTGGTTGACATTCATATGGTATTTCCCACAAAAACATGGTATTTACTTAGGTATAAATAATGTATACAAAAGGATAATTCGGTTTAGAGAGGTTCAACAATTTTTAAAGAACACACACACACCTTCTTTACATCGAATGAAAGTGATTATATATCCACAATAAATCTACATGGGCTACAACATTTACTCATGTGTTTATAATGCATGAGAAAATTTTGCTTCTTCCAACTCATGCATGAATACATTAAATTCATTTATTCCCTTTTTCATCTTATAAAATGTTTCCTTTAATGATAGAACATATGGTAGAATCACTAAATGATAATAGTTTATCATTTATCCTACCAACACAAGTTGGCTGAAATAATATTCCCATTTTGAATCAAATATAATAATTTTCATGTGATACAATTCACATCATAAATATATAATATACATATATGTATTTAGGGAATATCTCCTTCAATCTCCCACTTTTTATATAGACTACAATAGTTCATGCCATTTCACCTTATATAGTATCATATACAATATCTTAGGACATTATATCTAAAACTCCTTCTTTCTGAAAATCTTGAAGGCTATGCATTTTTTATTTTCTTTTTGGATAATCTCCTTTAAAATTGGGTAGAGCGCATGACATCGCCATAAGTTCTAGGCACCATGAAATCTTCATGAGGAAATTCTTGTTGTAAAACCTGGAAAGGTTGGGTGCTAGGTCAAAATTTGTCAAATATGCTAGGGAGGGGTTGTTCTGGTGGTGTCAGGTATTTGGGAGATTCACGGGTCATTAAGATCTATCATCAACTTCACCTTGTATCCATCATATGTAATAACATGTGAATAATCATATAAAACTATTATATATTAACTTTAAAATAATTTTAGAGAAATTATATTATTCCAACTCAATCCCCATTCAGTCAACCACAAAGTAAAACCCCATGATCCTTTATAGAGTTGATAATAAATACCAATCATGAGATTCATAATATAAAAAAACTCTAGAAGAACATAAATGGTACTCAAGAAATAAAGATGTTTAGTGTGATCTCCATCAAACACATATATCTCTATACCAATTCCCACCAATCTTCATCATATAAAATCATGAATTGTTATATTTTTCCTTTGTTCAAGACATAGAGTGACCATGGGACACAGAATATGTCAATCCCATAAATACTACTCCAATTTTCTAAATTTTCTATGTATATAATGATCTATTTTGTGAATTCATAACATGTTATTCACCCTTATGGAAAATTATATCACATTTACCTTATTTGGATGGATATATAATATATTGGAGAGACCACAGACTTCTACTTTCTATCTAAATAGAGGGCCTAGATGTCATTCTCAATATAGGAGTGGATGAATCCCTTCTTCGTATAACTCCAACAAACAATTTGATCAACAACATACTCAACCATGATCATATTACCTAAGTTAATATGTATACTTTTATAAGTAGGGTATCAAGTTATGAATTTTTTTGTACTAGGTATCTCACTAACATCAAGTAGTATGGACTCAAATATGATCGATTCACCACTAGTATACCAAATCAAAATATATAACACTCCATGTGGTATACATACCATGTCATAAAACACACACAGAAAATATTATTCTTTATCTTATACCTCGTGAAGATATTCTACATCACTATTCAAGAACCCTATTCACTTCAGTATTATATTTTTTTCATAACCTGTAATAATATATGATGAACATTACTTTGGGATAACTCAATACTATAATTTGAGATGACAATTATCATTACACTTCATTAAATTCATATCTATGTAACATTTATTCATCCAATGTGAAAGAACGATAAAGTATAGTTCCCTTCTAATATGATACATTTTATAATCTTATACACTTTTAAGAATAATTAACAAACCAAACATAAACGCCTATATATCAAACCATATATGGTAAATACCATATCAACCTTTTGTATGTTACTATTTATAGGGTTTTTTTAACTCATTAAATCATATGTAATTCTTGTCACATCTCCCTGTGACCATCTCATAAAACTATCCTACTAACTCCTTAGTGAGAAAAATCTTTTAAGTAAGAAATTTTGAGAAATGATGATATTTAGGAAAAATATTTATACCTATTTTATCTCTTTGAACATATTCAATCTTCTTAACTTCAATACATAAAATGTAATGACGTTATCTTTTCTTGTCAACTAAGAACACTTTCTACATTTATAATCATCATATGGAAATTCTTTCTATAAAATTTCTCCTTTAAAACCATTTGGTAAATAATATAACGTCTTAAATTATTGGATTTCCAACACTTCCTAAATTCATTTAGGATAAATTTACATTTACACTATTATAGTAACTAATATAGCTCTTTTAATTTATCTTTACTTCCATAACCTAAACTCTTTTAGGATGTGAAGATTAATTCACTTTGTAATTTGAATGGTACAATCCTATTGGAAAATTTTAAATTCACTTATTTATGATAACTAATTATAACTCCTTAAAATTTTCTTTATCATCATATGTTCTAAAATCTTTAGGTCATTAAGTGAAAAACACATTAAACTTAGACTGTAATAATTCTTCTAGTAAAAAGGTATATTCACTTTCTTATGGTAACTAAATTTTACTCTTTAAATTTTTCTTTAACCATCACATATCCTAAATGCTTTTAGGTATTAAAATAAAATTCACTTCAATATTAATCCTTTTTGTAAATAGTTATGTTTCATTTCTCATAGTAACTAAATTTCACTTTTCACAATTTTCTTTACCGTAACATATCATAAATATTTTAGGATATTGAATCTTAATCACTTTAAACTTAGACTGGTATAATATTTTATTTGTTAAATTTGAACTTCTAAAAATCCTCCACTAGCCTCTTAAACACTATATTCTTTTCATAATATCTTACTAAAATACACAAACCCTTATATGTTAGTAAATAATATTTATTTCCTTTTAGTAGAGACATTTAACCAAAAAACTATTATTTAATATCATATATGGTATTCTATGTATTTATATAATTTTTTTAAAATAACAGTTGTCATTAAAATACACCACTAATGATTGGGAATCATATTCCCTTATATTTTAACAAACAATTGTATAAACAATTTATAATGAATAAAAACTTTTTTCTATATCTTCTCCTCAAAAAATATATATATAATCTTGATGAATCATGAACCATGTTATTGACGCTCATTTACATCACAGAGTCTAAATGAATGAAAAGGGAAATACCTAAAACCCAAAATGATTCATCCTTTGAAGAAACAACAAAAATTGACAAAGGCATGAACAAAGATTCATTTGCACTTGGGTCGCGCATGTTCCACCATGGTCGTGCAAGTACACTTGCGCGCCGCCCAGTGGTCACGCAGGTGACTTGCGAGCCCTCTTTGAATTTTGCCCAGGGACTTCACCAGCCTATAAATACCCCATGTGGTCCCCCCATTTCGAGGAAGGAAAAATTACAAAACTCATATCCGAGCTATGGTCACCCATGTCTCTTCTGGAAGTCTTCCGAACACTTCTAAGGTAATTTCTTACCTAGAATGGAATGTCTAAATAGGGGAAAACAAGTCCTATGTGTTGAAACTCATCAACACATGCGTGCCTAAGTGGCCAGCCCTTAAGGGAAATGGCAACACTTGCATGCCACCTTACCCCTTCAACAGAACTTGCCTACCACTCTTCTGTAAGCCTCTAGGGATAGTACTAAGGGCTTGAGCCAAGTCTCGCCCAAGTATTACCCTAAGGGTTGACTATCGCGCAAGTACCCATGCGTCGCCCAAGTATACTTGCACGACCAAAACTTGTGTGCCCATGCAGGACCTATGCGCCCACGTATTTTTGGCTGCCTCTCATGCCTTTTTCACCTCTCTTATGACTATCCACCTCTCTTGTTCCGGATCCAGCCTTCAAAACCCTCTTTAAAGCCATTTCTTTTGGCATGGATTCCTTGTTGTCTTCCTTATCTGAATGGAATTCTATGGAACATTTCTCAAAACCTAGTGATTTACATATCTTCATATCACTAAGTTGAGAGACTTAATTCATTCAACCTCATCCTTTAAAGATGAGAGGTTCCCTGACTTGGGCCTCCTTTTCAAGAGTAAGCCCCAGTCATAATTTCTCTAAATCAGGCATTTTACTTAGGACTAAGCCCCACTCATAAAATTCCATTAACTTAGGACTCCTTCTCAAGAATAAGTCCTATGTATCATGTCTCCTTAACATATGGGCATCATCCTTAGGAGTAAGCCCCAGTATTAAAGTTCCCAAATATAGGCCTCCTTTTCAGAAGTAATCCCCAATACAAGTTCTCTTAATTTGGGTATCCTCCTCAGGAGTAAGCTCCAAGTCCCATAAACCTGGGCCACCTTTTCATGAATAAGCCCCAGTCATAATTTCCTAACCTATGCCTCCTTTTTAGGAGTAATCCCCAGTCCAAGTTCCCTAATTTGGGCATCCTCCTTAAAAGTAAGCCCCAAATCCCAAATTCCCTTAACCTCGGCTTCCTTCTCAGGAGTAAGACCCAGTCATAATTTCTCTTAACCAGTCTTAACTTCTTTTGATTTGGGCTTCCTTCTCTAGAATAATCTCTAAGTTAGAGTATTCAAATCTCCATAAAGCACATATACCTTTATGGACCTTGTTCCTGGGTTTCTTCCATGAAGTAAATCCAAATATTCATCCATCTGGGCAGTAATACATACATAAGCCCCACATCATTTCTTATAATTGCATCTTTCCTGGTACAATTGTCTGGTTTTACCAATACCTCTTGTTTCTCACACCGAGTATGATTCATGTGAGCTTAGAGTGTAAAATTACTTATGACATCTTTCTTTGAGCCATCAATCGTGCATAAACCTAATACTTCTTTACTCGAACTATGTAGGTTATGAATCCTTTTCCAAAATAAAGAATATGTTGATATCCCATCAGCGGGTACAATCCCAATTATGAAATAATTCATGTCCTCTTTAATGGCAATAAACATCAAGTGCCCCGCTGAGTGGATTTAAAACCAGTATGGTTATCATAATGACCAAGATATTTCTATATAATGTGTCGAAGGATACCATTTACTAAGAATATCTAACAAATACAAATGATTCTATATCAATGAAAAACCTCGAATACATATAAAAGATTCTCTAAATATCATACATACTAATCATTGATTGTTTGATCTCAAGGAAAGCTCATTTTCATACTTGGTAATGTAATAAGGATTCAAGAACATAACTTAAATCTATAAAGAGAGTCACGGAGTAGACAATAATTCCCCTCAAAAGGTGTGATGTGTCCAACCTCCCACCATCTCGACCAATGCAAATTCTTAAGTCTCATCAGTTTATAACTAATGAGAACCTACCTTTGGAAAGTAGGTCCAAATGGATATGGAATCATTGGATGTTTCCAGTTCTACGAACAAACCCTTTAGAAACCTCATGGAATGTTTGAATCTTAAATAATGAGGTCATCCCCAATTCTAGAAGAAACAAAAAATGGTGACCATGACGTGAATCCTTAACCAAAGATAAAATTATGTTTTACTTATTTTGTTAGGCCCGTATTTAAACTCAATGAGAGGGACAATAGAACAATCAATAACATATGTGCTCATCCAAAAGATGTAGCAGCCGAACTTATCTTGATTATGTTTATTATATAAAACAGGCACTCTTTTCCCAGATCTTCTACATTACAAGAATGGATTTTCTTAAGTTCACCTCTGTGAATGCCTCTGCTGTGAAAACCTCTACTGTGAATGCATTTGCTGCTACTCCTGCTGGATCGTCGTCTGCTCTGAGGGTGACATCACCTACTCAGCATCTTCAACGCTAGGTATCGACTGAACTGGTTAAGGAGTACCATCAATGTGGTACTATTCCAACTCTGGAGGCTTCTCGAGAATCCCTCCAAGTGAACAACTCACCTTGGTCATCCGGACAACGATGACTAGCGATCAAGAAGCAGGCGGTGATAACCACCATCTCCAACTATTTCGGGTTGTTATCCCCAGAATGAAATAACCATTTCCTCCCATATTATGAGGAAGTAAATGACAAGGTCACTCAATGCCTTAATTCAAGGAAACGGGAGTCCTTCCCGAGGGCTCCCACCAACAATCGCCGCCAGACTCGTGCGGCAGTGTGCCCTCAACATGATGAGGGTGTTGTCTCCAGGGGTTCAGCTCAGGATCCTTGAACCCAAGCAGGAAAGATGAACCACCAGAGGCGACGACCAGTTAACAATGAGCAGGTTTTCATCTCTTCCATCTCCTGATAAGTCCACCAACTTAACTTGGTGGCAAGAAATGAGCGAGCACGCACACTCATCCGTTTTAATTCCACTGTCCAGCAGACTCGTCTGGCAGCATCACGCCAATACCGCCAGGCAATTCTAGGGGAGTACTATAGATGGGAACATACACCAGTTTATAAATCATCATCTATTCAGCAGCCTCGTCTGACTACATATGATGGAGACCTCCAACCCAATGTGTTGAAAACTGGTAAACAGGCACATACACCTACTTACACTCATCAATCCTACCAGCAGCCTCGTCTGTCTGTATTGGAGGAAGTTCATCAACAATGTTTAGTGGAGTGAAATAAGAAGGAACATACACCTACTAGTATTGATCAAGCCTAAAAATAGTCTTGTTTGGTAGCATTCGGAGAAGTCAATGGGAAAGCTCCGATGACAAATAGGAGGCAGACTCAACTCTCTGCCCCCACACATGAGTACTGTCAGAATTCACTGATAGGAAAAGGAGGACAAAAGAAGGAACACACACATAATCCAAGAACAGAATGGACTTATATTCCCGTTTTGGCAGCTTAAGTCACCAAGAACATTCTGTCAATGGTGAGGGAGCAGAAGCAAATCCCTGCTTATATTCTGGATACCTGCCAGAATATTATAACAGCTTCAGCAGTATCTCAGTGAAAGACACATAAATCTATCCCTACTAGTGGAGTGACACATTAACAGTTCACTCCATAATAGACACACACCTTTTTTCCATTCCAAGAGGGTTGTGGGGCTTACTCCCCCACATCATACGGACAACCAATTTAGACACATACACCTGATTTGAGTGGAGATAATCAGCTTAAGCAGATCATTTCTCCTGAGCAGGCACATACACCAGCCCATTATGACCGCTTTCATCAACAAGTGGTTTCTAAAGTGAGTAAGAAGTCATCTAAGAAGAATACCCGCCCAGCACAGTCAAGAAATCAAGGGCCAATCTGTAATAAGGCCTTACTCAATTCTGGATTTCATGGTGTACTCAGACAATTATCAGTTTCAACTAAAGATTTTACTCTCTCAGTTCCCAATAGTGGGAACATTAATTCTGAAGGTCTACATCAGACACTTCCTCATGAAGGCTTGCATCATGACAATTCTGTCTATCTCGAAGTTTCATATTAAAAAGAGATCCATAAGAACCCTCTGTGTGGATAGAAGATCTAGGAGAAAAATGTTTCATCTTTGGTTATAGTCCACCATGGTGGTCCTCCCCCTGATGATGACTTTAACTGTGAAAGTCCTCTCTACAGTAATAATGCACATTGCCTGGAAAATTCTCTAACGGACAATGTAGTGACAAGAAATCCCTCTTATCTTGAGGCACTTGAAAATTTGAAGTCAGTCATGTCTGATTCTTTACCACTAGCAGGTGAAACACTTTCTCAATCAGAAGATAGGCTAGGGTGTAGTTCATTCTCCGAACCACCGCTAGGTCATTCATCTTCTAGTTTGATCAGTGAATTATCTACCAATCTTGTTGAGTCTAATGAAGCAACAATGAAGAACCAACTCTAGTCTAATCAGGTAAAATAATGTTCATTTAATGATAAAGAGGATGTACTGAATATGAGAAAACAACTGGAGAAAGGTGAAGTTCCAATTACGTTTTGGCCTTTGGCTGACTCTCAGTATGACATTCCAGAGATGTTGATGGAAGATGGAATTCATGATATTCATATCAAAATATGGAAAAATATTTTTCTGTTGAAAAATAAAATTTTATCTTATAATGAATATGAAAATCATGTCAAGATAATATAAGGGATACAACGCCAAATTTATTTGGCATCTCTCTCAGTTTCTTGATATCTGAAGGCAGAAAAGCAGTAGAGAGCCCTTCATCATTCATGCCTTGGCGCATTAAGAAGATTGCACCAGTTAATAGTCAATGCCCCATTTGGTATTCATATCAGGGGATGGGGTTTCCATGGAGCACTACATTTCACTTTACTTTCCAGTCAGCAAAGCCCGTCGAAAACGGTTTCATGCAATGTTATTGCCCATGGCTGGTCACAACCAATTGGCATTGTTTGTAATCAAACGCTTTCTCAAGAACAAGCCTCAACAAGTTATTCTCAAAATCAGGAATACAGAGAACAAGTTTTTGAATTACTCCTGCATCAAGAAAACGAGAATATTGAATAGGCCTCTTGTTTAGAGCAAGCCCATCATCAAGTGACAGAAGTGTCAGAAATCATTCAATGGTCTTTTGAGCCAGGTGATAAGAGTGGATGTAGGTTAATGCATCCAGCCAATTTCCAGACTAAAGTCTGTAAGATCAGGAGAGATTTTAAGAAGGTCTTAGATATAATAACTCAAGAACCACCCCATCTTTCCAGACTGGGGACTCTTTTAACCCAACCCTCTGAATCAAGAAAATAGGATTCGAGGAGTTGAGCAAAGACAGCAGGAACAGCCCCAGTCCACAGGACTTGGGACTTTTTCAAATCCTCAATCTCTCCCCCATAGAAAGTTTTTATTCTCTCGATTCGGGAAGAACCCACAAGAGGAATAAAGATCCAAATTATCAGGATATTCCCTCCAAATTTTGGTTCGTCAAGAAGTTACTGAGGGATCGAATCAACAAAAGGCAATGTCTCATCAGGGGCATGGATGTAGACAATATCGCAGAAATGCCGATAGAAGGGATGAAATGCATTATGCATAAATTAATGTAATCAATGTCGTTGTTGCTGATCCACCATATGAGTCTCACTTAGAGGGATCATATGAGGAAACACAAGCTCAAGAGGTTGTATGCACAGACATAAATGAAGAAGGTGTGCGTACACGAAATCAAAGAATTACCCAGAATCTAGGTAATCCTTCATGTAACCCACTTCCCCCTCTCCAAAAGTTATCCAATAAGGGGAAAGGAAAGAATCAGGTTACATACCCTTCCTCTGGATAAGGACAATCACTCTCCTTAGAGCAAAGATTTGCACAAAAGGAGGAAGAAATGAAGGAATTGAAGAGGTTGAATGTAGAACTACTTCAGGTTAGTCTTCCTCCTAAGCCTACTAGAGTTAGTCAATAAAGGGAATTTGTTGTGGCTATTGAGATGGATCAAGAATATCCTCCTCTACCAGTACACCCTCAGAGGTCTAATCCTATAGGTCATGTGCAACAACAATCGGCAGTTCTACCATCAATTGATGTACCATCCACTACATCTGTCCAAGCTCCAGTCATTGCACCTGCTCAGGTCCAAGATCAACCGGATGTTTCTCAAAAGTTAATAACTACTATTGAGTCATTAACAGCTCGGTTGGAAGATATGGAGGGAAAGTGTGCTCAAATTCAACCATAAAAGAGAGCTTACCCTGAATGGGTTGATGAAATTCCTCCCCCATCAAATTTTGAAAGTACCACATTCCCAATATTTAATGTTTCGGGAGACCCAGGGAAACACATAACAAAATTTTTTTCTCGTAGTGATCCTATGATGGGAACCCCTCAGTAACAAGAAGCAGTTAAGCTCAGTTGTTTTGTACAATAATTAAAAGTTCATGCCTTTGTCTAGTACACAAGCTTGCAATCCCGGTCAATTACCGGATAGGATGATCTTCACCAAAGATTCCTTCTTCAATTCAGCTGAACGTTTCCGAAGACAACAGTTTTTGATCTTAAAAACTGTATAAAAATGGAGAATGAAAGGGTTTCAGATTTCATTGCTCACTGGAAGGGATTAACATATTCCCTAATCTTAGCACTCCCTCAAGAGGAAATGTTTCCAATTTGTGCGGCAAATATGTGTGATGAATAACACACGCCATTTATCCCTATGAAATACACAGGAGGGTTTCGAGACCTCACTTCAATCGCTCAACAAATTGAAGACTCTATTATAAAGACTAAGGATAATGCTAGTGTAATTCCATCAGCTACAGGAAGCAAAATGGGTAAAGCAGAGAATACTATAGTTTTTCTTAAACAAGCACTTGTACCTGCTTCTACTTCAAGGCCTTCATCTTCTCAAAGGGATCTACCTCCGGAGTGTCAACAACAGAGGTTGTTTCGTCAAGATGATCAAAGTGATCAAAGATAGATGTAATTTGAGGATCTGAAGAGTAAAGTTTACTCTTTCCGAAATATAAAGGTTCCTGGTTACTTCATTTTGGCTCTGGAAAATAATTTGGTTCAATTTCCAAGGCCCAAGAGGCCAAACAAAGAAGGAGATAAAGACCATCCCAATTATTGCCCGTTTCATTAGATATTGGGGCATCCCATTCAGGAATTTTTTGTCTTCAAGGACCTCCTGCAAAAAATGGTTGACTTGGGACAAGTCAAACTGAAATGTTCTTCATCTCAGGTAGCATGTGTTATTGCTACAGATCCAGAGGAAGAAGGTGAGTGGCAAGAAGTCAAGAACAAAAATGCAAAAAAAATATGATGATTGGGTGGTCAGAAAAACAATCAACCCAACTCATTCCATTTTTCGAAAGCAATTGATGAAACCAATTGTGTATTCTTCCATGAATTCCAAAGAAAAACCCTCTTCATCACAGGGAAAATCCTTAAAAGGGCGGCATAATTCAAAGAAAGAGAAACAATCAGAAGAAGATGAAATCATGTCAAAGCCTAAGTTTTCTTTGACTCTGGAAGATTATATTCCATCTACTTCAAAGCCACGGGCAATGCCCCATCAAACGACACAACCTAAATTGGCTAGTCAGGCAGAGTCTTCATCGGATGAAGAGTTAATCTTCGGTTCTTTTAACATGATTCACATAACAGATCCATATGCCAATCATAGTTACGATTTTGATGAGCCTGAGCTCCCTGTATCAAATAGAGGAATCAGAGGGAGTTACAGATGCTCCGAGTATAGGGGAAGATGTGGACCTTTCATATCCCACTATTACAATTCTACCCCTGCTAGAACTATGTATGCAGTAGAAACTCGTGGTAGATCCCTTCAAAGAGCTCAATAAGAACAGGCAAGTTCTTCCACGCAAGGAAGATTTAGTCCTGGAACAGTTATTCTATAAGATCGGTTGGAGGTTCCACCTTCTTCCTCTCTACAAGTAAATAGACCTAATCGGTCAAATCTTCCAAAGCCGGGAGTGTTACCAACTCCTATCCCGGTACAAGATGCATCAACTTACAAAGCATCAACTTCTAAGGAACCCGTGAAACCCCATGTTCATGTTGGGAAATGAAGACCTTTGGATCAAAAGTATGATGTATTGAAACACTTGGCCCAAATACCGACCAAGTTATCAATTCTGGATACTTTGAATTTATCAGAGGATCTTCGGGAGGCACCCATCGAGGCTTTGTCGAGTCCTCGGGAGTTTGAAACTGAAACCCTAGCAGCTAAAGTCTACCATGTAGAGAATAATCTTTTAGAATGTCATGCATTGATATATTTTACTGATGAAGATGAAGATGATGTCATGCATGGACATATTAGACCTTTGTACTTATCTGGCAAGGTCCATGGTGTGGACGTCTGAAGATTTTTCATTGATAATGGTTTAGGAGTCAACCTCATCCCCAATCGTACACTTCGTCGATTGGGCCTCACAGAATCTGATTTATCTCCTTATAGTTTGATTTTACAAGGATATGATAAAAATGAAGAAGAACCACTGGGCGAGATTACACTCAGAACTCAGTTTAAAGATATTGTATCCAATTCAAATTTCATGTTTGATGATCAAGACCCAGCCTTCAACATTTTTCTTGGTAGACCCTGGCTACATCAACATGTGGTTATCCCTTCATCATACCATCAATGTCTCAAATATTGTTTCAATGGTCAAATTGGGACATTGTATGGTGATAATTCCCCATTCAAGACATGTTAATCTCAATACATTGAGGTGAAATTCTATCACATGAAGGGAAAGGTGAAATCCACAACAAGGGAGATTACCAAAGTTAATTCTCCATATGGTTTGGAAAAGATTCCTGTAAACCCATTTACACATGTGAGTACAGATTATGTGTTGCCTATCAGTCAAATTGATAGGATAGACCCAAATCAAAATACTCTTATGGAAACTTCCATGATGTCAATTATGAAAATCAATCCAGACAACATGGGAGAAAGTGGTGATCCACCAAGAAATGATGAAAGCTCAAATGGAGATGTCTTCATTTCATCCGCTGAAATCCAGTAAGTCTATACTTCACCAATCAGGCTAAAAGAAGTTATAGCAATGTTAGAGGTGAATGATTTTGTCAATTCGCAATCCATTATATCCTCTATATTACCCAAGGAAGACCTTTCATCATTAATAGGGTCGAAAATGGAAGCTTCTTCTTCAAGATGTTCCAATTTTAACATCTCTTCTGATCATGAAAATTCTTCTTCTTCCTATACTATAAAAGTAGAAATAGAAGAAATAACACATGTTGAATAAGAAGAGGAAGATCTTAGGGATGCTCCACCAGCATTTGAAGAAGGTATCTCTACCACTGTGGATGAACTCAGAGAAATAATTCTGGGTACAAAAGAAGATCCACGCCCCACTTTAATTAGTGAGGCCATTACTCTTAAAGAGCAAGAGATGTATATTTCTTTTTCTAAAGAAAATAGAGATATATTTTCTTGGAAATATGCAAGGATGCCAGGGCTTGATCTTGTTGTTGCCACTCATCATTTGGGTTTTCCAGAAGAACATCGAGGATTTAAACAAGCCGCTAGAAGAACACACCCAACCAATGCTTCCAAAATTGAGGCTGAAGTGGAAAATCTTATCAAATATAACTTCATCAAAGAAGTTAAATATCCCAAATGGTGGGATAATATTGTCCCAGTGAAAAATAAGAATGGGAAAATTAGAATTTGCATTGATTTCAGATATCTTAATCGACATTGTCCTAAGGATGATTTTCTAGCACCAATTACAGAACTCTTAATTGATCAAATAGCTGGCTATGAAGCACTTTCCTTCATGGATGGATATTCTGGATATAATAAAATCTGAATGGCTCTTGAAGATGAAGAATCTAAAGCCTTCAGAGCCCCTCATGGTGTTTTTTTCTATCAGGTAATGCCCTTTGGCCTAAAGAATGCAGGTCCAACATATCAGTATGCAATGCATCGTATCTTCAAACCCTTTTTAGGGAATTTTGTTGAATGTTATGCGGATGATTTGGTGGTTAAATCCAGACAATGTTCTAATAACTTGGCTGATTTGGAAATCATATTCCATAAACATCGGCAACATAATTTGAAGTTGAACCCCTTAAAATGTGCTTTTGGGGTAACCTCTAGAAAATTTCTCAGCTTCGTTGTACACCATCATGGTATTTAGGTCGATCCTAAGAAGACAAAGTCACTCTGTGGTATGTCACCTCCTCAAAATTTAAAGGAATTAATAGTACTTCAAAGACACATGGCCTATATTCAGCGTTTCATCGTCAATTTGGCAGGCAAAAGTTTACCCTTCACCAAATTGATGAAGAAGGGAGTCACTTTCCAGTGGACTGAAGAATGTCAAGAAGCATTCGATATTCTCAAGAAGTATCTCTTGAGTCCACTGGTGTTAATGCCACCTGTTGAAGGAATAGCACTTATCCTTTATGTGACAGCTCTAGAGTGATCATTGGGTGCCTTTCTTGCTCAGAAGAATGATGATGGGAATGAAAATAGCCTCTACTATCTTAGTCGGACTATGCTTGAAGCAGAAACCCGATACTCAAATATTGATAAGTACTACCTAGCATTAATCTTTCCAGTTTAGAAGTTGAGACACTACCTGCAACATCACGATGTCCAATTGGTATCTCTCAATAACCTGCTCAAATTCATCCTTAGTCATCCAATGCTTACAGGACGTCTGGCAAGGTGGGCAGTTATTTTGCAGCAATTTGATATTCAATATGTGTCTCAAAAGGCAATAAAGGGCCAAGATCTGGATGATTTCCATGCTAAACATCCTTTAGTAGAAGATACATCTTCATATATTGAACTTCCTGATGAGGAAGTCTTTTTTATTCAAGATAGTCTTCAAACATGGGAAATGTACTTTGATGGTGCTTCCAGAAGTCCAACAGGGAGGAAAATGGAAAATCCTAAAATCAACAAAGTTGGGTTAAAAATTGTGCTCATTTCTCCAGAAAAGGTAGTGTTACCTTATTCCTTCTCATTGTTGGAAGACGGTAAAAATAATGAAGTAGAATACCAAACTCTCATCGCAGGATTGGAATTCTCACTTCAAGCACAAGTGAATCACTTAAAGGTGAAAGGTGATTCAGACCTGGTAATCCAACAAGTCAATGGGGATTATGCAATCAGAAAAGAAGAGTTAATCCCTTTGTATGATTATGTCAGAGAGTTAATGGTGGAATTTCCTTTATAACCAACATTTTCTTATGTCCCGAGATCACAAAATTCCCAAGATGATGCACTGGATAATATAGCCACAACTCTGGAAGATCCAAATCGGGACGAGACAACCATCAGTATTGCCCACCGTCATACAATTTCACCTTATGTTCAAACTAGAATAGAGGAAATCAATGAAATTAGTCTCATTCCTGAACCATATGGTCATACTACAGGATGGATGACACCTATCAGGGAATACCTTCAAAATGGAACACTTCCACCTGATAGAGATGGGAAAGAACAAATCTGGCGATGTGTGATCAATTTCACTCTGTATGATAGCCCAGATCACCTAGAGAAAATTCTCTAAAGGTGTGGTTTTGATGGAGTTCTCTTCAGAATCATTGATGGTGAAGAGACAATGGCTGTCATGAAAGAAGTGCATGCAGGAGTCTGTGGTGACCATCAGTCTGGACATAGACTATCTGATCAAATTCGAAGGCTTGGATATTTTTGAACTTCAATGATACAAGATTGTGTTGATTTCACAAAGAAGTGTCATTCTTGCCAAGTACATTCCAACTTCATTCGTCAACCCCCAGATTTTCTTCATACAGCTAAATACTCGTAGCCATTTTCCACATGGGGAATGGATGTAGTGGGACCTTATCCTTCGGCTACATCCAAGCAGTTTAAGTACATTATTACTGCTACAGACTTCTTTTCCAAATAGGCAGGGGAAATACCCCTCAAATAAGTTAGTTCTAAATGCATTGTTAGCTTCATCAAGTCTAACATCATTACCAGATTTGGTGTCCCTCATACCATATTGACGGACAATGGCACCAACTTCTGTTCATCGGAGGTGAGGAAGTTTTATCAAGAATACAATATAAAATACAATCATTCATCTCAGTATCATGCAGTGGATAATGCATAGATAGAATCTTTTAACAAGACTCTTTCAAACATACTGCAAACGATGGTGGATAAAGATAAGAAATCATGGCATGATAAACTCTTTGATGCTTTATGGGCTTATCGAACCACCACCCACACTGCAATGCGGTCAACTCCATATTCATTGGTATATGGAATGGAAGCAGTCTTGCCTATTGAGGTTCAATTACCCTCACTCAGAGTAGCCATTTGTGATCAGTAATCTACAGATGAAAAATCTCAAAAGTTATTGGATGAATTGTAATGGTTAGATGAGAAAAGATTGTGCACCCTTCACCACTTGGAAGTCTATCAGAATCGAATAGCACGAACTTTCAACAAATTTTTTGTCTTTTTTCATTCGTTCAGGGAGAATTGGTATTGGTTCTCAAAACTCCAATGATACCAAGAAAGAAACCTCCCAAGATGGAGCCAAAATGGGAAGGACCTTATTCAATATATAAGGCCTACTCCAATGGATCATATTCTTTAATCTCAATGGATGGAAAACTCATCACTACTCCAACCAATGCTATATTTTTGAAGAAGTATTTTGTGTAACACAAATACTTTATCGTCTAGTATGACGTTAAACTGCAGCATCCATGGTCCATTCATATGACCTTAAACTATTTGCATCTCTTTCGTCCAATAAGACGTTAAATTGCAGCATCCACGGTCCATGCATATGACCTTAAACTATTTACATCCCTTTCTTCCAACAAGACGTTAAACTGTGATGTCCTAGCCACCTGACACTAAACTGTACAGAAGTTCCTTACGTCCAGCAAGACATTAAACTATGAGAAAATCCTTAATACATCAAACATGACGTTAAACTGTGTCCTCTTTTGTCCTTACTACATGACATTAAACTGCACAGTCCCCCTTTCTTCCAACATGACGTTAAACTGTATTCTCCTCATCGTCTTAGCTAAAAAACGCTAAACTGTACAGCACCCTTACGTCCAACATGACGTTAAACTGTGTCCCTATATTTTTCCTATATGACGTTAAAATGTACTTTGTCCCTGCTACATGACACTAAACTATGTAGCACCAATAGTCCTTACTGTAAGACTTTAATCTACATTGTCCCTTCATATGTCCTACATGACATTAAACTATGCATCGTTATGGTTGTTGTTACCTCTTGTTTCTCACACCGAGTATGACTCACGTGAGCTTAGAGTAAACTTCAACCATAACACCCTCTCTGGGATGATAACCATGCATAAGTCCCAACACCATTTTTTAGGTCGTTGTCCCCAAGAACAACTTGATCACTAATTAATTATTTAATTGAACTACGCAGACTTTGATCCTTGCCTTCTAGGATGGGTATGTATAAAACCTCATGAGGTTCAAGCCCAAAACCAATCTATTCACATCGGTTCACCTCCATCTCATACAATGTTGATTCATGAATCCATTCCCAGAATCAGTCTCTTCACATTGGTTCCCCTCTGTCCCTACTATATGACATTAAACTGTACAGCACTTTTGTCCTGTACGACAATAAACTACAACATTATTTGATACCCTCACCTGAGAGGGAATCATTATTTACATTGATCTTCAATCATGTTATATTCCAAATACTACATGCATACATGGCAATCCCCGAACCTTTTATCTTGGGTCAAACCATCATTGCACTAATGTCCCCTTCACCCTTCACCTATATGAACCAAATCTATACAGATGGTATTTCTAGAACTACGTGTGGCTTGATTCCCATCCTTATGGGATACGTAGGAACATTTGATCATCCCTCTAATCCAGCCCTAAATCTTTGGGCCTAACCACAAATTTTACTTTCGATCACCTGGATGAAAAGTCCCTATGAAAACACACACTGTGTGTTCATTATTATGGTCCGATTTCTATGACCCTAAACTAAGATTTCCCATACTTTCGTCCCACATGACGTTAAACTATATTTCAAGAACTACGTATGGCTTGATTCCCATCCTTATGGGATATGTAGTGAAGTCCAGCATTTCAATTCAGGACCTAGCCATGACATGATTATGGTTAGTATTGATCTATGTATCACTTTCATGCATGGAACAATACCCATTTTCATGTGTCATACTCCAAAATACTTTCAGATCTCTATAACCCTTTTCTTGACTTCTGGTCACAAAGTGTCCAATTTCTGAGAGTTCTTTTGCCTGATTATGCAGCACATGCCCTTAGGCGTCCTTGCATAAACAGTCTACATAACAAACTTGTCAGCCAAAGGATACAATTATTTGACTATCCAGTCAATTCCCTTAGGTGGCCCTGCATAATTCATCCCCCTAACGGGTTTGTCAAATAATTGTAACTTCGTTCTTGGAAGGAAAACCTCTTTTTTCCTTAGTTGTCTTAACGAAAATATGTAGGGATCCTCAAAAAAATATCCATCATTAACATATTTGTTCCATACTCTTTTTCATTATCTGAAAGTATTGAAGTCTATGGTTTATATTTCCCTTCCCTACATTTGGGTTAGACCTTCGTAGGAGTGACATTCATCCAGTTCTTAGACAATCTTGTTTGGAAATATCATCTCCATATTCAAGTATCTCTCTCCATACAGCAAACTCTATGCTTTGGAAAATTTGAATTCCCATAAACTTTTACTGGCTTTTTAGTAATAGAAAAGTAAATTTCTGAGAGTTCTTTTTCATGACTATGTAGCACGTTCCCTTAGGTGGCATTGCATAAGTACTCTACATAACGGACCTGTCAGCCAAAAGATGCTATTTTTAGACTATGCATCCAATGCCCTTAGGTGGCCCTGCATAATTTAACCCCCTAAAGGGTTTGTTAAATAGTGGTAACTTCATTCTTGGGAACTACTTCTTCTATTGCCTTTTATCCATTTTTCTTATCATTCCTCAAATTCAAAATTTCTTAAGTCATCGTTTACATATTTTCCCTCATACTTGAACATGGTAATATGTTTTCAGATAAATTATCAAGGAATTGAGTCAATTTTAATCCAATTTGTCAAAGCTATTTTGACCTTAAACATTATCCCTTCTATGTCTAACATGCATGACTCTAAACTACCCACAAAAGACAAGGGAACTCTGAATAAAAGTCAAGTTCCATATCACTAAACATACATTTTCGTATGATTTAGGTAATATTGAGAAATTAAAAGATTCAAAGCTTGTAGGGTTATTTATTAAAATCCTAGAAAAATCAAACTATGCTTACTAGGCCCGTTGGCTTAGGTAAAAATTTAAAGTGGGTATTAGGAAAATGTGTGCACAAATGATTGAAAATGAAAGTGTTTTTCCATTTGATGCACAAGAATCGGAAGGAAATCCACAGACTAGAGTCTCTTCTATTTTCCAAGAATTACAAAAGGCCGTCAACATAAATCTTCACTTGATTTACAGTATCTCGAGCTTCATCAGCAACCACTTGAAGCTCATACACTCGACTAGATTCACTCTTTTCATCTTTATGGAGTGCCTTCTTAGCATCTTCAATGGCTTTCATACCATTCATTTGAACTCCATCCAATGAATTGTTAAACTGGTCAAGTTCCCCAGTAATAGCATCTAACTGTTGCTGAAGGTGCATCTACTGAATGACATTCTCTTTGATCTTATGCTTCAGATCCTTCAACTTGGCAGCATGATCAGCCTCAGATCAGGACACTGCAGCCTCAAATTCATTGATGTTGACTGACAGCCTCACCCGGGTAAAATCATGAAGCCACTTTTGCTCCTGATCCCTCCTTAAGATGACTTGTTTCACTGCGGCATGGATCTCTTGATATCCAAAACCGCCAAGTCTCAACATGACAAACATGGATGACAGTCGCGGGATCTTTGATGATAGCTCTTCTAAAGGCACTTCAGATATGATCTTCCATATGTTCTACCATGCCTTGCGTCGTGAAAATTGGAGCGCCTTTTGTACTTCTGGGTCCAACTCAGCATCAATGTCACATGGGGGAATATAATCTTGGATTAATGCACTTAGGGAAGTTCCATGTTCTTCTCCTTCCCCTCTGACCCGTGTTTCTTCACTCTCTATTCTCGTTGGGGCGAAGGCTGAGGCTTCACCTCCAGATCTAGCCACTGAAATTGATGGCCCTGCATAATCAATTGAAAGCTATGGTTAGATTCAAAGGATAACAAAAGTTGATTGGCTATCTTCCAAATTATGTACAGTCACAAAAAAAATTATCTCTTACCCAATGGTAGATCAGTAACTTGAGAAGACTCCTCCCCATCCTTTCTAGCTTCAACGGTATTTTCAAGATAAGTTTTAGGATGTTCTGCCAGTTTAAGCTCCACTTGAGCTAATGCCTCTACAATATTAGGGTTTTCTGTACCCCTTCAGGCATTGGCAGTTCAGAAGCTTGCTCAGATGGAACTGCATATTTGAACCGATCATGATTAGAAATGTAATAAGAAGTTGTTTTTAATAGGTTGGAGTATAACACTCACATCCATAATATTATAAATTACATGGTAATTTAACATGATCTAAATGTTTTTCAAAATATGCGCCAATTTCCATCATTTCATCCAATGTAATCTCAGAATCCTGGTTAATCTCACCAGTGGGAGCATTTGATATGTCCTCTTGGCGACCTTCATTCTATGGCCTTTGCCCCCAGACAGCTTCTTAAGATAAAACTGTGGCATCAATTGCAATGGTCACCAAGAGCTCTAGCACTGTGGTTAAACCTAAAGTATAACAGAATGGAAGTCAGTTGATGATTCATTCAACATTTTATGAATCATTGTTAACTTATCAGAAGAAGTCTCTTCTCTACTTGCAACAACAGGAGGAGGGATACTGGGAACAGATGTTGGATCTTCTCTAGGAGCATCCAAGTTAACCTGAACTTGTGATTGTTCACCAGCACCCTCTGTTGTTCTTAGAGGAAGGTCAATTCTCTCCCTCAGAGGGAAAATCGAAGAATCTCCTGAAATCCCAAAAAGTGTGATCAATATTTTCAAGGGTTAAGACTCATGATTATCCGAAGGACGTAATACTACTGATGAAGCATTTAGATATGGACTTCCTCCTTCAATTATTTTGCTTCTTTGGATTTTTGGGAGTGTCGACAGTCTCCTTTACAGGTAATGAATTGGAGAATGGAAAGCCATATCCAACTCCTCATCCATGGCTTGCTGGCCTAGAGATATCTCGCCCGACTCGTGTGGGGATTCAGCTGCAGCCCCGATGGCAGTACCAACAGGGCTATATTATGGTGAAGGAACCTCAATAGTTCCTTTCTTTACAAGCTTCAGGATGAAGAGAATAATTTCCTTGAGTGACAAAGCTTTAATTGGAATAAAGTTACAAAGCAAATAAGGAATGAAACTTACATCTTCAGGAGCCACGTAATCGTACCACTCCTAATCTCCGGAAGCACCAATCCCCTCAGTGGTGCCACGATCTATTATTTCTTTCACCCTCTTGGTGACTGGAATGGGATCATCGGTGGCATATATGAGAATTTCCAGCTCTCTGATGTAATCCTACACTTCATCGGGGTTATCCTTGTAACGGATATCTGTAGAAGCCATAATTTTCCCTATTCCAGGGATGTGTAGCCCCTCGCACAAATCCAGCCAGGCAGTTTCAGCATCGCAATATAAACTCTGCCATTTCTAGACAGCCTATGGTCTAAGATATTCAGTATGTGTACCAGAAGGCTACGAGGAAGGTCCTACAATCTTGTATTTCAGCTTCTTCCCAGCTCCTGCAACTACAGATAGTGAACAAGAAAATATTACTTGTTTCTCTATAAAGTAATGATGATTAAAGTTCTCTAATGAAGTAACTCACTAGGATTAGATGGATTTTATCTATTTATTCTAACAGGGGGATTATATCTGGCACAAGGCATCATTTTTGTATGTTTTCCCTCATCATCCCCATCTTGAGAATCTGACGAATCAGCTTCGGGTGTTGCAGAATAATCACCTTCCAGATGAAGGGTTTCTTTCTCGACAGTTCTTTTCCATTTCCCCACCTGGTAAATTGGGTGATTCAGTACCCCTTCAGGGTATGATGATATTCAGTTCTCAGCATACCATGTAGTCAATTTATTTGCCTCTCTATCAACTGTTAGATCAAATACTGCCCTGGTCTTCTCCCTAGATGTCAGCAACCATAGTTACCGGGAAACCATATAATGTTGCTCTGACCTAACATGCACTGGGGGAGATACAACAGTCTACTACAAACACTTAAATTGATGTGAAAATCTATATGGATCATAGGCCTCACATATAATCTTTCTGTCAATCCTGGTGACCAGTACACCATCTCTTCAGGCCAGCATGTATGCCCTTAATTCCAGGCTGGTGGTTCCATCATAAAAAAACCGCCCGGTTTGCGGATTTTCATAAGGAATGAAATTGAATTCCTTATACATTCTCAGCCTCACCCTCATGTCATAGGAATTGAGAGCTAGTGGAGAAATTCCAGAGAATTCCTGCACTGATGTCCTGAAAGAACTTCCGAGAATCTGTACTCTATCCTGTACATTATACATCCTGAAGTGAGTGGAGATCCATCCCCACAAAACATGGAATGTTCCCACTATTCTCAAAGGAGACTTACCCATGAAGACATGGAGTAAGATCCTATGAATCTTTACTAAAATGGGGGTAGCCAACCCAACCATTTTTCCCTCATCCAACTTGGCTGCAATAACGAAAGTCCTTGGCCTAACGCCTCCCTTCGATTCCCTGACTAGAAAAAGATAAACACTAAGCCACAAGGTCAAGAAGCCCGCCAGACGATTATTCTTTGGGATTCTCAAATTTACTTAATATCCCCACTTATAAAATTCTCCTTCTTCTAGAGTCGGCCAGAATGTGCCTGGAGCACCCCTCTTCTCTATTTTAGGGCAGGTGGTAGGATGATTGGGCCCCTTCTCCTTCGATCCCTTCTCATTTGATCCCTTCTCTTTAGATCCCTTATCCTCTGGCTCCTTCTCTTACTTATTGGTAAGAAACATATTCATCCACTCCTCTGGATGAATTACCTTTCTACAATGAGTTAAGGAGGTCTCTGAACTCTTGGGCTTGTGAAAGATTTTCAATAATTCCAGATCCAAAGACGAGGTCTTCTCCGAATCATTCCAAGTCACCTTTGGGGGGATGAATTCATCATACATATAACCCAAAATTGGAGCCCCTGAGATCTTGTGGATATACCACAGACTGATGCCTACTTCTCTATGAGTTAGATGGAAATAATTGGTTTCTGGGCTCCAATGGCTGAGTATCTCCGGCACAAAGTCATCATTTCTGTAAACATAGGTTTGCCCAGCCCAGACGGCTTCATATATTTCAACTCATTTTAATTCCTCGACAAACTCTTCATAGGTTTGTTGCACCCAGTATTCCTACATCCAAGTTGGCTTCACACCTCCTCCAGGGAAAAAGTTCCAACTCTTCTTCCAGCCTTTGGATTGATCCATCTAAGAGTTTTTGAATATTGAGGTATAACAATGTGGTTGCCGCTCAGGCTTTTGAGGTTTCAGATCTGAGGTACATAGGCTATGATTCATTATGTAGGCCTTCTCCACTGTTCCAGAATTTACAAATGTTCCTCCACTTGAGTTATTTGTTGAAGAAAAGTTGGTGTAATTCTGAAACCAAGACTTTGGGAGATAGTTTTTTGCCTCTAGAGTGGTGACTTCTCGCATATGACCATAACCGTATAGAGGTAGATAAATGCTCTATGGGAATTCAAGATGATACTTCTTCAGGTACTTTTCCAAATCTTGAAGAGTGTTGTCACAGACAGTATAATAATCATGGCCAATGATGCTCATCATATCATCAAATCTCTTGTTAGCCAATTCATCAGCCGTTCCGATTCTCTTGGGATCCATTTTATCTACACAAAAGTGTAATAATTAACTGTTAAGTAAGTTGATTTTTCATAAATTTTGTGAAGAAATGTGAAAAAAATGGCTAAGGCATTAAGGCGCGCAAGTCCCAAAATTGGCCTGCATGTATCAGTGTGTCATGCAAGTTTTGGCGTGTAGGTATCACCGCGCAAGTCCAAATACCTCTACAGCAGCGCGACAACAAAAAAATAGCAGAAAGAAGGGAAACTTGCACGGCGAGGGAAACTTGCACAGCGAGAGCTCAAAAGATTGAAATCTGGGTGCTTTGAGCGAGAATGGCTGCATATATATAGGCCAGGCCTTAGCCCACCGCACCTAAAGCCAGCGCGTGCAACCCTGTGAGCCTAAAGCCAGCGCGCTCATCACTTGTGCGCTGCCATCTGCGCGCTCAACACTTGCGTGTAGCATGTTCCTTGGTTTTCTTCTTTACCTCAGAGTCACATACTTATTTCTTTCAGATCCAAATCTAAGGGGGGGCCTTTGTTGACACTCATTTCCATCACAGAGTCTAAACGAATGAAAAGGGAAATACCTTAAACCCAAAATGATTCATCCTTTGAAGAAATGTCAAAATTGAAAAAGGAATGAACAAAGATTCATTTTCACTTGGGTCACGCAAGTTCCACCAAGGTCACGCAAGTACACTTGTGCGCCTCCCAGTGGTCACGCAGGTGACTTGCGCGCCCTCTTTGATTTTCAACCAGGGTCTTCACCAGCCTATAAATACTCCCTGTGGGCCCCCCATTTGGATGACGGAAAAATTCCAAAACTCATATACGAGCTCTGGTCATCCAAGTCTCTTCTGGAAGTCTTTCGAACACTTCTAAGGTAATCTCTTACAAATAATGGAAGGTCTATATAGGGTTAACAAGGCCTAAGTGTTGAAACTCATCAACACTTGTGCGCCTAAGTGGCCAGCCCTTAAGGGAAATGGCCACACTTGTGTGCTGCCTTACCCCTTCAACAGAACTTTTGCTCCACTCTTCTGGAAGCCTCTAGGGATAGTACTAAGGGCTTGAGCCAAGTCTCTCCCAAGTATTACCCTAAGGGTTGACGGTCGCACAAGTACCCTTGTGTCACGCAAGTATACTTGCGCAACCAGAACTTGCGCACCCACGTAGAACCTCTGCAACCACATCTTTTTGGGTGCCTCTCCTGCCTATTTCACCTCTCTTATTCCTATCCACCTCTCCTGTTCAAGATCTAGCCTTAAAAACCCACTTTAAAACCATTTCTTTTGGCATGGATTCCTTGTTGGCTTTCTTATATAAAAGGAATTATGTGTAACGTCTCTCAAAACCTATTGACTTAGATATCTTCATGTCACTGAGGTGAGAGACTTCATTCATTCAACCTCATCCTTTAAAGATGAGAGGTTCCCTAACCTGGGCCTCCTTTTTAGGAGTAAGCCCCAGTCATAATTTCTCTAAATCGGGCATTTTCCTTAGGAGTAAGCCCCACTCATAAAATTCCATTAACTTAGGCCTCCTTATTAGTAATCATTCCTATGTCTCAAGTATCCTTAACAAATGGGAATCCTCCTTAGGAGTAATCCCCAGTCTTCAAGTTCCAAAATATGGGCCTCCGTTACAGGAGTAAACCCTAATCCAAGTTCTCATAATTTAGGCATCCTCCTCAGGAGTAATCCCCAAGTCCCCTAAACCTGGGCCTCCTTTTCAGGAATAAGCCCCAGTAATAATTTCATAACCTGGGCCTCCTTTTCAAGAGTAACCCCCATCCAAGTTCCCTGATTTGGGCATCCTCTTTAGGAGTAATCCCCAAATCCAAAATTCCCTTAACCTTGGATTCCTTCTCAAGAATAAGTCCCAGTAATAATTTCTGTTAAACAGTCTTAAATTATATTGATTTGGGATTACTTCTCAGGAATAATCCCCAATTTAGAGTATCCAAATCTCTATAAAGCACATATACCTTTATGGACCTTGTTCCCAGGTTTCTTCCCTGAGGTAAATCCAAATCTTCATCCATCTGGGTAGTCATACATACATAATCCCCACATCATTTCTTATAATTGCATCTTTCATGGAAAAATTATCCGGTTTTACCAATACCTCTTGTTTCTCACACCAAGTATGACTCAAGTGAGCTAAGAGTGTAAAATTAATTATGACATCTTTCTTTGAGCCATCAATCACGCATAAACCACATAATTTTTTACTCTAACTACATGGGTTCTGATTCCTTTTCCAAAAGAAAGGATACGTAGGTAGACCATCTACGGGTACAATCCCAATTATGAAATAATTCATGTCCTTATGAATGAAAATAAACTTCAAGTGCCCCGCTGAGTGGATATAAAACCAGTATGGTTATCATAATGACCAAGATATTTATATATAATGTGTCGAAGGATACCATTGACTAAGAATATCTAAAAAATACAGATGATTCTCTATCGATGAAGAACCTGGAATACATATAAAAGATTCTCTAAATCTCATACATACTAATCATTGATTGTCAGGTCTAATGGAATGCACATTTTCATACTTGGTAATGTAATAAGGATTCACGAACATAACATAAATCTATAAAGATTCCTGGAGTAGACAATAATTCCCCTCAAAAAGGTGTGATGAGTCCGACCTCCCATCCTCTCAACCAATGCAAATTCTTAAGTCTCATCAGTTCATAACTAATGAGAACCTACCTTTGGAAAGTAGGTCCAAATGGATATGGAATCATTGGATGTTTCTGGTTCTATGAACAAAACCGTTAGAAACCAATTGGAATGTTTTAATCTTAAATCAATGAGGTCATCCCCAATTCCAGATGAAACACACATGAATAAAATTAGACATGTTATGTTGTTTACAAAAATTATTTTTTAACTAATAAATTCACTTATCATATAAGAGATAAATATGAAGATACATATCTTTTACTTAGATTCCCCCAATATCGATACATTCCTTGACATTCAAATTATTTATGTACAAAATTTTGTTTATTCACTTGGATGAAAACTATAATCTCTATCAATTCTTCAATTGATTTTGAAATTTTGTGTATTTACAACACTTGTAAAATATATATTCAGTATAAAAAACCCATTAAAATTAAAGATTTTATTTCGATAACACCCATACCCAAAATGGAAATTCCACAAAGTTTTAAAAACACCTTATGGTATTTTGGATAATCACATCATCTTGAATTTTTAATCCGCCTTCCCGATAACCCTGTATTTCAATGACCTTGATTGGCTTCTTGAAGAAACATTATTGTACTTTTAAACCAAATTTTGAACTTCTAGTTTGAACTTTTACCAAATTTAATAATCTATAGTGTACTTTAGAACCTATAAATAATATACCTAGTATATATATATATTCAAAAACGTTTGAGAATATCATTTAAAAAATCTTAAATTCAATCATATTATCAGAACATTTCCATAAATGACAACAGAATAAATTCTATAACAAAAAAACCCTTTTTAGTGTCCCTTAAAGCATGTTATATAATTGAAAAAATCATAAACTATGAGTATAAAAATCCCATATCATTTCATTTAAATATACATTGTTTACATGACCGACTATTGAGCTAAATGAGATAAAAATAAACATATTATGAAAATTTTATCCATGCTTGAAGCATACCCATTTTCAATGTATAAACTCCTTTACTCCATTACATGAAAATAACCATTGTATGATAATCTTCAATTCTTTACCATCTCCTATTATTTCTATATATATAAAAGTCTTGTAAAACTTAAAGTCTATATCATATATCTTTCAAAATAGTAGAATTTTTTTCTCTAACAAATAATTCTTTAAGAAAACCTTTAGTATCATTAGTGATTAACATATTCAATCATGTTTAATATTGTATGGCATACCCAATAATACTGGGTATATGAAACTAAAATTCCTTAAATAAGTGATGTACCTGATTATATTGAGTATAGGAGTGGAGACTAAGACTCATCTTGTTATTTCGAATCAAATGACTTCCAAAACTTAAGTGAATCATTTTATGCTTCATAAGTATCTAGATTACCCTATTTAATAACTTCTACTATTTTTTATTCAATAATTAATTATTCTTACACCTAGAATTTTCCTTAAGAACTTTTATTAAATCACTAGTAATTCTTAAGAACTTATCTTATATTACCAATCACTGAAGTATCTTACATTAATAGTCTCATTCCAAGGATTAATCAGAAAGTTTATTTTGATGGTTACAATGTTATTCGACTACAATATAAGCTTTTACTAAATGAGTATAATTTATTATAAATATTTAATAAGGAATTTTATTAAATATGAAACTACTAAAATGATTAACTATTTTGTACAAATCATATTTATTAGTATGATAAGATCCATATTTCACTACAACCAACACTGGTTTTTTATGAAAATATTCCATGATTATTGAGGTAATGAATCATCCCAATCCCAAAAGTTTTGATACTTTGATAGTTGAGTGGATAAATCTTTATTTAATCCATTATATGGATAAAATAAACTCAATGACTGATGCCATTTCCATGATCAAAGAACAATTGGACAACTCGCCTTCTAAACTTCTAGATGTGCTAAAAGAGGTGATTATAAACTATAAATTTGTTAATAAAGAGTACCATATGATTTGGAGACTAGGGGACAATGGGATAATCACTTCAAAGAGATTTTATCACAATACACTTGAGGTAAATTTACATATATGGATTGATAAATTGAATAAAATAAATATTTCACTATTTAGATTCATGTTGATATGGAGAATTTCTCACTCTAAGATTCTAGTTGATTTTAGCTTTCAAGTTGTGAGAATATAACTCCATTCTAGGTTCATCTTATATCATCAATGTTGGTAGGATGTTGATAACAAATTTTTTAGATGTTCTATGGACTAAAAAATATAGAAAATTATCAGTTATATTTTTTATGTGAGGGTTACTTAGACTGAATCGGTATCAGTGTGACTTACATGCTGTATGTAAATATCTAAATCATTAATACTACTCAATTTGTTTAATGTGTCATGTATAAAGATTACTCATATCATTCGATATATCTTAAATAAACAAATACATTGGTAGAAAAATTTTCATCTTCAATATGTTCTGGTTCAAATTATTTTTGTAGGGGGGAATATGGACCCTTTATAGAATGTTCGTTTTGATAACTCTATACACAATTTCACTATTCTTATAAGACTAGGAATTACTAGAAATTTTCCTCTAACTCATGGAACTTTTAAAATCAAAAGTATATATAATTTCATAAGTTGGATTAAATTCAATACATATGGGGATTACATAGGTAATCTAGGTCAGTTAAGAATTTCAAAGTCTTCAGAGATCACAATAGTTCTATCATGTGATGTCTTTATTGTACTTGTGGTATTTCATCATATTTGGAGGGTGAAATACTGGGGTTGATTAATGTGGTTGATATGGTAAGTAATCGAGTATTGGAAAAAATATATCTTGAGTGTGAATCTACCACCCCTTTGTATGCTATGAGAATTTTCCAGTTACATATTTCATGGAAACTCACTACTCAATGGATCAGATGCCCAGATCTTCTCTCATCTATGAGTTAATTCATCATCCATGATTATTGGAAAGATAATAACTTGGACGATGGGATTAAATATAGAGTGATAATTAGTAATGATCTCACTCTTTCTGACAACATACCTATGGATCTTATGCCCCTTTCTCAAATGGATCTCTGGAAAAAACCATACTTTATATTTTGTAGTTTTAATAAAAAATACTTATCCATCTAGGAAATCTCTCACATTCCATAAACTTTATTCCTTTTTTATCCTTACTATTAAAGTTTCCCTACTTGTATAACCCAAATAAAACACTGAGAATAAGCTTACAAAGTATAATAATGGGATTCTAATACTGATCTTGACCTACCCAAAAACATAATCTAGATTTTTTCATATATTTATTTCCTTACACAAGATAATCTAGGGGTATTTGTGTTGAGATCATAAAAACCCACAAATATTTGCCACACTTCTAAATATAGGAGCCAACAATATTTACACCTATCCAAATTCATCTTATGAATATGGTACATGAACATTTCATGTGAATACATAGAGTTATATGAAATTTAATATCTCAACATGACTAATCTCAGAGTGACAGATAACCATTCCCATTCTACTTTATAAAAAAGGCATAAGCCTCTATAATATTAGGTAATTTGACCCCAAGTCTCTATAACTAAGGATAATTTACTCAAGATATAATTCAATCCACTGAATCTATAAAACCTAATATTCATAAACTATATTCGATAATTAAATTCAAGTTCATAACTTCATTTAAAAACTGAGGTAAAGCTAGATGAAAAACTAAATTCACCATCAAACCTAGAATTTAATGAAAGGATATATAAATCATACTCCATTCATCATAAGAATAGTTTATAACTATGAATAAAATAGGTAATAACCTTTAAATAAATTAATAATTCAAATATTTAAACTTGAGATAAAAATTTATGAACAATTCATAATTAAAATATAATTATAAAGATTTTATAATATAAACTTTATATTATGGACATTTCATAATCTTTAATATAAACATTTTATATTTATTATAATATGAACTCCTTCATATTATTCATTATAAAGAATTTAACTTTAAATATATGGCATTTTATGAATTATAAAAACACTATAATCCATTTTCTATTTTGTAAAAATTTCACATAATCTAATATCATATACATAACAATATTTAAACAATTACCAAGTCAATATTCTAAAATCTTTTGATGAATTTCAAATAACATACAGATAAGGACACTTCAATTTGAACAATTCAAATTAATTAATTATGAACAATCTATAAAATATAGAAATCTTTGTATTTCATCCTTATTAATGAAATTTATAGATAATTTATAAATTATTCTTATAATTTTTTAAACATACACTTTTATTTCTAGATCATAATATATACCATATAATTTATTAAATAGTATTTGAAATCTTAAAATTTAATATTTAAGGAATATATAAATATTTGACAAATATTTATTATATAATTATAATGCATTTATAATTAATTAATTAATTTATTAAATAATTATTTGATAATAATTATCACCAAAATAAAACTTTTATATAATTTATAAATTATTTATAAATTATAAGAAATCCTAAAAAAATTGGAATTTTCTGTTGAAATTTATGTAGATTTATGTAGGGGTAGAAATACATGAGCCTTACGCAACACATACTGCATAACAATACTTGATATATATACCTTTATTTGAACACTTAATGTAGAGGTTAATCTTGAATTTCTCTTATGTGAAACTCATAAAGTATAGATAGATCATGAATTACCTTTACATGAATCCTTCACGTAATGATAAGCCTCACACAACCCTCGTGTCAACCCTTCACCTAGAGGTAAGTCTCCGACTACCTTTAGGTGAATCCTACAAAAAAAGTTAAGTATCTGACTACCATTACATGAACCCTTCACAAAAATGAAATTATACTACAACATTTACATGAACCCTTCACATAAATCTATGTTACATATTATATTTTTGTGAACCCATAATGTAAAGGTAAGTCGCATATTTCCTTCACATGACCTACTCACAAGGTACTGAGGAAAATTGCTATGACATGGTTGTAGATAAAAAAGGGTAATATTTTTTTCTATTCTTATTTATCAAGAAATACATCATAGATCTAAATAATGGGCTCATTCACATACCACTGAAAGGATTCAATGGGGTCTAAAAAATTATTAGAGGTAGTATTAGTGATTAAATCCCTTTTCCAAGATCTCCCATGTATTAAATATGATAAATATATAAAATCAAAATAAAGAAATACTAAAAATATAATGTATCCTATATCAAAGGTAATCTAAAATATCTTAATCACTATCACATGGGGTTGAGAGAGACCATGTGATTGTAATCTATAAGACATCCCTCATTCAAAGGATTCCATGTGACAACAAGGATCATCTGATGTTCAGATGGGATTCTCTATCCCTACATGGAATACTAGAGTATCAGGTGTAAATAATGTAGAATAATAGAACCTTAGGTTCAAGGAGGTTTAATAGAGTTTAATTAAATCATACACACAAATTTTCCACCTAATTGTTGTGATATATAAATCCTGGAGAATACAACTTTCAATCCTACATTTACTCATGCATTTATAACATATAAGAAAATTATACTTTAACCAACCATATATGATTGCATCAAATTAATTTCCTCCATAATATTTCATAATATATAATGGATCTTTTAATGATAGTATATATGGGAGAATCACTAAATGTTCACACTTAAACATTTAGCCTGATAATGAAATTTGAATGGAATAATATACTCATTTTGCATGAAAATCATGACTTTCAGAAAATATAATTCAGATCATAAATATATCACATACATATATGTCTTTTGGAAACATTCCATTTATAAACAATTTAAATGATTAATTAAAGTGAAGTGTGAAGAGTGGTTTCAAAATAACATAAAGATATGAACACATGAAATTTTATAGTAGTTAGATCAAAAATATTATTTTTATACTTTTCATAATCCACATAATCGAGTATGAAACCCACAAAAATAATGAAAGATAATTTTATAATGGAGAATACTAAACCCAAACTTTTACAATGCGAGCAATCTTAAACTATACTTTTTAATAGGATAAATCATAACCTAGGACTTTTTCTAAAGTATCAACCGTAAACCTATAGCCATTTAAGGAAAAAATAGAACCACAGATTTTTCTAATGGAGAAACCTTAACATTTTCATTTTTTATAGTATCATGCACAACTCTGTCACTACCATTTGGTCAAGTGGGAAGAACCAATGGTTCCTTTTAAGTGTGTTATAACCCATACGTGTTACAATGAATCCCCAAAATAAGTAAAAAGATAATAAATGAAATAATGACTCCACTAGATATATGATAATATAAATTTTGGGACAATAAATTTCTTATAGAACCTTTAATAATGATGAAAGATAAAATATGGGTGTTCTAACAGCACCTCTGCAAAGTAGAGTGAACTATGATGCTCCTAGTGATCAAAAAATGAAGTTCAACACACACAAAATCAGCCAAATAATAGCATTAAATGTATGAATTATTGTATTATGTATCGAATAATGAATTCAAGAATATCATCTCTCTTTTTCAAGATAATAGTTGACCCCTTTTAAATAGCCAACCCATATATGGTTATATTCTATACTTTAAGTAGTAATCCTTCAAAATAAATGAGAAACAATAAATTTTTGACATGTCTTTCCTTTAATTATATCGGTAGTCAAAAATATATATATCAATAAATTGTAATAATAAAATTTTTACATAAACAATAAAATAGTAATAAATATCCCCTTAAATCATTAACACTATTATCTTTGAAATACTCCCCCATATAAAGAGAAAATGATGTTCTTTGATATTTCAAACATTTCAATGTTTAATATTTGAATATCATAAAATTATATTAAGGAAGCATCAATTTTAAATCAATGAATCTCACAACACTAATTTCATCCATGACATCCAAATATGGAGTAGCATTCTCTATATGGTTGTTTTACGTACTGGATATTGACTATGACCTACACGATGGTGTTGTGAACTCCAGTTCTCTGTTTTTTTCAACAAATTCAAAATCTTGATATTACTTCGCAAATGAATTCTTCCTTCCACATTAGTGACTTTATTCAATTAGTTTTAAATTTTAGAGTCTATCTCATACCGCATGATCCACCATGACCAATGAAATGATAATTCCTTTGAAAATTCACAGTCATATGTTAAAAAATTTTTACAGGTGCATCTAAAACACGAAACTCTGACCTCTATGGTGTATTACAGGATACCAAGCCATATTTTAGTACCAAAACTATTTCTAATGTGAGTGTATTATCATTTTTCTTCCCTGTTTCATGCACTAAAAAGTTCATCTAAAAATTCTTAGATCTATAATGTGGGACAATCCATTTTTCAATATGGAACCAAATATAAAGTTGAATTGATAATAATAAAATAATAACATGAATAAAAAAATAAAACAACATTTTTAATAAAAAATTCATGTTATATGGAATAAAGGATTAATAAATAAGTGAGGAATTATAATTATCAAAACAAAAATAAATAAAGTTCAAAAGATCCACTCAGTCATATCACCCTTTTTGATAATTTTAAAACAGAATGTTAATTCAAAATCTTCTCACCCTTTTTGAAATTTATCAAAAATATAAATAATTAAAACACAAGTCCCAAAAAAACAATTTAAAATATTTAAATAATTATCCTTACCCTTTTATAAAAGGATGAAAATTTCAAAAAGTTTCTCAACTTTTTATATCAATAATTTATGTGTAAAAATTATTATTCAAATACATATTAAATATAAACATGGTCTCCCTAAGATAACCAATAATAAACTGAGTGAAAAAATTCCATTCTTAAAAAAAATCATGATCAATTTTTAAACAAATATTCTCATCCTAATATTGATAAAATTTTTGAACACGTCAAAATCAAAAGACTAAAGTTATTGACTGAAATAGTTTTATCTTACTAAAAAATTTTAAAATAGACTACATCATGTTAAAGTGTATATTTAAATAGTTTTAAAATTAAGTTGTATATTAACTGATTTAAAGTTGATAAATTCCCCTAAATTCATACATTCTAAACATAAATACAAACTGAAAATAGTAAATATATAAGATAAAATAGTAAATCTCTCATTCAATTGATTCTTCACATATCTTGAATAGAAATTTAACATTCAAAGAAGAGTGAGAAGATTTTATATTATTTATTTACAAAATACATAAACCTCTCTATATATAAACACTATAAAAGTATAATTATCCATTAGAAAAGTTATTTGATAGTCAAAGAATTTCATAAAATAGTTTTATAGAATTAAATGTAAAAAGCTGTTAAAAACATGTAGAAAACCCATATTTTAAAACTTTTAATGCATGATCCTTAGCCATAAAAATGAATTCTAACTAATATACCAAAAATTAAGAAGATATAGGATATACATGTTGTCCATAAAATATATTAGGAAATTATTTGTGAATCTAGACTATCTTTAGTCCAATTAGATTTAACAAAGTACCTTTCGATACCGATTCTTCATAATACTTATTCTTTCTAACTAAAAACTTTTATTTAGAGATAAATGCATTTGTGTAACCCAAATATTAGACAATATTTAAAGATCATTCATTAGATTAATGTATAAATAAAATAGATCTAAAACAAGTAATAGATGATACTCCTTCATATATACCTTTCACAAATATTTTCTATATATTTGAGGTATCCTCTCAATAAAACCAAGACAAATTATACAAGTTTTAGACAAATAAATATTTGAAAATCTTATAAATTCATCTCAATATTGACTTACAATAGTAAATTTGGATAAAATTTCATTTTAACTTTTAATTGTTTCCTTAATCTTTCCATTTTCCCTTTGAATGAATTCAAAACCATCACAATCATTGTTTTAAGTACTTAAAATAGAATTCTTAAAAAATATTATTCTCAATTTTCATCTTGGATAAATTATTTTCTATATAATTGAATATTTATTTTTTTCACCAAATTTAGATATAGAATATTTCATTTTTTCATTTTCAGAAATAATTTTTTCATTTCCTTTATAATTTTATTATGGTTCTTATTAAACTTTTCATTTTTTTTAGTTAGTTTTTCAATTTTTCTTAGTATTGTTCAAAATTTTCAATAAATTCATCAATTTTAGATTTATCAAAATTAGAAGAAGATTGTGAATTATAATCCAAAAAAAATTATTTATCCATATTTCTCATTAGGTAGATATTTCCTACTTTTCTAGCATATGAACAAAAATATCTTGAAAAAGATGAGTGTTGAGGTGAGAAAATAATATATATTTTTAGCCAAAAGTGCAAGGTTACCTATTTCCTTATCACATATATATTCATCACTTGAGTCAGAAAATTCAAAGTGGCTCCATGTAGAAAGGTCCTTATACTTATTCTTTTTTGTTTTTCTTTCCTTCTTCTTTTTGGTTTTTCAATCTTAGACACGCATACATGGTATGCCCCAACTTCTTACATTCAAAACACTTTACATATGAGTAAATATTATTTTTCTTTCCCTTTCTACTAAAATTCATTCTACTTCTATTAATATTCACATCATCCTTTTCAGTATCATGTTTTTTTCATGTTTCCTTTAATACACTTTGAAACATGACTTGGATCATCATTTTTCTCTAAGATAGAATAACCATATAAATCACTAAAAAGGTAAGAAAATACATATTTAGATTTAAAATAAACTCCCTTTATTTTATCATGATATTTATTTTCATTTTTTTTCAACTCAAGCTCGCATTGCAGTAAGGAACTAATTACCTCATCCAAAGTGTAGTCAACAAAACTATTACTTTATTCCTTGGAAACATTATTCGAATTAAATTTCTTTGTTAATCCCTAAATTATTCTTTCAAATGAACACTTCATTATTCATTTTTTTCTCTAATAGAAACTATGTTATTCACAATATTTGTGAATATATTATACATTTCCCTAATTCTTTCATGATCAAACAATTTGACCTCTTGAAATTTAGCCTTTTAAATATCATTCTTTGTTCTCTATAACTTTTCAGTACCTTAATGAGTGACTTTTAAATTCCTCCAAATATAATAAATGGTTTTACAAGAATAAATATGACTAAAACCATTTCTATTGAGTGAACAATAAAGAAAATTCATTACTTTATAATTCAAAACATGCTATGTATAATTATCCCCAGTTAAAGTATCAATATAAAATTAGAAAGCGTATATAGTTTAGCCTTGATGGTCTAATATTAAATACCTATGTTTCTTTAAAACACATCTATTTGATATCACCAACATCCATAGTCAATTCCATTAAAATAATGTGGTCATACAGGATTCATGATTTCCATTTCCTGATTTTTTATCACAGAAATAGATCTCTCCATTATATGATTATGTCTACGATAAGAATTTATTTAATAATTTTTTTCATAACTATTTTTTGGAGGTTTTGATTGCTAAAACGTGATGATAATGGAAAATTATAGAATTATACTAAATTTTTTGTTGAATATATTATCCATTGAATATTATTTCAAATATATGTTTTTGGTGATTTATTGGATCATTTATTCTTAATGAGAATTCCCTATTTATTTTGAAGAACAAACATTTTTTTCATGTATATTCAAGTGATTATGATGATGTTGGGTACTAAAATAATTATTCCATTATTCCATATTGATATTTTTATAATTCCATTACTGGAAACTATTTTACTCTTTGGAAGTGTGTTTTGTTTTTGGAATTTATTTTCTTCCTTAATTTAGAAAAATGTGTGTCAAAAATTAATAATAAGTAAATATTTTTTTGATGGTGTAATGTGTTTTATACTTCTAAATTCATTTTCTAAAACAAATTCATGGTTTAATTGTATGTATTTTTTGGAATTAAATTCCATTAATAAATTTCATTGATTTGTAAATAATCAATTCCTTTTATGATGATGATTAAAATTATTTAATCTATGTATTTTTTTCACTCCCTTCTATGATGGTGCCTGAGGTTAAACCACTCCATTTTCTACTAGGGGTGCACTGAGACCATGCCAGTAACTTTTGTCATGAAACCCTTTAACCACTCCTTCCATGATAGTGCATTAACCTTTAATTGTGGATCCACCTTCATTCGGGAGGATTCTTTATTTGTTCCTTCTCATGATACTTTGCCACTATGAAACCAAATCCACCACTGAAACCGATTGAGGACCCAATTCAGACTATTTTATAATGATTTTATAATTGGATTGTGCATTACTATAACAATTTGTATATCTTTCATTGAATTCCCTCTT
This sequence comes from Viscum album, assembly GCA_963277665.1. NCBI lineage: Eukaryota > Viridiplantae > Streptophyta > Magnoliopsida > Santalales > Viscaceae > Viscum > Viscum album. The sequence continues at coordinate 1,682,504,100 of OY728123.1, read as the reverse complement.
TCTAAAGTTGGGTGCACTTTTCCACTATAGTGGGTGATATTGGCTCCTTAATCGAAATGGGATAATAGGAGATCAGCTCCTCCTTCTATGGATTCCTCCTTAGAGCTCAAAACCTAGTTCTGGTCTCCCTCATAGATTTAAGTCATGTTCGTGAAACTCATTACCGGTGATATATCGAGGTGGACTCCAATTAATAGTGATGCTTCTGTCTCAATAGAGAAATAGTCTTTCGTTGGAGTAAATGGAAACATCGAGCATGTCTGGGAATCTTTAGACATTTATTATGTTGGGAACCTATAAATTCTTCCTCTCATGGAGGATATCTCATGTGTGAGGTGTCTTAAGTGAAAAACCAATGACATCTTATGTCGATCATGATGTATTTGATGCCAAGGGTCTAAGACTTCCAAGATGTTTTACCTCAGGAATCCAATGTTTATCACATAAAGAAGGATGTAAGTATTACAAGTATTTTTATCTCAAGAATCTCATTTTTATTCCATGAGGTAAGGATTCTAGATCAGAACGTGAGTTTAACATTTTTCAGAGTTGGATCAGAACACCCAATTCAGGTGGATTGGGGAAGTGTGTCACCATGAGGAAAGATGCCACACTTGCTATGGAGGGGCATGTATCATGGATTTAATGTCAAGTAGAGATGGATCAGGATTCCATATTGAGGTGGATCAGGAGTGTGTCCCACAGGCTTAACTTCTCATGGAGATGGGACCAGAACACCTCATGGAGATAGATCTGATAAGTGTTTCCCTAGGAGGGAAGATATCACATTTGAGATGAAGGGTTTGTCCCACAGGTTTAACATAATGTGGAGATGAAGTTGAAGGGAGCATGTCCCATAGGTTTAACGTCTCATGGAGATGAGATCGAAACATCTCGTGGAAATGGACTCATGAAGTGTGTCCCTGGGAGGGAAGATGACATGCTTGAGATGAAGGGTGTGTCATGTAGGTTTAACATCTTGAAGAGAAAACCAGGATGGTTTATCTAGATTTCATGTCACAACTGAATGGAGGATCAGGAAGCCCTACTGGGGAAGATCTAGGATAGTTGATTAGAATGTACTATTGAGTCGGATCAAGGAGGTGTGTCTATAGGATGGAAGATATCCCACCTGGATGGTGGATCAGGACGCCCTATTGAGGTAGATCCAAGATGGTTGATTAGGATTCCCCCTTAATTCGCACCAAGCAATTGTGACCCTATAATGGAAGATGTCACACCTAGGTTATTGGGTTTTTGGGATTGAACCTCAGGGATATGTCTTAAATACCCTATTTAATAAATTGGGGTCAAAATCTTGTCTTCTGATGTCATATTTTATGGTCATGTGATAAGAATGATCCATGGAGCTTAACGTCTTATGGTAAAGATGCTCATGTTGTGGAAGAAACATCTATAATGCCCTGACCCCAGTTACCTAGAGTCAGTGCATTATTTTAATACTTTGACATGATTACAAGGAATCAAGTCCCGAAGGACCGATCAGTTTAGCAGTCTTCAAAAATAGATTAGATATATGAATGTTACATTACATTAAAAAATGAAAAACAACAACATTATCTCCATTGAACACATTCATAACCCTTAGACTATACCTACAGGTCAGTCATAATATACTTCTTCTCATCCTGGGAAAAATAAAATATAGAAAGGGGTGAGATCAAATGCTCAGTAATGATAACAATATAGCGGAAACTTTCATAAATAAGCATAAACATTTAAGGAGATGTATAAGACTAAAACATAAACCTTTTAAACATAAAATTTTACATAATACAGCCAATATAAATCAAATAATTCCATTTACTTATTCACATGGGTATTCTACTAGTCCAATAATCACATGCAATATCAAATAGCTAATTCCAAACAGATGGAATGAATAATGCCAGACATCATAATCACATAGTCAAGGACTAGTTCCAAGACTACAAATAAGATTTTTTTAAGTCCTTGTGACAAGACACTATTTTGTCTCATGAGACCTATCGATGCATCGAGGAGCTATAGTGGGCTTCACTCGTCACTTATTAAGTCCAAAGTATTACTCATATGAGAAGGTTGAAACATAACATAAAAATTATTATTAAAACTAGCATATGAAATGTTAATACGTTAACCATAAACCATGAATGGTATAAAAATAGCTCATCCACATAAAAACATATCATAATTCATTCAATATAATATGGAAGATTTGATTATAATAAATCAACCTTGATCAAGAATAATATCACATAAAGGATTTTGACATAGTTGAAAATGATTAGTAAAAATCTTTAATAGAAATATCATTTTTTTACGAAATCATTTTAAAGTCACACAATTTATAAAGGAAGTCACTTAAAAGATATTTTTGAGTCAAAGTATTCCATTCCACTTTAAAACTTTTTAAAGGAATTAAGATTTTAAAAGATTCATGTCCATATAAATAAATCCATAAAACCATTTTGAAAACATGGATATTAATGAGAAACGTTTAGAAGAATAAATATTTAAAACATTTAAAATGATGTTTTAATAAAAGATTACCTTAAAAATAATCCCTTTGAAAACTATTTTATGAAACATGGACATGGATAATAAATATTTCCCAGTTAAAACTTACCCATAAACAATATCGAATAATATTGAGATTGAGGAATTAACCCTTACCTTGTAATTTTCCTTGGTTGAGGGTAGTTTAAACTCCTATATAATGGTGAAATAATTTTCATAAAATTATAATATAACTATATCCATTATTATGATATCATATATGATCTTATAATATTTCTTTGCTAATGATATTTCAGTAGTATCCTCATTTTAGGTGTTAACTGATTCGTTTTTCTTTATATGCTTTGTTACACAAGTCATGTTTTTTATGGATAGGATGTATATTATTCATATACATAATTATATCAAGTATTTAAACATTATTTTTACTAATTAAATGAAAATTATCCTTGAATGGTTATGATGGGGAATGACATCTCATCATGTCGTGGAGACGGTAAGTCGTACGTACGCACGAGCGACAATATCTTTCTTTTGATGGTGAAATAGTATTTAATTGGATGATATATCATATATAAAGAATAATTAACATGTTATATTCATTATTTAAATCATTTATAATTATTATTATACCCATACAAATAATGAAGTGTTTGAATAACAAACTACACCATAAAGTGGAGACGGTAAGCCATACGTACACACGAATGGTGACATTGTCATTTATAGGATGGATAGAATAATGAATATGGGTGTACCATATTTATAATAACATAATAATATGTAGGAGGTACTAGAGTTATTATTATTTTATAGAAACATCAAATAAAGAAGAAGATGGGGCAAAGAAATGAACATGAAAGAGGTTGGTGAAATTATTACCTCTTCTTCGGGTGTTTCCTTTTGAGTTGATGAAAAGGGATCCTTAGGTTGGCTTTCCGATCAAAGTAAAGACTCTAGGTTTATTTGAGGGAATTTGGTAGGATATTTTTTCAGGCCTTGGCCATGCCAAATGGCATTGGAGGTGTGACATTGAGATAAGGGGAAGTGCCCTTTTATAAGAGGGGTGAGGGGCACCTTACAAAATGCTTAAAATATTATATTATTATAAAATTATTTTCAGTTTCTAATGGATAAAAATTGAGTTATTTCGAAACTAAGGTGGGTATGGGTCAAAATACTCTTAACAAATAGGTTTTAGACAAGTTTAGGTCACCATATTAACCTTATCGTTTAGATTTAACAATTAGTAAAATAGTTTTACTTTTACCAATTTTTCTAGTATTCTTACTCATTATGGTTAATAAACATATTCTAATCTTCCAAGAGATTATAAAGTGGTTAATTAATGAAATATAAAATATTATTTAAGAACTTTGGCTGAACCATATATTTTTTTGGAATAATATATAATTTAATAATATAGTATTTGTTTTAAAAACACATTTATGACAATTTTGACACTATTTAGTATTTGGTTTTTGTGAAATTCATCACAAATTTATTACTTCAAACAAGATACATTAAATCAACCCTAACATGTCATATTCATCTATAAAATTATTTTATGTCATAAAAACTTTTAAATTATATTTATTTTAATATTTATAATACCATTTATTTAATTCTTTCATTAATAAGGTAATTACTGCATCATCATTGTGTCATATATAAATTTAATTATTTAATGTATGAAAATTATAAATAAAATACTATGATGTAGGAAATAAATTTATATTTATAATGAATATTTATAGTCGAATTTATCTTATGTATTACGTGATAATAAAAGTTTTTTAGTTAATAAATTTTGAATTTAATACTTTTAACTCTTCTTTAAATAAAATAATAATTCATGTCATAATCTAATACTAGTGGACCAAAAGGATCATATTTTATTCCTAAAGTTTTTTGGGTCGAATTACACTTATCTAATATAATTAGGACATGTTTTAGGGTAATTATAATATCATTTTTACATTTAACTACCCTATTTACATTTAAATGTGGTAAATAAAAGTGAAAAGTTATTATTCACCAAAACTTATTTTCAACATATTGAACCAAATTTTACTTCCTAATGTCAACTATGTCTCTTTGAATTTTTTAATTCAACTCACAGAAGCGTAAAAATTATGTTTTATGCAAATTTGTAAATGCTTCTATTAGATGGGTAAATGACGGTAAAAAGTCCAATAAAAATTTATACATTTAATTTTATTATAAAATGACTCTAATGAATTAAATTAAACTTATATAGGTATTATATATCTATTTTGACTTAAAATATATTTAAATAAAATGTTGGTTTTTAATAATAACGCAATGTTTTTCACTATTCATCAAAAATTGAATGTTTTCATAAAAATACCAACAATTCACCCTAAGATAATTTTGATATTAAAAAATAAAAAATGAATTCTATTTTACCAAATTCAAAACATATATGTTTCATTAATTAATTTAAAATTAATTATCATTGTCATAACCAAAAAGCGGGTTTTTAAAAAGTAAAAACTATCAAAAGATTGACATGTGTTTATGAAAAATTTAAATGTGAAATTACTTATAATTATTATAATTTAATTATAATTTAAAACCATTCAAATGAATAATTCAAAACAATAAACTATTTCAATTAAAAAATTTATTTCTGATTAAAATTTAGTATTTTTCACTATTCATCAAAATATGAAAGTTATCAAAAAAGTACCAAACATTTATCCAAACTAAATTTTTATGTCCTGGTCTTAAAGAAGAATTTAATTTCAATAAATTGAGTATATAAAAATGTCAAATATTTGTTTTAAAAAAAACACTCCATTAAATAAGCGGCGTAATTTCATTTTTTGAAAAATACTTCTTTTATCTGAAAAATTGAATTTTTCCTTATATTATTTCAAAAAAACAAAAAATATGAATGTTGAAATTAAAAATATAGTTAATACTATTCATAACTACTTTTTGAATGGCTAGTTTGGTAAGTCGTGGGGAGCTCGAACTCATTGTTGCGTGTAGGGAAAGTTATTGAATTACTTGGAATAGATAACATACTATGAAATCTTGGGGTGTTGCATTCCCCCCTCCTTCAATAAATTGCATATTTGCAATTTTAAATTGTTCTTTGAAAATAAAAGGTTAAAAATATAAAAAAACCACTGTGGAAAACCCACATCAGAAATTGGTTTAATGAAATTTAGTCTTAATAAGATGTAAAGGGAAATAAAAACGTCACCACCAAATTATGATCTCGATTAGGAGAACATTGGTGGAAATTAGAGAAAACTAATTGGAGGGAAAATGTAAATATTTACAGGGAGTGATTGTGGTCATCAATCACAAAAAAGTGCAAAATTGAGGGCCTCAAATCCATCAATCTATGATGATATAAAATATCAATAGTTCTACAAAACATAATGTTTTAGGATAACACATTTTTTGTTTTAAGATATCGTCTCTAATGTTTAAGAATTAATTTATTCAAAAATAAGAGGAAAAAATATACTTGATAAGTAGAGTTTCATCTTTCTACTAATTCCAACCACAAACTCATCTTTCACTCCAAAATATAATAGAATTAAAAAAAATTATATTTATCCTAATCGTATAGGGTTCCCAAAATAATTAATTTATAATTCATTTGTCATACTATTTAAAAAAACTACATTAATCAAACCAGGACATCAAGTAGGCTAGTGGTAGGTGATGCACCTTTGTTGCCCTTCAGTTGCGGGTTCAAGTCTCGCGGCCTTGCTGGATGTGATAGGTTTTCACACGACCTTCAGGTTTTATTTTTTATAAAAATCCAAAAATAATCTTAAGAAATGATTTAACCTTAAATATAGTATCCTATTTCAAACTTAATCCATTCCTACCTTTATACTTATCCAAAATACTTCTGTCCAAACTCATAGTCAAAAATTTATAAGGAATTTAAACACATTGAAAATATTTTTTTCCACGTAATAACATGTGAACACCATCATCATGTATTCTTTTAAAACACAGTAACACCCTGAATTACCATAAAATATTATTTATTACATTCATGCTCCCTTATTCTTTATAGAATACTTTATATACTCCTTATATCCAAAAATGTTGTATACTCCAATAAAAATGGAATAAGAAAAAAATTAATCAGTTTCAATGTAGTCAAGAATATAAAATATAATTTATCTAAATCATTCATATCTTTTTCCAAAATCGCTACCTCTGTATCATAACCATATTAAGGTTTATCATTCCTTCAAAAATTTAATTTCCAAAAAGTTCAAATTTATATTGAGTAAATTTTCTTAGAACCATATAATCTCAAATCCTTAATGAAATAGTTCTGCAGTACAATCCTTATATATTTATATAATTCATGTAATAAGTATATCATTGATACTACACTCAAATGAAATAATTCTTTAATAACAACATAAGAACACTAGTCAACCCTCTTCATTTGTGGTAGTATGATAACTTGATTATTATCTAATAGCATCACTTGGGGCATACTCTGATGATTTGGACATTGATTTTCATAGTGTCCCAACTCCTTACAAATGAATCAGTGTACCTTTGACACCTTTTTCTTACCCTTGAAATCACGTACTTGGTGTCCATTTTCTACACACTTATAACAATCTCTCGTTCCCTTCAAGCATTTACCAAGGTGATTCTTTCCACAATTATCACATATGTAAAAAATCCTTCTTTCCCCTCTTCCCTTTATCCATCTTTCTCTCTTCCATCCTTTTCTTCTCATGCTTCCCTTCAAAGCCATAAGACTCAGAAAATTCTTTACTTATCTTATTAATTCATGACACTATTTCTTCATGTGATGAGAATATGTGGAAGACTATTTCCCTTCTAAATGTTGTCTTAATAGCACGAAATATATGATCCTTCTTAATCTTTGGATTATGCATATTTTTGTAGTTCTCATTCCTACTACTAGGTACCATTTCAAAACAATGGCATATACTAGGTTAGATTATGAATCGCAATGCATAATTCCAAACTTGTAAAATACCTAACGTAAGTTGAAAATATTATATATATAATCTATAATCATAAAATGTTTTCTTTGAGAAACTATTTACTCCTAAATCCTTCATAATGAATTGTAATGAAAATGTGAATTATCCTAATCATATCCCCCGGGAGTGTCGCAAAAAAGAGTGCAGGAAGGCTTCTTGTCATGTACCAGGATACCCCAGGTCAAGCCTGAAAATCCTTGTCAGAGTTTTCAATTCTAGGTACATCTGTGCTTGAGCCACCTCTACCTACTCGTATCCAGACAGGGATGTATTACTTGGATAATACACAAAATATCTACATTACCAAAATTATCAGAAGATCTTCTATACTAATCTGCAAAGTCTATATTAGGGTAATGTGCTCTAATCAGAGTTTATATAAATCTAGTTTCCAAGGTTAGTACTAAAATTCCTCTTATACCAATTATAATGCCCCAACCCCAGTTACCTAGATTGGGTGAAATATTTTAATACATTGGAATGATTACAAGGAATCAAGTCCCGACAGACCGATCAGTTCAGTAGTCTTGAAAAATAGATTACATACATGAACGTTGCATTACATTATAAAAAGAAAAACAACAATAACATTGTCTACATTGACCACATTCATATCCCTTAGACTATCCCTGTAGGTCAGTGATAATATACTTCTTCACATCCTGGGAAACAAAATATAGAAATGGTGAGCTCAGATTCTCAATAAGGATAAAAATATAGCGTAAAATTTCATAAATACGTATAAACATTTAAGGAAGCATATAATACTAGAAGAGGGATTATCTATAATAAAATAAAAATAAGGCCTTCAGGACATTAGTGCTATAAGACTAAAACATTATCCTTTTAAACATAATATTCTTCATAATATGGCCAATAAAAATTAAATAATTCCATTTACTTATTCACATGGATATTCTACTAGTTGAATAATCACATGCAATATCAAATAGCCAATTTCAAAATGATGGAATAAATAATGCCAAACTTCATAACCACATAGTCAACACCTTGTTCCAAGACTAAAAAAAGATTTTTTCAAAGCCTTGTTCCAAGACAGTATTTTTTCTCATGACACCTATCGATGCATCGAGGAATTATAGCGGGCTCCACCCGTCACTTACTAAGTCCAATGCATTCCTCATATGAAAAGGTTGAAACATAACATAAACATTCGTATTAAAACTAGAATATGAAATGTTAATATGTTAACCATAAACCCAAAATTGTATAAAAATAGCACGTCCACAGTAAAACATATCATAACTCATTCAATACAATATAGAAGATTTTTTTATAATAAATAAACCTCAATTAATAATAATATCTCATAAAGGATGTCGACATAGTTGAAAATGATTAGTAAAAATCTTTGAGAGAAATATCCCTTTTTCATGAAATCATTTTAAATTAACACAATTTATAAAGGAAGTCGTTTAAAAGGTAGTTTGGAATCAAAGTGTCGCATACCACTTTGAAACTTTTAAAAGGAATTAACATTTTAAAACATTCATGTCAATATAAATAAATCATTACAACCATTTTGAAAACATGGACATTAATGAGAAAGGTTTAGAAGAATAAATTGTTAAAACATTTAAAATTATGATTTTATAAAATATTTCCTTAAAAAGAATCTCTTTGAAAACTCTTTTATGAAACATGGACATGGATAATGAATATGTCCTAGTAAAAACTTACCCATAAACAATCTCGAATAATAATGAGATTGAATAATTAACCCTAAACTTTTACGTTTCCTTGTTTGAGGGTAGGTTAACCATCAGTATAATGGTGAAATCATTGTTATTAAATTATAAAAGAACCACATACATTAATATGATATCGTATAGGATCTTAAAATATTTCTTTGTTAATGATATTTCAGTAGTATCCTCATTTTGGGTGTTAAGTGATTCGTTTTCCTTTATATGCTTTATTATTCCAGTCATGTTTGTTATGAATAGGATGTATATTATTCATATCCAGAATGATATCAAGTCTTTAAACATTATTTTTAATCATCAAATGAAAATTTTTCTTGAATGGTTATGATGGGGAATGACATCGCATTGCGTCATGGAGACGGTAAGTCGTACGCACGCCCGAGCGACAATATCATTCTTTTTATGGTGAAATCATATATAATTGGATGGTATATCATATATACAGAATCATTAACATTTTTTATTTATTATTTAAATCATTTATACTCATTATTATATTCATCCAAATAATGAAGTGTCTGAATAAAAAAGTATGCCACGATGTGGAGATAGTAAGTTGTGCGTATGCACATATGGTGACATTGTCATTTATAGGATGGTTAGAATAACGAATATGGTGGTACCATATTTAAAATAACATCATAGTGTATAGGAGGTACTGGAATTATTATTTTGGTATGGAAACAACAAATAAAGAAGAAGTGGAAAAAGAAAAGAACTTGAAAAGGGTGGTGAAATTATTACCTCTTCTTCGGGTGTTTCCTATTGAGTTGATCAAAAGATCTCCTTAGGTTGGCTTTATGATAAAATTAAGGACTCTAGGTTGATTTTAGGGAAGTTGGGAGGATATTTGGGTAGGGGTTGTTCAAGCCAAATGGCTTTGGAGGTGTGATTTTGAGAGAAGAGGAAGTTCCCTTTTATAAGAGGGGTGAGGGGCACCATAGGAAAAGTTTGAAATATTATTTTATTTTAAAATAATGTTCGGTTTCTAATGGATCCAAATTAATTTATTTAAAATATAAGGTTTTTATGGGTCAAAATCCTCATAAAATGGTTTTTATATAAGTTTAGGTCACCATATTAACCTTATCTTTTAGATTTAACTATTTGTTAAATAGTTAAACTTTTACCGTGTCTTCTTGTATTCTTACACTATATGGTTAATAAACATACTCAAACTCCCAATAGAACCTAAAGTGGTTCATTAATGACATATATAATATTATTTAATCCCTTTTTAGTAACCTTATAATTTGAGGAATATTATATAAATTAATAATATAATATTTGTTTTAAAAACGCATTTATGTCAATTTTGACACTATTTAGTATTAGGTTTTTGTGAAAGTCATCACAACTTGATTAATTAAAACAAAATAAATTGAATCAACCCTAACATGTGATATTCATCTATAAAATTATTTTATGCCATACTAACTTTCAAATTATATGTATTTTAATACTTATAATACCATTTATTTGTTTCTTTCATTAATAAGGTAATTAATGTATCATCATTGTTTCATATATAAACTTAATTATTTAATGTCTAAAAATTTTAAATAAAATACCATAATGTATTAAATATTTTTATATTTATAATAAATATTTATAGTTGAATTTATATTATGTATAACACTATATTAAAATGGTTTAGTTATTAAACTTTGAATTTGACACTTTTAACTCTTCTTTAAATAAAATCATAATAAATGTCCTAATCTAATCCAAGTGTAAAAAAAGGAACATATTTTATTCATAAGGTTGTGTTTGGCCGAATTACACTTATCCAATAGAATTACGACATGTGTTAGCATATTTATAATATCATTTTTACCTTTAATTAATCTATTTACATTTAATCATGGTAAATAAAAGTCAAAAGTTATTATTCACCAAAAAATATTTTAATCTTATTGAACCACATTTTACTTACTGATTTTAACTATGTCTCTATGATTTTTGAAATTCAACTCATAGAAGCGGTAAAATTATATTTTATGCAAATTTGCAAATGCTCCTATAAGGTTGTTAAAAGACGGTAAAAAGTTCAATAAACATTTATACATCTAGTTTTATTACCAAATGACTCCAATGAATTGCATTGAATTTATATATGTATTATATATCTATTATGACTTAAAATAAATTTAAATAAAATAAATAATTATTTAAATAAAAAACTGGTTTTAAACAATAACGTAGTGTTTTTCACTATTCATCAAAAATTGAATGTTTTCAGAAAATTACCAAAAATTCACCCCAAGATAATTTTGATATTCTAGATTCAAAAATGAATTCTATTTTTCCATATTCAAAACATATAAGTTGCATTAATTAATTTAAAATTAATTCATGTTGTCAAAACCAAAAAGCTCATTTTTAAAAAGTAAAATCTATCAAAAGATTGACATGTGTTTATTTCAAATTTAAAAGTGAAATTACTTATAAAGAATATAATTTAATTATAATTCCAAACCATTAAAATGCATAATTTAACACCATAAATTATTTCTATTTAAAAAAAATTCAATTAAAATTTAGTGTTTTTCATTATTCATCAAAATATGAAAGTTATCAGAAAAGTTCCAAAAAATTATCCAAACTAAATTCTTATGTCCTGATTCAAAAAAAAATTAATTTCATTAAATTGATTATATAAAAGTCTCAAATATTTTTTTTTAAAAAGATTGTCTCTTAAATAGGTAGTATAAATTCATTTTTTGTAAAATACTTCTTTTATCTGAAAAATTGAATTTTTCCTCATATTATGTCTACGAAATAAAAAATATGAATGTTAAAATTCAAAATGTAGTTAATACTATTAATAAACGCTTTTTAATGGATAGTTTGGAAAGTTGTGGTTTGTTCGAACTCATTGTTGCGTGTAGTGCATGTTATTGAATTACTTTGAAGAGATAACATACTATGAAATCTTGGGGTGTTACAGCATCAATGAAGAATTTTGTGGGGATTACCCATAAAATCATCCTTAGTGTTATTATGTTGTATTGATGATATGAATGTAGTTACATGTGGGAGCTTATTGGGTTCTATTAGGAGTAGTAATGGTGTGGATGAGACTTACATGTGGAAGCTATAGATTCTTTATTCCACATGGCAGGTCAAGAGGGCATCCCATGTACATTGAATGGGATAAGATTACAGTTTAATATCATGGGAAAGGAAGTGGTGGTGTGGTGATTATACATTAATCTGCCCATTATGTCTTCTTTATGTCTGAAGAAGAGGGAATCTCGACTTACTTATGGGTTTATGGATATGATTGGGGATTATACCTGATGAGGCATTCCATTGATGGTGCTTGGTAGTAATCTCATGATCAATACATGAGTCTTCTTACGCTTATCACATAAGGCATCTTTTGCTTTTGACAAGATGCATCATATACTTCTTATGTAGGGTACAATATAGTTTAATATCATGTAGTGAGGAATACTAGGTGGAAGATTCCTAGCAATGGTCGGTGTTGGACTAATGCAAGATCGGCCCTCTTCAGTTCATCTTGTCATAAGAGTGAGTTGATGTGGTTTCAAGAGTTGCTTGACGAGTGTTACGACTCAAGGTACTCGGGGTGTAACAACCTGAAATGTTTAATAAATTTTGTTTCCTAACTTTGTGTGTTATTTTATTTTATTCTCAACTTAACTTTTTCATTTAATAAAATGAGTATAATTAAAATAAGACTGTTGGGTTTCAACTATTATATGACTGTTGGTCAATAAGACCGTGGGAAACTAAATTTTGTGATTATTGTCTATAAATACAAGTGATCTTGATTAATTAATATAGAAAGAAGATTAGATGGCCCCATACAGCAGTCTCGGGCTGATCGAAGCCCATCTGACAGAACTTGGGAAGGAGGTAGAACCTTTGGGCTTTGATCTGGACCAAACACAAGCTGAACTTCATCGTGTGAAGCTAGAACGGAATCGCCTCCGCGAGAATTTCAAGCTGATATAAATCACTACTCAGGCAATGTTGGTTGATCCGCCCCAATATTCTATCACCCTAGTACACCTTACTCTTAGGTCATATGCTGGTGTTATAAGGGGCTATGTAATGAGACCGTAACTGCCTTGTGTAATCCTTTTATTTAAATAAAAATTGTGATTTCTTCTTATGGTGAAGTTTGTGAATTTTAAAATGTACGGATAAATATAGTATGCATATTATTGATGAATTTTAGAAAAAGGATATTTTAATAATATTTATGTAAACCTTAAATAATTAATAATGTTTAATGATTTTCAAAAAATGGTCTTCTACAGTTATGTTCGGTAAGAAATTTAGAGTCTAATAATATCAACTTAATATTTGATGAATAGTAAATTATGAATAGTGATTTTACACTTGGATTAGTAATGCAACAAAATGCATTAGTAATCTCACTTAAAGAAAGTATTAATATAATTTAGGCACCTTGATTAAGTAATGTGATTCAATAAAATAGGCAAATAACTGCTTCATAAATTATTGTTTAAGTATTAGTTTTTTCGGGTGAATAGTTTTTTTTATTTAAAAATAAAATTAGAAATATTTAAAAAACTATTTTAATAAAATGGATCTCATTTTTGAAATAAGAGCATCGATATTTGGTTAAGATGAATTTTTGGGATTTTTCTGATAAAGTTGAATTTTCAGTGAATAGTGTTTTTATTGAAAAATTAAATTAAAAATATATTGAATATTATTTTTATAAAATTGAGTTCATTTTTGAATTCAGGTCATTGATATTATGTTAAGCCGAAGTTTTGGGATTTTTCTGAAAAAGTTGAATTTTCAGTGAGTAAAGAATTTTCAGTTTAGAGTTTCGGGTGTTTAATGACATCATTAAGGATGTAATAATTATATAATAATTCTGGCAGACTTATGAATAGTAATATAAGGTATTAGGTTTCCCAAGTTACCAATACCATGGGAAAATACCATGGAAAATCCCATGGTTTTTGAAATACCACCAATGAGGTGTCCCTTGGCCATTAATACCTTGTCCCCTCACTTCCCCTATAAATACCAAGCCATTCTATCATCCTTTCTATTCCAAAAATCATCCTCAATATATTTATGGTCTCCTTACATCCCAAGTAGTCCTCCCAAGGTACCCTCAAGCATCCCAAGGTCCCAAACTTCAAGATTTTGAAGTTACTCTTCAAGTAAGGGATCATACCTCTCTCTTTCATTTCGGGTACTCTCTTTTATGTCATTTCTTTTATGCTTCATGTTCTTATGTTGTAGGATGTTCTTTTATATTAACCTTACTGTAATTTTTATTTTCATATGATGATATAACCCCTCTTACTCTCATCAATTCATTTTAATAATTTTTAAATGGCGTCGTTAGGCTGGCGAATTTTTGTAAGGGATTCTTTCACCCTTCTCATTTTCAAGTTCTATTTTCATGTCAAGTCTTTCAAGATCCTTTTTATTGTTTTGGGGTATGATCTCTATATACATCATACTATTCTTTTATGTTCATATGAAGAGATATCATATTTGATCTTATCAATTCATTTTTTGATGTTTTAAGTGACACCGTTAGGCTGCCGAATTTTCATAAGAGAAATCTTATTTTTGTCTTCCTTCCATGTTTTTCGTTTCATATGGTATGTCTTTCAAATTTTATTACCATGTTCTTATATCCTTTATATTATTTCCCTATACTGTTTTTTGGATAATTTATGAATGGGTAACCCATTTCCCCTCTCTTTTCAATGTATTCTAAAACCCTCTAACATAGCCGTTATGTTGCATAATTTTTCGTCTCAAAATGTCTCTCTCTTTTTCTCAAATTATTTTATTTTATTAAGTGAATACTCAAACATCTTTCTTCTATAGGGGTATTAACATTTATATCAAAATGTTCTATTTTAATTCTGGTATCTACATACTTGAAACCCACTTTCTTTTTTTCGTGGGTTTTAAATGACATAAATATCATGTCTTAAAAAGAAGTTTTTAAAACGTTATAATTATAAAATGAAACCCATTTCTTTTATGCTATATGGGTTATTTATGAAATTTTTAAAGATGATATATGTGTATCACATGATGAAAAAGGAAAATTTAAGGGTGCGTCCTGATAGCTCTCTAATGCATTGGGTAATGATGTAATCTATAGGGATCACAATTTTAACTATACCTTGGAGAATATCCTTGGTAATTTTCTTTAATGACACCTTGTGGATGGAACGTGGTGATACGGAAGTGATTTTCTAAGTTAAATGTTTTAGCCACATCTTCAAGTTATGAAACACATTATTTTTATTATGATATGCCTCATGATGTCTTTCTCATGCCTTAATGTTATTTATCATGACTTTATTGATGTATCTCAAGTTCACATGAAAAATGTTTCGCTTATTTCCCTTACTGGGCCTTCTGCTCACCCTTTCCTTTGATGTATGCTCTCAGGTTATAAGATGCTTTAATAAACATAGGATGAACAACGAAGAAGCCTTTCAATTGTTTAAGAAAAATGTTTTATGTCGTCATGTATTAAGTTCCTAATTTCCAAGACACTAGACTTTAAAGATCCTCGGTATGTAAAATGTAATGAAAAGTTATGTATTAAAAATGCGGGATACTATAGTTGGTATCAAAGGATAGTTTAGTTATTTATGAAAATTAGGATATAAAAACTTTAGGAAGAACCCTATAGAAAATTTTAAATATTGGAAATCTTCCAGGTATTTTGGTGAGTATTGAGTAAGTGGTTTATCAAGAAAATACATCTCTGTCTGGATACGAGAAGGTAGAGGTGGCTCTGCCATAGATGTACATAGGGGTAAAACCCGAAAATACCGCTGTGATCTAGACTCGAATGGGAACTGGTACACGACAACGGGCCTTGCAGCACTCTTGGTTACGACACTCCCGGGGGATATATTTGGTTAATCGCAAGCTTTTTATGAATCATTATGAAGGAATTATAGAAAAATGTAATTGTCTAAGCATGAAGTTTTAAGACATAAAATCCTTTTTAGTTAAAAGAGTCGTAAATGAAATAATTTTCTCATGAAGGATTTATTCTTTTAGAAAATTTCTCCATCTTCTAAGAATACGTTTGCGTATTTCCTGAGGAGTTACCCGGACCTCCCCTAGAAAGAGAGGTAGAGTTCTCCATTGGACTCGTACCTGGATCTCATCTGATTTCAAAGACCTCCTATAAGATGGAAAATGTGGAGCTAGAGGAATTAAAGAAACAACTCCAAGATCTTTTGGAGAATATTTTTATTCGACCAAGTGTGTCTCCTTGGGGAGCACCATTTCTCTTTGTGAAGAAGAAGAGTGGATCGATGCAACTATGCATTGACTATAGGGAACTAAATTGGATCACAAAAAAGAACAAATACTCTCTTCCAAGAATTGATGACTTATTTGACAAACTTTGTGTGACTCAATTCTTCTCTAAGATTGATCTTCATTATGCTTATCATCAATTGAGGGTTAATAATGATGATATTCCAAAAACTACCTTCCAATAAAGATATGGGCATTATGATTTTGTTGTTATGCCTTTCGGATTGACTAATCAACCAACTATTTTTATGGATCAAGAATAAGTTGATTTTGGAAACTTATATTTTATCAAATGGATATACTTTGTATATGAATATTATTTGGTGATTAAATGATAAAGGTTATATTGGATGATGTTTTCTCTTTTGCATTACTATATGCCTAAAAGAGATAAAATACTACTGGATTTAAATTGAGGAGGAATGGTTAATTTTTTTTAGGAAGTTATGTATTTATTGTGGACATATGGTGATTTGGGTTAATTTCCAAAAATGATTAACCTAGCATAGAGAATATGTGAATAGGTTAATTACACTTTAGTATCAGACTTTAGTAGTAGTCGATGTTATTTGGAGATAAATGATAAAATTTATTGTGTAAGACAATGTGATTAAATCCTTCTGAGTTTTGGGTCCCAATATTAGTTTGTATTATTCTAAATAATTTTAAGGATGGGTGTGTATTGAATGGTCTTTCTGGAACATTGGTTACTTTTGTTTAATTTTGAATATTAATAGTCATATTTCTTATTATATTGGATTATCCTTTTTGGGGATTATATGATCTTGCACTAACCTTTTTAGTTTTAGTTGATGACTAAAGACAAGGAAAAATATAGTTATTCTTTTGTGTAATATGTGATTCTCTAGAAGATGATTCTTATGCTTTTGATGAGACCAAGTCTTTTTGAATGCTCATTTTTTGGATAAAAGATTTTTCTTTATAGAAAATTATTAAGGGATGAAACTCTACTTGAAGGTAAATATATTTACTTATGTTTTTATTCTATGTAGTAAATTAATTCCTCAAACTAATGAAAAGGAACGTAAAGCAAAAATTTTGTTGGTTTACGTTTCCTACTGGGTAATCAATGATTGTTTAACACATCTTAAGTTTGTGATATTCTTGTGGTTAATTTTATCCTAATCATGTTTTCTATCACTCTCCATCAGAACTTGATCCTTTTTTTCTCTTCCATATCCATGTTTTCCTACATTGAATCCTAGTATGGGTTAACTCGGGTGACCTTTGTATTTCCCTTTCTTTCTTTTAAAGTAATAGTTTTACTAACTCTTTTTTGATGTGGGACATTCAATGAAATGTCCAAGCCCAATATTAAATTTGTGAGGACGCAATTTCTTAAGGGGGGAATATTGTAACGACCTGAAATTTTGAATAAATTTTGTTTCCTAACATTGTGTGTTATTTTATTTTATACTCAACATAACTTTTTCAATTAATAAAATTAGTATAATTAAAATAAGATTGTTGTGTTTCGACTGTTATATGACAGTTGGACAATAAGACCGTGGGAAACTAAATGTTGTGATTATTGTCTATAAATACAAGTAATCTTGATTAATTAATATATAAATAAGAATCGATGGCCCCATCCAGTAGTCTCGGGTCGATCGAAGCCCATCTGACCGAACTCAGAAATGAGGTATCACCTTTGGGCTTTGCTCTGGACCAAAACCAAGTCGAACATCATCATGTGAAGCTGGAACGGAATCACCTTCACGATAAGTTCAAGCTGATAGAAATCACTACCTGGGAAATTTTGGCCAAGCCGCCCTAAGATTCTATCACCCCAGCACACCTTACTCTTAGGTCTTATGCTGGTGTTATAAGGGGCTATGTAACAAAACCCTAACTTCCTTGTGTAATCCTTTGATTTAAATAAAAATTGTGATTTCTTCTTATGGTGAAGTTTTCCAATTTTCAAATGTCTGGATAAATATAGTATGCATATTATTTATGAATTTAGAAAAAGGATATTTTAAAAATATTTATGTAAACCTTAAATAAATAATTATGTGTAATGATTTTTAAAAAATGTTCTTCTATAGTTATGTTCAGTAAAAAAATTAGAGTCTAATAAGATCAACATAATTTTTGATTAATAGTAAATTATGAATAGTGATTTTACACTTAAGATTAGTAATGTGACCAAATGGATTAGTAGTCTCACTTAAAAAAAGTATTAATATAATTTAGGAACCTTGATTAAGTAATGTGATTCAATAAAATAGGCAAATAACTTTTTAGAAATTATTGGTTAATTATTAGTTTTTTTGGGTGAATAGTGTTTTTTATTTAAAAATTAAATTAAAAATATTTAGAAAATTATTTTCATAAAATGGAGCTCATTTTTGAAGTCAGAGCATCAACATTTGTTTAAGGTAAAGTTTTGGGATTTTTCTGAGAAAGTTGAATTTTCAGTGAATAGTGTTTTTATTTAAAAAAAAATTAAAAAATTTTCGAATTCTTTTTTAAAAAAAATGGAGTTCATTTTCGAATTTAGAGCATCCATATTATGTTAAGGTTAATTTTTGGTATTTTTATGAAAAAGTTTAATTGTTTGTGGATAATGAATTTTCAGTTTAGAGTTTCGGGTGTTTAATGACATCATTAAGGATGGAATAATTAAGTAATAATTCTGGTAGACTAACTAATAGTAAGATAAGGTAGGAGGTGTCTCAGGTGGCCAATACCATGGGTAAATACCATGTTCAAACCCATGGTTTTTCATATACCACCAATGAGGTGTCCCTTGGCTATTAATGTCTTGTCCCCTCACTTCCCCTATAAATATCAAGCCATTCTATCATCCTTTCCATTCCAAAAATCATCCTCAATGAATTTATGGTCTCCTTAACTCCCCAGGAGTCCTCCCAAGCTTCCCTAAATCCACCCAAGGTTCCACACTTCAAGATTTTGAAGTTACTCTTCAACGTAAGAGATCATACCTCTCTATTTCTTTTCAAGTACTCTCTTTTATGTCATTTCTTTTAGGCTCCATGTTCTTATGTTGGAGGATATTCTTTTATATTCAACATAATGTAATTTTTATTTTCATATTATGAGAGACCCCCTCTTACTCTCATCAATTCATTTTAAGAATTTTTCAGTGGCGCCGTTAGGCTGCCGAATTTTTGTAAGGGATTTTTTCACCCTTCTCATTTTCAAGTTCTATTTTCATGTCAAGTATTTCAAGTTCCTTTTTATTATGTTGGGGTATAATCTCTATATCCATGATACTTTTCTTTTATTTTCATATTATATGAGACCCTATTTTATCTCATCAATTCATTTTTTGAAGTTTTAAGTGACGTCGTTAGGCTGCCGAATTTTCATAAGAGAAATCTTATTTTTTTTCTTCCTTCCATGTTTTTCATTTCATATGGTATGTATTTCAAATTTCATTACCAAGTTCTTATATCATTTATATTCTGTCCATGTACTGTATTTTGAATCATTTATGAGTGGGTAACCCATGTCCCCTATCTTTTCAATGTTTTCTAAAACCCTGTAACATAGCTGTTATGCTGCAGAATTTTTCGTCTCAAAATGTCTCTTTCCTTTTCTCAAATTATTTTATTTTACTAAGTGAATACTCAAATATCATTCTTCTACAGGGGTATTAACATCTATATCAAAATTATCTATTTTAATTCTGGGAATTACATACATGAAACCCACTTTCCTTTTTTTGTGGGTTTAAAATGGCATAAAGATCATGTCCTAAAAGTAGTTTTTAAAATGTTATGATTGTGAAATGAAACCCATTTCATTTATTCTATATGGGTTATTTATGAAATGTTTGAAGATGATATATGTGGCACATATGATGATAAAGACTAATTTAAGGGTGTGCCCTAATAGCGCTCCAATGCATTGGGTAATGATATAATCTCTAGGGATTAAAATTTTAACGATACCTTGGTGAATAACCTTGGTGAATTTTTTTAATGACACCTTGGGGATGGACCTTAGGGATAAGAAAATTATTGTCTAAGTTAAATTTTTTAGCCACATATTCAAATTATGAAACATGTTATTTTCATTACGATATGCCTCATGATCTCTTTCTCATGCCTTAATGTTATTTATCAAGACATTATTGATGTATCTAAAGTTCACATGTAAAATGTTTCTCTGGTTTCCCTTACTGGGCCTTCTGGTCACCCTTTCCTTTTATGTATGCTAAAAGGTTATGATATTCTCTAATGAACTTAGGATGAATAATTAAAAAGCCTTTCAAGTGTTTAAGAAGAGTGTTTTATGTCGTCATGTATTAAGTTCTTAATTTCTGAGACACTAGACATTAAAGATCCTCTATATGTAAAATGTAATGAAAAGTTATGTATTCAAAAGGCGGGATGATATAGTTGGTATCAAAGGATATTTTAGTTATTTATGGAAATTAGGACATGAAAACATTAGGAAGAAACCTATAGAAAATTTTAAATATAGGAAATCTTCTAGGTATTTTGGTGAGTATTGAGTAAGTGGTTTATCAAGAAAATACCTCCCTTTCTGGATACGATCAGGTAGAGGTGGTTCTGGTACAGATGTACATAGGGGTAAAACTTGAAAACACCGCTTTGAGATAGACTCGAATGGGAAATGGTACAGAACAACAGACCTTGATGCACTCTTGGTTACAACACTCCCGGGGGATATATTTGGTTAATCACAAGCTTTTTATGAATCATTATGAAGGAATTATAGAAAATTTTAATTGTCTAAACATGAAGTTTTAAGACCTAAAATCCATTTTAGTTAAAAGATTCGTAAATGAAATAAGTTTCTCACGAAGGATTTATTCTTCTAGAAAATTTCCCCATCATCTAGGAATATGTTGACGTATTTCTTGAGGAGTTACCTAGACCTCCCCCATAAAGAGAGGTAGAGTTCTCTATTAAAATCGTACCTAGATATCATCTGATGTCAAAGACCCCCTATAGGATGGAAAATGTGGAGCTAGAGGAATTAAAGAAACAACTCCAAGATCTTTTGTAGAATGGGTTTATTCGACCAAGTGTGTCTTCTTGGGGAGAACCATTTCTCTTTGTGAAGAATAAGTATGGATAGATGTAGCTATGAATTGATTATAGAGAAATCAATGGGATCACAGTAAAGAACAAATACTTTCTTCTAAGAATTGATGACTTATTTGACCAATTTTGTGGGACTCAATTATTCTATAAGTTTGATCTTCATTCTGTATATCATCAGTTGAGGGTGAAGAATGATAATATTCCGAAAACTGCCTTCCAATCAAGATATAGGCATTATGATTTTGTTGTTATTCCCTTTAGATTGACTAATGCACCTTATATTTTTATGGATCAAGAATAAGTTGATTTTGGAAACTTATATTTTATCAAATGGATATCCTTTGTATAGGAAAATTATTTGGTGATTAAATGATAAGGGTTATTTTGGATGATGTTTTCTCTTTTGGAGTACTATATGCCTAAGGGAAATAAAATACTCTAGGATTTAAATGGAGGAGGAATGGTTGAATTTTTTTTACGAAGTTATTTATTTATTGTGGACATATGGTGATTTGGGTTATTTCTAGAAAATGATGAACCTAGCATAGAGAATATGTGAATAGGTTAATTACACTTTAGTATGAGACTTTAATAGTAGTCGATGTTATTTGTAGATAAATGTTAAAATTTATTAGGGAAGACAATGTGATTAAATCCTTCTGAGTTTTGGGTTCCAAACTTAGTTTGGATTATTCTGAAGAATTTTAAGGATGGTTGTGTATTTAATGGTCTTTCTAGAACTTTGGGTACTTTTGTTGAATTTTGGAGATTAATAGTCGTATTTATTATTATATTGGATTATCCTTTTGGGGGATTATATGATCTCGTACTAACCTTTTAATTTTAGTTGATGTCT